>CM053749.1:1229000-1248730 GCA_028658305.1 Pachyuromys duprasi
ATGTCTGTGGCGACTGCAGAGCTCCCGTGCCTATCCAATGAACATCTGGATTCTGAGCAAGGCAGGGGGCCTGGCAAAAAGAAAATGTTATGAGAACATTCCCATAGAAAGCAAACTCAGAGAATACTCACATGGCCAGTCTGTAAAGGTCTGGGCCACCAGGTCCTCTAATCACTTCCTGGCAGAAGGGGCACAGAGAGGTTAAGAGAAGCTTCGTATCCCTCAGCCTCTCTGCACCAATGAGAGGCCGACAGGTTCCCCCTTCACATAAGGGTGCACCTGGCAAGTCAGTAATAGCAACCCTCACGTGCCACAGTGAAACCTCCCTACTGCACACTACCTGACTCCTGGCCTGACAGTGAGAAGTGAGAGGAGGTAAAGCGAACAGCAGCTTACAGCACAGAGCCAGACAAGCACTGACATGTACAGTGGCCTCAGAGAAGGCTAGCTTTCAGACTATAACCCTGACAAAATAATATCACCACTAGAGAGACAATATTAACTTTAAGGGTCAGCCAAGAAACAAACCACAGGCAAAAACTCTCCTCTGTTCATCCGAGCAAGAACAGGAAGGAGGGGTTGGCCCTTGGACTTCAAACAGCTTTGTCTCTGAGACAAGGCTTTCCTTAATGTAGAGATGAGCGCACAAGACTTCAGTTAATGAACTTGGAGGAGTCTGCCAGGCACAGTGGCTAATACTTTTTCTACACTGACGTGAACAAGCCCTCAACTGAAGCCACTGAACATGACAAGAGACTAAAACCTCAAATCTAGCCCTAAATGAACCGAGTCATGACCAAGACATACTCCTGTAAATGTTCTATCTTACGGCACTTTATAAAGTACTGTCAGGTCCCTGTGACTATCTTATCATTGTAGTAAAAATGATACATATACTTTCAGATTTGAAAAAAAACAAAACATATTTTTCTTTAATAAGCATTACTTATGTTGACTTATTACCATTTACGACTGATAGACTATGATCAAATGTAACTTAACTTAATTTTTGTAAAACATTTGAGGGATAAGCTTCAGAAATATTAGTAATTTTCACTGTGCAAATAGGCTCGTGTTTTCTATAAACTTTTGGAGGCCTAAAAACATGATAAACACTTTTTGAAAACACTCAAAAGGTGTCAGCAGTGGCAGCGCACGCCTTTCGTCCCAGCGCTGGGGAGGCAGGTGGAGCGCTGTGAGTTCGAGGCCAGCCTGGTCTACAAAGTGACTACCAGGACAGCGGGGCACAGAGACCCTGTCTCAAAATTAAAAACAAACAAAACCAAAACCTCAACAGGCAAAGTTCTCTGTGTGCAAAAGGAGTAAGAAAGAATGCAGGACGCAACCCAGCACCCCTCTTCTGACAGGCCTGGGTCAAACAGTTACTGAACAAATCCTCATAATTATATCATTTCTGCATTTCTTTCTCACACTGAGCTCCTGAAAGGCTGACTATGATGACTCCATTTCAGCACCAAAGATAAAAATCTGTCTGACTGAGCAAAGTGCCAGCAACTGAAACAGTTCTAGAGAGAGAGAGAGAGAGAGAGAGAGAGAGAGACACCACTCAAGGGCACAGGCTCATAGACTCAAATGCTTAATCACCAGGGAATGGCAAGATTTGAAAGGATTAAGATAATTAGGAGGTGTGGCCTTGTGGGAGGAGGTGTGTCACTGGGGTAATCTCACACCAGGCAGGGTCTCTCTCTGCCTGTGATCAGGACACTTGCAGCACCCGCCTGCATGCTGACCCAACCATAATGGACTACACCTCTGAAATTGCAACCAAGCCTCCAGTGAACAACTTTCCTTGATAAAGACTGCCTTGGTCATGGTGTCTCTTCGCAGAACTAGAATACTGACTACATAGGCTCTTTCCAAAAATCAGCAAGACCACCATTTTTGCTAGCTGCATATTTTGGTTTTTATAACTATCTCCTTAGCTTATAACTTTGAAAAAAGAAACCATGGGGATTTTCCAGCCAGGATGTGCTTTTCTTGCTTAAATACAAACCCCAAGAAAGGCTTGGGACTACAAGTGGGTCCCAAACACCCAGATGTAGCCAGCAGCCAGCCGAAATAGACTTTCAATTGATTCACAGACTCGATCCGAGGGGCCTTGCCTGGGGGCAGGCCCAGAGCACTATCCCTGAGACTAGTAAGGCTGTAGGACAAAGTTTAAAATTGAGGTCTTCCAATCTCCCAGCCCAAGGATGCCTCCCAGCCCTTGTGCTCCAAAAGCCCCTGAAGAGGAAACATGGTACATGCAGACTGCTCTTGTGTTCTTCCATCCAAGTCCTTCCAGTCACCCCTCTGCCCCACCCCTCTACAAGGCTGTAGTCAGTACCATGCAAAACCAGATCATACGTGAAGATGGACCTTCTAGACATAACCCACCGTATCCATCGCCAATTCTATGATTCATGAATACCTGCTGATCCTATTCTGGAGGCAGTCTTCATCTATAAAAGGAAAGGGTCCTTGCTAAAGGCTCCATGGTCAGAGTCCAGCTCTCATATGCTCACGGAGAGCATAAGACTTACGGAGGGAGGCTCCCCTACATTTCTCAAACTCACAGTTCAAAGGACCATCTCATCTACAAAAAGGCAGGCAGAACGTGCTGTGCGCCACATACCCACAGTGGTTTCCCATCAAGATCCCTCTGCAGTTCTTCCAGCAGGGCCACAGCCTCCGCACCACTCTCAGGGCGGTGGAGCTGCACCCATGTCCGGAGCTCTCCGGGCAGGATGCTCAGGAACTGCTCCAGCACCAGCAGCTCCAGCATCTGTGCTTTGGAAAGAACATCAGGCCTCATCCACCAGCGGCAGAGCTCCTGGAGCCGGCTCAGAGTTTCTAGGGGCCCAGAAGACTCATGGTAGCGAAGCTGCCTGAAGAGTTGACGGAATAGCTCCTGGCCAGGCCGGTTAAGTGTCTGCAGCCTGGCAGTCTGCAGTGAAATGCAGTCATCCTCCTCCTCCTCCTCCTCCTCCTTTACTGTCCAAAGGTGCCTTTGTTGCCTTGAAGCCTGAGCTGAGCGGGCAGCGTAGCACCTGCCTGGAGGCATTCCTCCTGCCCAGAATCACCCAGATGAACCCAGAGCAAGCTGTTGCTTTCACTGAATCACCGCTGTATCCTTGGAGTATCTTCTCAGCACTGCAGTGCACAATCTCATTTGCTAGGTCATCAGAAGTCACTGGTAAGAGATTGAAACAACCAACATTTCTGTAGCCAGTCTTTCACTACTTTAAGGGTTTCTCTTTTTCCCACCCTTTATTCCCCCCAGCTTCAACCTCTCACACTTAAGACAGAGGAGAAGAGAAACAAGGATAGAAGGGAGACAGAGGAAACAGAAAAATCCCTGAATCTAATTTCTTCCCTCTTGTTTCTCCCACCCTGAATAAGCACACCCTGCAACCCCACCCTGAATAACCACCAACCATCAACCCTACCTCTCGGGATCCCTTGCATTTATACCCTTTGAAAAGATCCCCAGAATTCCAAACGTCACACAACCACAGGAATTATCTGCACCTGGCAAAACCAGGCCTCTGCTAGAGCACAAGCAAAATCACAGTCAGTCGCTGCGGACTGTGCAAAGCAGCCCATATGGGATTTAAAAATAAAACACATTCTCATAAGAGTTCTGTGGGGTTCCTTCCCCCCTTATTTGGTGTGTGTGGGGGGGGAATCTTTTGTTCTATTTTTGTTGTTTGTTTTGTTTTTGAGACAGGGTTTCTCTGAGTACCCTTGGCTCTCATGGACTTGCTTTGTAGATGAAGCTCACTTCAAACCCACTCAGATCTACCTGCCTCTGCCTGTTTTTTAAAGAAATGAAACTTCCAGCACTGTTACTACACATTCCTGTTCAAAAGAGAACAGGTAAGAAAATGATGTCCATCACACATAACAGAGCCATGTCCTCTAGGTGGGGATCACCTGAAACACACATGTGCATGAGCACCTGCACAGCCTGAGACCTAATAAAGTTCAGACATGCACAGCGCTAGAAAACACAAGTGGCAGATAAAAAAAGGTCAAAGAACAGCTAAGGAAGTAGACAGACACTGCATATTACATTCATGTGCTGGGAGACATGGCGTGAAAACCTTCAATTCTCACCAAGTTGATGTTTAGTTTCATTCCTATCAGAGTGTCAGGAAGAGGGAAGGGAAGGAGGCTGGGGATGCAGTTAGTGATGGAGCAATGGCACATCCAAGTCACCAGAACCACAGAGGTGATGCGTGCAGAAGAGCTACGTGAAGATACTACAGTTTACACTGAAAGGCAAAGGGGATGAGCTAAAAACTACTCTGAAAACTAAATACTCTCCTACCATATGGGTTTCAAGGACCAAGCTCAGGTGCTTTTACCCACTTGGCCATCTTGTAAGGCCACTCTACTTGATTTCAAGACATATAGCTAGCTACACAGATAGCTTCAGAAATCTAGCCAATGTGTATTGGAAGAGAACAAACATAGAGGTTAAGGAAAAATAGATATATGGAAGGCAAAATCTGTAGGAGGTAGAACCTTCATGGACTGCTTTAGTTACATGATTAAGATTTTTTAAATAATATTGAAATTGATACAGCAACCAGAAGTGAGATGATATGGGGCTGGAAATAGGCCTCAGGGATTAAGAACACGTGGGAGGCAATGATGAGGACTGAAGTTCTGGTCCCAGCACCTACATAACAAGCAGGCATCGTGCCAGCTCTAAAGGCTCACTGTTCTTCTAAATTCTGTATGTACATATAAACACACATACCCGCCTATGCACGTCTGCATAGACTCACACAAAGTCTGGAATAAGATGATCATGACCACGATCACACCCGGAATGTCCAGAACTTGGTTTCTAAATACCATCTCCACTAAAGGAATCAGGGCTCTGTGATGTTAAGGAACTTTTATTCACCTGCTTCAATGGTTGTCTCGGAGGCTTCCTGCCTCTGTCTGCCAACCTAGGCCTAGTCCTGGATGCTTCTCATCTCTGTACAATCTAACCTAGGCCTGGAACGTTTTCAGCCTCTGAGACTTCCTGCTGAATAAACTCACTCTTTCTGGGCTCATAGCTGGCTGGTCAACTCAGCTGTTCCAGCTCAAACTCTTCTACCACTTATTCAATGTGACTTTTCTCTCAGCCCCAAAGTTGCTCTGCTTGGTCTCAAAGTAACTACAGCAATCTGCTCTAATCTCCTGGCTCCTTCTCATTCTCTGGCTCGGTCTGTCTTTACCTGCGTTCTCTTTTTGCAACCTGTCTCTCTCTTACTGTCCTGGTAAGACTGCCTCCTGTCTCTCTCTCATAGCCCCTTAAGCACCTTCCCTTTCCTCTCTCCTCATCAGAGTTGGGCATGTCCTATTCTGTCGAATCTTCTCTGATTCGTCACTGTTTCTGCCACTCAATTAGACATCACTTTCAAACATGGGTGTCCTTTGACAAACTAACTTTACCTTCATTGTTTGGGATTAAAGGTGTGTACCACCACACCTGGACCTAAGCTTCTCTTTACCTGAAACTTGCTCTATACCATGCTAGCCTTGAATTCAGATCTGCTTGAATTCAGATCTCCTGGGCTGAAAGCATCCCACAGACCTAGAAGGTCTTTTTGGATGTGATCTCTTGCCAGAGCAGCCATGTTCTGAACTGAAATTTCTCTACACTGGGAAGTACAGTGTCAGCGACATGCTGCACAGAGAAAACACAAGCGGTTTTGCAAGATCAGAAAATCAGTGAAATTATACACTAAAGCAGGGTAGAGGCGGGTAGAAGCGCTTGCCTCACCAGCACCCTGAGTTCCGTGCCCCGAACCCCTATAAAGGTGGGGAGAAATGTCCCAAGCCCACAACAGCACACTGTGCATTCGCACACAAATAATAAATTTAAATTTAAAACAAAAGGCCAGGCATGGTGATGAATGTCTATTGTCCCAGCACTTGGGAGGTGGAGGCAAGAAGATAGGAATTCAAGGTCAGGTTGAGTTGGCCACCTTAGACTCTGTCTCAAAACAGGACAAAAACAAAGCAGTGAGGTCAGAAGTTCACACTGATAGAAACTGAGCACATTTTTAAAAGTTCATGCAGTCAAGCCAGCACAGCGGCATGCCTTTAATCCCATCTTCAGGAGGCAGAGGACAGCAGAGCTTGGTGACTTGGAAGTGACACAATAGAGCAAGTTCCACGCCATCAAGGGCTATGTGAGACTATCTCAAAATCGACAAAGCAGATCTTCCTCCTAATAAGAAATGTACGAGAAAATGAAAGGAACTCCCTGCTACAGGAAAGATGCTAATCAGGAAGCAAACATTAAGGAGAAACAATACTTGAATGCAGAATTCCAAATTCTTTCCCCCCAAAACAGTACAAGTTACAAAGTTAAACACAGAATTTTTAAAGTGGTGAAATTGCCAGTAACAAGGACACATCAACCTTATCTCAGCAAACATCAGATTCAAGAACACTCTAAAATAGCAAAATACTTCGAAAAAAGAACATGTCTTGGGGACTGGAGAGATGGGTGGTGGTGAAGAGCACTGACTGCTCCTTCCAGAGGACCCTAGTTCAAATCCCTGTGCCCACCTGGCAGCTCACAGCTGTCTGTAACTGCAGACCTAAGGGATCTGACACTCTCTTCTGGCTCCACAGGCACCAGGCACAACATGGTGCATACACACATGCAAACTAAACATTTACACACTGCAATAAAATTTAAAAAGAACTTTGTCAGGCCGAGCACTGTGGTACATGCCTGTAATCCTAGCACTGAGGGAGGCAGAGGCAGGTGGATCTCTGTGAGTTTAAGGCCAGCCTGGTCTACAAAGTGAGTCCAGGACAGCCAAGACTACACAGAGAAACCCTGTTTTAAAATAACAATAATAATTTTGTCAAGGTCTTAATGGTACGGCTATGCTTGGTAGTGACCTGCACTGCATAGGAAAATGAATAAAGCAGGAAGGGCCCACAGGGCAAAGTCGTCTAGTGTCAAGGCTGCAGTTCAGTCACAGGAACCAACACGGCAGCAAGAGAGAGACAAGTTGTCTTCCAATCCCCCCCATGCTCACTGCCACATGCACACACATACACTCAAACAGAAATCAGAGGTAGACCAGGTGTGGAGACACACACCTTTAATCCCAACACTCGGGGAGCAGAAGTGCACTTCGATGAGTTCAAGGCTAGACTCGCCTACTTGTCAACTTCCAGGCCAGCAGATATATCAGTGAGATCCTCCGGTCAGCAGAGAAACAAGTGAGGGCTAATAATGCCAAAACTCACAATTGCATCACACCAGGGCCAGAACCCGTGGCAGTAGTTTCAAAGTCTCTATGACAGAGGTTTCCAAAGCTCAGTTAATTAGAACAGTGGACTTCTGGTCAAGAATGAGGCTCAGCCTGGCTGCGGAGCGCTGAAGTGAAGCTCACAAGATGGAGTCAGCTAAAGCTGCATGGGGACCCAACCCACATCAGTTCATTTCCTTCCTATCATTTTACTGTCACACAATGCTTATAAACTAGTATTTCCTGGATAGTAGAAACTACAGAAAGTTTGAGGATCTGGGCGGGCAGTGGTGGTGGTGCACAACTTTAATTCCAGCACTCGGGAGGCAGAAGCAGACAACCCTGACTTCAAGGCCGGCCTGGTCTACAGAGTGAGTTCCAAGCCAGCCAAGGCCACACAGAGAAAGCCTGTCTCGGGGGAAAAAAAAAAAAAAAAGGAGGAGGAGGAGAAGGAAGAAAAAGAAGAAAATGAGGCTAGAGCTGTGAGCACTTTTCACTTTTCAAGTGCACATCAAAGCTGACTTTCAAACTCGCCTTTTCAGCTTATGACACACCTTTTTTACTTTAAAACGCGAGAGAAAGGCTCATTAAATTGCCAAGCGCCCTGTCTACCTGCCTTAGCTTCCTTAGCAGCGGGGATTACAGGTGAGAGCCACCAGACCAAGCTGTCCCAGCATCTTATCTCCGACACCTTACATCACAGCCGTGGAACGAGCTCTTTTACCCCCTTTAAGGTAACAGCATAACCGACCCGCACAATTAATCGGGCGGCGGCCTGCGGAGTTTCTATCAGGAAGTCAGACGCCAAGAGTCATAATGGCGGACACGGAAGTTTCAGGGTCTCGGAGAACGGGAGGCCACCGAGCAGCACCGCTCCGACCGTCCGCGCATCCCGGAGAGGCCCCGTGACGTCGCCGCGGGGTGAGCACCCCGGCCGGCCGCCCGCCCCCGTACCCGCTCCCCAGCCGCTCGCTCACCCGCTAACGCCGGAGCCCTCGGCGTTCGGGCCGGACGGCTGTGGCTCTCTGGCTCTGCTTCCTCGTGGCCTCTCTAGGACAGCGGAAGTAAGACTTCTGGGGGCTCTCTAGGAAACCCGGAGGAATGCCGTCTCGGCTGCTCTCCGCCCAAATTCGGCCCCGGCACCCTTTTTGACAGTGTTATGCCCAGTCCAAGGGACCCCAAAAGACCACCACCAACACCAGGAGTCAGAAATTGTATGCAAAAGTAAAGAGCCTTTATTCGGGCGTGGGCTCCCAGCACGAACTCTCACAGCAGTCAGAGGCTAGGAGGCCTGAGCCTGGAAAAAAGCTAGGTTTTGCAGGGTTTTTAGCAAGGGGAAGGCGCTTCCAGACTTGGCAGTTACAGGATTGAGTGACATTCAGCAAGAGCAAGCTTGTTACGTACTGATTGGTTAGAGACAAGCTGTTTGCATCTGGAGTAACTATTTTGGTAACCATAATGGCAACATATAATTGTTTTAGTAACCACAAGGACACAGGTCGTTTTTGTTGTTGTTGTTTTGTTTTGTTTTGTTTTGTTTTTTTTTTACCTGTTTTCTGATTGGCTGGTTTTGTGAGGCCCCGAAAATTTAAAGTTCCCAGGGCAATGTAACTAGGGTCCTGGTAGCAGGGTCATAGGAAAAGAAATAGACAAGATAAAGCAGACCCATCCAGTGGCACTTAGTAACCAGACCAGCTGGTCAGCAGATTGGACCCAATGGTGGGGCCAAAAGGAGCTCTGTTTGTTTCTGATTTAGATTTAAAGGTTGACCTTAAGATCTAAGTACCAACATGGGCACAGCACTAATTTGTTCTCCAATAAAAGTTATTAACCTATTAATTACACAAGGACCAAGTGTAAATAAAAGTAGTAATATAAGCAGAGGCCCTAGTAATGCTGAAATTAGGGTAGTCAACTGAACATTGACTCAAACCAAGACTGGCTTTGTTCTTTCTGAAGCTTTCATTTTTATGAGCCTTCCTGTCCCAGAGCCAAAGGTTCTTTGACTACCCCTGAGGGGTCAACATAAAAGCAACATTCTTCTCCTAATGCTGCACATAAACCCCCTATTGCCTGAAAGCAGATCTAGTCCTCTCCTGTTTTGCAATACTACTTCAGATAGGGAATCCTACCTGAACTTCTCACTGAGTGTTTCTTCTCCTTCTGTGTCCAGATCTATAGCAGTCCTAAGAGCTTGATAGTTTTTACCCTGAAACAGCAGTGCTGATATTCCAGTTCCCACCCCTGCCAGGCCTCCTAATCCTAGCACTACTGACAGCTAGCTTTGATTAATTTAGGAATTGAGTGGACTAAGATACAGAAATCTTTAGCCTGAGTGAGAACTTGGGTGGGCACATAAGGGGACAATTTCGGTGGGTATAAGATAGCCTTGTTCTTTGGGGGTCTCAGTAGCGGTGGCATTGCGTAAGTGCTGGAGATGAGGTATTGCGTATAGTGCTGAACTATACATAGACCTGCACCCGATATTGATTGACGGGTAACACAGAGGCCTCTTGATTGTTGCTTCGGCAAGTGGTTACCTCCGTAGACAGGGAATAGTTTCCTTCCATAGCAATTTCCTCATAATAAGGGGTTGAACGTCTAGACGTAACCAAAGGAATCGTAAGATCTGGTCTAGAGGCATTTAAAACTTGGTAAGTTCTGGCAAGTAGATTCCAGGTAGGGTTCATCTCTCCCTGGACGAAGTAGTGACTGTCTGAAGGAGTGCAGCCTGACTTAATCCTAGAGTTTCAACCATGTGAGTTGGCATGGGGGTGGGGGGAAGGAAGCTACTACTTTGTTGGGCCCAACTGCCTTATGTCCAAAATTTTTATTGTTAGGGAGTAATGATTTTAATTGGATTGTGAACAATCCTCCAGGGTCCCGTCCTGGTCGTGGTTTTTCATCTATGAGAATTCCCCAAGTTTTTCCTAATTCCCATCCTGTGGCTGTTTCTCCCTTAGGAGATTGCATTTTGTTCCCGATCTCATGCGGCCACAATCAGTGTCGCCGTTTCTAGCTGCAGTGATTAGATCATCTTTCTTTGGGGCAGTCTACCCCATATTTTCGGTAGACCGCAGGACCAGGAGGCACAAAAATAAGACTGCCTTCCCCCACGAGTTTTATCGAAGTTTTTTGCATGCCCAGGGAAAACTTGGTGTTCAGTGAACCGTGCCTCCAGCAGTGGGATTTTCTTCAGGTCTAGTCTGGTCTGGTCCCATGAACATGGGCCAGGATTCCAGCACAGTCACGGAGGGGTGCATCCAAGTCTGGGTCTGGCAGAGGAGTGGCTGGAGTCAGGGCAGCAGGTACCTGAAAGGTAATTCTGGCAGGATTGAGTAGTAACGCCTGGTAGTGTGTCCTGTGGGCATTGCTAAGCCGCCGCTCAGGGGGCTGCTTCAGCACTCCCTCAATGGTGTGTGGAGCAATGATGTTCATGTCTTGACCCAGAGTCAATTTGTCAGCGTCCTTGACCAGCAGGGCCACTGCAGCTGTGATGCAGAGGCGTGGGAGCCATACCGCAGCCACTGGGTCCAGTTTTCTGGACAAGTAGGCCACAGGGCAGCACCATGAGCCACGCGGTTGGTTCAGAACCCCTTTTGCCATGCCTTCATGCTCATCCATGAACTGGTGGGAGGGCTTAGTTACACCGGGTAGTCCAAGGGCAGGGGCAGACAGCAGGGTCTGTTTCGACACCTCAAAAGAGGAATCTCCAATCTCTCTTTGGTGGCCTCACAGAGGAAGCCTAAGGACAGTCTCCTTGTGAGCATCAGAGAGCCAACGCTTACCTCTTGTAAGTATATAACCAGGTACTGAACCTGTTGTTTGCACAACTGAGCCTTCTTGGCACAGCTGGGTATCCCAGGACTCCCAGTGTCTGCAGCAGATGTTCTGTGCCGACCATGCAGGCTCTCTGACTGTCTGCTGCCACAAGCAGGTCATCTACATACAGCAAGAGAGTGAGGTGAGGGTACCGGGCACGGTACTCAACCAGGTCCTCATGTAACACCTCGTGAAGACGGTCCGTGAATTCTTGAATTCTTAAGGAAGTCTGGTCCATGTCAATTGCCCACTGAGCCCTTTGGGTCGTGCCATTCAGAGGCGATAGAGTCTTGACTGTTCAGAGCTGGGGAAAGGTTGAAGAAAGCATTCAGGACCGTGTGCCATTGGTGCTCTGGGGGAAGCACACTCAGTAGGGCATAAGGATCGGACACTGTAGGGTGGATGTCCATTACCTGCTTGTTTACTTCTCGCAGATCTACAGTCATTGAAGTGGGGCTTCTTCACTGGCAGCAGGGGGGTGTTCCAGGCTGATTGGCATGGCCTTAAGAGCCCCAGGTCCAACAGTCCCCTGATGTGGGGAGTGATGCCCCGTCTTGCTTCCAAAGACATTGGATACTGGCAGACTCTGGCCGGATCAGCCCCTGGTTTGAGCTCCACAAAGATCAAGGACCAGTGTTTGGCCAATCTTAGTCCTCCTGTTTCAGCCCATGCTGAGGGAAATTTCTCTAGCCAAAACTCGATGGCCGAGTCTGGCGTCAGGGCAGGTTCATACAGACGATATTCATCCACTAAGATGGAGGCCAACACATCGATGGGCTCCCCTGTCTTATCCAATACTTGGTGCCCTCTGCTGAGGTGTATCTGGATCCCCAACTTTGTCAACAGGTCCCGCCCCAGCAAGGGATACAGGCATTCCGGAATGGCCATAAAAGAATGGGGTATCCGGCCCCTTCCCAAGACCACCATTCTTCAGGTAGTCCATGGGTATTGTTTCATTTCTGGTGGCCCCTGGAATCCATGATATTTTGTCTGAAAGGGGGCCTTCCGGTTGGAGGAGCACTGAGTGTTGGGCTCCTGTGTCCACCAAGAAGCTGGTGGGTTTCCCCTCCACTTTTAGAGTTACCCTAGAGTCACTTCCTTCAGCCCTGGGTTTGAGTATCTTGGTGGGACCCCTCTTTTAGGGGCACTCCTCCCTTGCCCAGTGACCTTCTTCCTTGCAATATGTGCACTGGACGTCCTTCTCTCTGAAATTCCTTCTTACTTTCTCCTCCAGGTGCCATCTGCCGGAGACACCTCCATCTGTCCTCTGGGTCCGTGGTGGCCATCAACAGGTCCTTTGCCAAATCTCTCTTCTGCCCCATGTCTCTGCCTTGATCTGTCTCTCCTCTGCACTGTCCCTGCTATTATACACTTTCTCTACCACAGTCACCAAATCTCTCAAACTCTTTTCTCCTAGCTCCTACTCTTCGGAGCTATCTCTTAATATCTGGGGTGGGCTGGTTGACCAAGGCCATTGCCAAAGCCACTATGTCTTTGGCTTCGGGGTCAAGTGGAAGGCCTCCATGATCTGCTCCAAGAATGCAGCTGGACTTGAAGAGTTTCAATTAGCCTGGGCATAACTCCATTTTAAAATAAAGAGCCATCTTGACTGGGAGCTGAACTCAGGTATCAGGAAATATCAAAGAATGTACACTTGGCAGAAAACAAAGTTAACGCTCCTAGCAACAGCCTCCAGGAAATATCACAGACTAAATTCCTCTTAGAAAGTAGAGACAATCCCCCTGCAATAATCACTGGGAATCGGTTGGGAATCGGCGGGGACAATTCTCCCCAATGTTTCAGATATAGTTCAGATATAGTTCAGAAGAATAGCAATTGTGATTATGTGCCTCAGAGAAGGTCACCTCGCCCCTCTAACTTTTACCCAATCCTATAATGTCAAGGCATGTGCCTCTCCTGCTTGCTGCCATGGAAACCCCTGATCACAGATTGGTCGGCCTGCGAGCAGCCACCTTGAGAGTGGCCAGCAGAGCCTGGCTGGCGGTGACCAGAAGCCTCCCTTACCTTCAGCGGTCTTCTAATCCCACGTGGGTCTGGTCAGGGGAAATCCAGCCTCAGGCTGCGCCTAATCCGTGGCAGTAACTATTTTGGTAACCATAATGGCAACATATAATTGTTTTAGTAACCACAAGGACACCCATCGTTTTGTTTTTTTGGTTTTTTGGTTTTTTTGTTTGTTTGTTTTTTGACCTGCTTTTTAAATTCGCTGGTTTCAGAGTTGTCACATTATGTGGTCATTCTCAGAAATGTTGTGGTTTTCTGCAATGGAGGCCAGTGACAAAATGGAGTCTGTTACGTTCAGGCTCTCCAATAGCTGAGTTCACTGGCTGCATGCTGCGTGTTGGCCTGCATTCCACGCCCTGCCCTCTGTGTCTGGAGGCCAGAAGAGCATTATCTGGAAGAGCATTAACTGCCGTTGAGGTGGAAGCTCTTTTCTCCCTGTGTATGAGTAAAGGGTGAACTATCTGGCAGCCCCTTGTGCAGAACCTGAAGGGCACTAACAGGCCCAGGCACGGCAAACACAGCACTGGCAGGTCCTGTCCTCCCTCTCCTCTCTTTCTAGCTAAACTGTTAGATTTCCTTTTTTCAGAAACTTTCCACATTCCTAAAGCTAGCCACAAGGCCCCTTATTTGACCACTTTCTTATGCCAGTCTCATTCCTGAGGCTGAGCATCAAAGTCATCAATCAAAAATCCACACTTGGCTATTCTGATTAAAATGCCCAGCCAGAACTTACCAGCTCAGCCTAGTGTTATGGGGTCCACCCACATGCAGGACACACCAAGTTTCCTTAACCAGAGCAACTTTATTCAACAGAAAACTGACTGGCGAAGGAAGTAGCACAGACTAGGGAGCTGGTACTTTTAAGGGTTGTAGTTCTGCTCTGTGAAATCACACCAGATAGCAAACCTCACAGAGGAGAGTGATTGGGAGGGAAGAATCTTATAGAAGAGGCAGCAAATTGAAAAGTAGGGTTTCTCAGGGCTTCCATAGGATTTCTTCTGAGACAGAGGTTTCCAGGGTGAGGATTGGTGGAATTTCAAGACTGGAGCTTGGGAAGCTCAAGGACTGGTAGGTTTTCCTGCTCAGGGATTGGTGGAGGTTTTTTTGTTTTTTTTCACCCCCTTTTCCCTGTGTCAGGACAGGAAGAGCTTTGGCTGAGGCACCATGGAGCCCCTGGGGAGGATGGAGAGGATATGCTACCACCTTGACAGCTTCTCCCTCACGGGGCAGAGGTGGAGCCTCTGTTTATTATAATATTATAATAATTGTTTATTATTAGTAAACAATTGGGGTTAGAAAAAAGGGGTGAAAGGAGGCAGTTTATCATTAGACCGCTTCCTGCTGAATGGAGGAGATAAGGTCCTTGGGGCAAGTTTAATCGTCGTTGTCAGGGTGTAGTTGAGTGCCACAGGCGTCTGGGTCCATAGCTAGGGGCTGTTAATCCTGTAATAGCAACTGATTAAAAGTCTGTTTTGAGGGCTGGAGAGATGGCTCAGTTGTTTGGAGCACTGAGTGCTCTTCCAGAAGACTGGGGTTCAATTCCCAGAACCTATACGGCAGCTCACAACTGTCTGTAACCCTAAGATCCGTCACCCTTACAGACACACATGCAGGAAAAACATCAATGCAGTAGGTAAAGGAACTTTAAAAAAAATGAAAGTCAAGTGAGAAAATTTTGTATTTGTTGTTGAAGGAACCTAAACAAGAAGTTTATGTGGCAGGGTATGATTAGGAGGATTAAGCAAAAGAGGAGAAGGGTGTTAGGGAGGGTAGTATGAGTTCCATCCTGGACTGCCAATGACCCATTCGCCAGAGGCATCGAGATGTTCCTTATGTCTTTGGAGATCTGTTTGGAGTTGTCGGATCTTATTTTGTATGATACCAATTGGTTAACATAAAGGCAGTATTCAACCCCAAGGAAGAGACAAAAAACACCTCTCTTGCTGTTAGTAAATCGAATCCTCACCAATTTTGTCAAACTACTGCAGCCAGTGAGTCTTTCTGGCCTTGGAGGGTCAGGATGGTCTGAGCCACCCAATGGAGACCCTGGGCGAAGTAAGAGGAAAACCAATGCTAAACATCTAGGGAAGTGGTCCTGCCACTCCAGTGATGGTGCCAGAGGCTCTGCCCGGGACTGCTGGAAAAGGCACAACCCCGAGTAGCACATTCATCATTCTGTGCCAGACAATTAAGGCATTGTGAATGGCTAGACACAGGGGCTGGGTGGGGTGGTAGTCCCAACGGTTAGGGTATCATTACATTCTGCAGACTCCAGTGTGCAAATAGTGTGTTCCTGAGGAATTAAAGCAGTCTGTGGTATGGGGCAGGGGGGCAGGGGAGGAGGGGCCGGGGGGGGGGGAGGGAAGATAAGTGGTAGAGATATTTTCTTTGAGAATATAGGGCCAGAAGACAAATAGGAAAATGAAAGCCAGTTGTGGCTAATATAGCCATGAATTTATGGGGACGAAATTTGTTACAGCAATGGAAAACAGATTAACATTCCTCCAATCTCAGAAACAAACTGAAAAAGCACACAATGTTTCTGAGAAAAACATTAAAAGATATTATCGAGAATAGTAGCAGATTGTATTGTGTCTATGTAATTCTTAAAAATGCAATGTGAAGTTCTAGCCCTTTTGAAAGCTACTATCATAAACTGTTTAGGATAATTTAGAAATGCCAACTAATAGTCAGTCGGACTTGTGGTTTTATTAGGTAAAGCTTAGTTAAACACAGATTTTTTTCTCTAAGTTAATCAGTCATTCTATAGCTAGAAATAAGTAATTCAGATATACTAGAAATAGATAGTCTTCAAAAACCAGATCTATAGAATGTGGCATTTAAAGATGTTTTATTAATTTTAAGACTTTTTAATAGAGACATGTCAGCTTTTGGCAGCACCCCCATTCCACTTTAAAGAGGATCAAAGACCCTCCGTGTGGGGTTTGCTTCATATGTGGTAAGCTAGCTACTGGACAAGGAATGCCCTTGCTTCAACTGCAGACAGAATGCTGGACCAACTGGACGCAGGAAAGTGGACTGCTTAGCATTGCAAGGACAAGGTGGGCAAATCCTTTCATAATACCCGCTCCACAGAAAAGTCTGCCAGATATTCTGAGCCAGAAGGCTGAAGACGATGCCCCAATGTTATAGAGATATCTTGTTTGACTGTCCGGGCAGCCAGCAGTCTGTGTCATTTCTATAGTTTTGGAAGCTTCTTGCTCTGTACTTCCTGTTTATTCAGATAATATTAATCCTTCTCACGTCTCTGATGGGGATGAAGACTAAATAATTATAATCTTACAATTGAGGTTAAGTTCCTTAGGATTTAAGAAAATGTTTTAGGTTTAAAAAGATGGTTTTTGATTGGTATTGTAAGTTTTGATGCAAAGTGATTTAGGTACAGAACTTTGGACTCACCAAGATAGGATAGATAATAGAATACTTTCTTCAAGGTTGCTAATTACATATGGACTAGGCATTGTGAATGTACTTTTTA
This sequence comes from Pachyuromys duprasi, assembly GCA_028658305.1. Taxonomy (NCBI): domain Eukaryota; kingdom Metazoa; phylum Chordata; class Mammalia; order Rodentia; family Muridae; genus Pachyuromys; species Pachyuromys duprasi. Next base: position 1,245,624 of record CM053749.1, read on the forward strand.
CCAGATAGTATATAGTTTATTGATGTCAGAGAAAAAGTCTTTTATTTATACAAAATGGAGGAAATGTTACAGGATATTTAATCCCATTGTGAACCCCAAAATTGTGAACTATTGTTGTGCCCGATTTGCGAGACCCCAGAAGACCACCACCAGGACTCCGTTGCCAAACACATGAAGATTACAAGCTACAGCTTGGGCTCACACACCCTCACTGCCGAAGCGGTGAGAGCCGAGAGCCTCGTGTTCAGGTTAGTTGGGTAATTTAAAGAGTCCAGTCCTCCCAGTGTGCCCAAAGCAGAGGGATTCCTGTCTGGCAAGCATCTATTGGTCAAAACACAAAAGAGGATGCTGCATTTTGAACTGATTGGCTACAGGAAGGCCCCAAACCATTAACTGTCTAGCTTCCCTTGTTTGGCTGTCCTAGGGGAGAGGGGCCGGTTTCCTAGCAACTGTATCTCTAGTGGGCAGGAAAGAATGCAGTAAGGCTAGTTCTTCCCCTCAGGGCATGAAGGCTGGTTCCTCCCTGCAGGTGGCTGGACACGTCTCCACCTGGCTGGCCTTCGTTTAGGCTTGTGCTTTAAACTTTAAAACAATACCCATTGATTTTTAATTTTTTGGTCTCTCACTGTAAAACCCTGCTTCTTGTTTGATGTGGTTGATCCCGATCACACACCTCTAATCCAAGAACTTTTAATTCTAAACAGGTGATTATGGTGTGGTTTGCCCAGCCCTAACACACACCTTGAATCCAAGAGCTTTTTGTATACTGGATGTAATAAAGTTAACCCAAGGTCAAGAGGCAGAGCAATAAAACAGCTGACAGGGATTAAAGAGGAGGAGGGACTTTTGAGTTTAGGGGCATGTAAGACAGTGTGGAGAAGAAGGAGCTTTAGCTTAAGCTCTGGCATTAGTTTAGGCTTCAGCTCCTCAGCTCTCTGGCTTTTGGGGCTTTGAACTAGCAAGCCTCCGCCCTTGGGGTTTTTGGGCTTTTTCCTCCTGGGCTGACAGTTGTACTAGTGAGCCTTCTGGGTTTTTTTCCGTCCAGATCAGAGCTGAGAAGGAAGGCTAGCTGGTTACCTTCTCTGCCTCTCTGGGCTAGCAGGTTTTCACCACAGTATCTGGCTCCTGAGTCTTTATTGGTAGAGTAGAACAGTTGGGATTTTCATCATTGTTAATAATAACAGTTGGTGGTAACAGAGTGGGGCTTTAATAAACTCTGAGTCTGTGGAGGCAGAGAAAAAGAGCCTCACAATAAACTCTGCTGGGGCGAGTTTCTATAAGCTCCAAGTGGGAGCTGAGAGACAAAGAAGCCCAGGAGGGCGTGGAGAAGCTGTGACATGGAGAAGCTGTGGGACTTCTTGTACAGAGCTGAGAGATGGGGAGACAAGGCTGCAGAGGCCTGGGGGGAGGGGGGAGTTTAAGGAAGCTATGTGCAGGTAGCTCCTATGGAAGGACAAAAGGATGCAGGAGGGTTCCAATAGAGGGAGAGGAGCAAATGTCTTAATAACCAGAAAGATGCCCACGTGGTGGGGCTCTGGAAAGCCTAACCTGAGAATGGCTTGGGGTTGTAGTTGGCTCACAAATCCCTGATCGATCAGCTTTTGAAGTAAGCATTCGTCTTACCTAAGATCAGTGTCCTAGAGCACCTATTCTTGGATCTCAACAGGTAGAGACCCAAAGGAAATTCAGCACATTCAGAGTTTGGGGTTGAGAGTCTGTATTAAACCAGTGTCTGCATGGGGAGAAACACCTTCCACAGAGAAGCCTGGAATGCATTTTACAGGAAAAATGTAAAGGCAAAGAACACAGAAAAAACATGTCCTACTGGCAGTGGCAGGGGAAGTGAAGCAAGCAGTTTTATTATGGGAGCTCACCAGAGATGACCACTCAGAATTTATAGCCATTTGAAAGTCTTTATTCTAGCTGGCCGGGACCACACCCAGGTATTAGGGGACCTAGGTGTGACCCAGAGTGTCCAAAGCACTGGATTTTTGGAGGCAAAAAACATACCCTGGAATCAATGAGCAGCTGCAGGGGGCCTTCCCAGGAGCATGCAGTTTAACAGAAGCTAGGAAGAGCAGTTAGCTGTGGGGGTGGGGTTCTGAACAAGTGGGCAGTTTAACAGAAGCTAAGACTGGTTGGATGTGGGGTTCCAAATAAACAAGCCAAGTGAGCCAGGACATTTTGACCTTGGGTTGCTAGACTAGAATTGGGTAATTTTCCATGGGATTCTCAAGGAGATCAAATTCTAGTTAAAATTGAAATGGCCTCAGCAAGACTAAAAGATGGAGGAAACTCTGCACTGTCTTGTCCTGTCACAGTTTAAGAGAAGCTAAAAACATGCAGTTACCTGGGGCATTTCTACCCCAAATTTCTAAAACAGGGTTGAATACTTTCCCACAAAACTTTTCATGGCAACGGTAGAAAAGGGGGGAGTAAGATTTAGTCCCTGTTGGTTTTTGAGTACCACCACTACCAAGGTGTCAATTTGTCCTTGAGTGATGAGGATGGTTTGAGCCATCTTTTGAAGGTCTTGGGTGAAGTGGGAAGAAAACTGGTGATATTTGCCTATCTAACGTATTAAAGCAGACCTGCATTCCAGGATCTCCCGGCATCACTTAGTTCCTACCTGTTACAGCTATGTGTGGGGATCAGGAACCAGAAAAGGGGTGGGGGTGGGGGGTGAATGGCAACAAAGCCCACACAGAATACCAGGAGTCAGACTCTGTGGAGATCAGACTCAAGATGCAGATCTTTATTAGTCAGTGTAAAAGCCTTTAAGTGATTGAAAGGCCAGTCAGCCATCCCATGCTAGTGCCTCAAGCAGCAATAATAATCACGTTGGTGCAACTATAGGGAAATGTGGGTGGAGACTTCCACAGAGAAGGTGGAAGTAGTCACCACCCTAGCCTCAGATCCATTTTGAAACCTCACTAGTGTGCTAGGAGTTCCTAATGGATCAATGTTGTGTGCACTGGGTTGCCCTGACCCGAGGGACCTAGTTATTGGTGGAGTCTGAGGGGGACCATACCTGAAAGTAAAACGGGGGAGAAAGAGAGAGCGAGACCAAGCAGAGGCTTGTCAAGATCTGTTTATTTCAAGCAGGA
>CM053749.1:1249230-1264992 GCA_028658305.1 Pachyuromys duprasi
GCCTCAGATCCATTTTGAAACCTCACTAGTGTGCTAGGAGTTCCTAATGGATCAATGTTGTGTGCACTGGGTTGCCCTGACCCGAGGGACCTAGTTATTGGTGGAGTCTGAGGGGGACCATACCTGAAAGTAAAACGGGGGAGAAAGAGAGAGCGAGACCAAGCAGAGGCTTGTCAAGATCTGTTTATTTCAAGCAGGATTTGAGAATATAGTGGTGAGTTTGGAAGCCACATCCTGGAAGAAATGTCCCAGAGCAGATAGAGTAACCACAGCTCCTTGGGTGGTATTTATAGTGTTGGTTTAATGTTCATTTGAAATATATACACCTTGCTCTTGTTCATTCAAATGCTGATTTCTCTTTCCCACTCTCTGGTTTCAATCCGGACATCGCATTGATACTTATTCTAAGCATCACCTGTCTCAACTTTGTGTAAACATGCCAAAATAATGCAACCAGCCACAATGTTGAGCAATGGAGAGGAAGGAGTTGGTGGGAGAGGAGATGAGCCAGAGGACAGGAAAGAGTGGGAGGAGAGGAGGAGAAAGAACAGAGGCTGGAGGAGAGGTCTTGGAACAAAGTGGAGAATGAACTGGACCTAAGATTTCACAGCAGCAAGTATAATGTGGGAAATCTAAATGTTAGGAAACTATGAGGGCTTGGAGGTTTAGGATGGAGTAACTATTGCCCAGCATTGTGTTCTAGGTTAATTAAATAAATCATAGTCTCTGTGTGGTGATTTGGTTATACAGCTGTTTAGGATTAAAAATATATCAATAGCGAATATTAATGATCAAAATCCAAAATTATAGCCATTATTTCTTGATAGTCTGGCATCTGGAACCCTGGGCTGATGGTCACCATCCTCCCATTCACTCAGGGGTAGATTGTGCAGAGCCATTTGGAGCAGTTCTGTTGTTTCCCTCAGAGAAGGTGTACAGCTTTATGGCTCAACAGGAACCCAAACTATATTCTCTGTTCCTTCTGGAAAAACACATGCAAACCCTTGTCCCATGGTTAAAGGGGGGGGGGGACAGCATACTTCCATGTATTGTCCATAGAATCCCACCAGTATACTAATTCCAGGGGTGATCCTGGGAAGTATTGCACTCCAATGTTTATGGGGAGTGAGGGGGACACAACACAGACTGTTTTTGTCAAAAAATTTTTTAAACTTAATGGTAAAAAGAGCCTCAGTCAGGTTATCCTGTAGTTGTATTGCTGATATCCACCCCACCCCACCCCCGCCCAATTTTTTAGAGAGGCATGGGCTCTTTTCACTATGGCTTGACCTTGGGGATTGTAAGGAATCCCAAAGGTATGTGTTATATTCCATTCATAGCAAAATGTAGCTCTGCTATATTCCATATAGAAGAGCTAGTATATGCTGGCCTGTTGTCAGTCTTAATTGAATACGGCACACCCATATGGCAGTTTTAATGGTAGCAATAACCATCTTGGCATTTTTCTTTAGGCTGAGCCTTGGCAAAGAAGAATAAGGAAACAGTGTCAATAATGACAAGTGAGACAGCCTGGCTAAATAGGCTAAAATAAACTCCATGACAGGCTTTATTTTCTTGCTAAACAGAACAGGCCTAAGAGCTACAGGAAAACCACAAAAAGGGGCAGCCACTCAGAAACAGCCAAGACATCTGGCCTGGGGAAGAGAAGGTTGTTTACCAATTTGAAAAGCACCTGAGAACTGACCAGAGTCACATAGCCTCCATGGGAACAAGCCAATCCCAATCGAGGTCATGTAGCCACAGTAGGAATTCCCCTCTCTGGCTTTAAAAGGGGCCTTTGAGCTCCCCTCAGGGTCACTGCCATGTTGTAAAGGTGGTGACCCCAGCATGCTGGACTTCTGCAGAATAAATGCCCTTTGTTGCTTGCTACTGGAGTCTTGGGTCGTTCCTTCAGATATTCCAGATCCTGACATCTGGTGCTTTGGCAGGCAATCCGCTGAAGCCTCCTGCTCAAGTAGTTTAAGGGGATCTTTGACTTCCCCACTGAGTTAGGAGGGGTGCCCCATCAGAGATACTGGCTTTAAATTTTGTGTTTATGCCTACATTCTTGTTTCGTCCTCTTTGGGAGAACTTGAAGGTTCTCATTTGGCTTTGGTTTTGGGTCCCTCTTTGGGAGAGCTTGAAAGCTCTCAGTTGGTTTTAGATTCAGCAAGCAGTACCTCAATTCTCTGGTTGACCAAGCCTTTGGCTTTTGCTTAAATTTTCCCCAGGAATGTCTGTCTGTGTCTGCTCGTGAACACCCTTGTCTGTGTAGTTGTGCTATGGTGGATCTTCTTCAATTGAATTGAAACTGTCGTGCCCAGTTCATGAGACCCCAAAGACCACCAGGAATGGACCCCAGTGCAAGCACATGAGGGTTTATTGAATTCAAGCTTGAGTTTGGGCAGCAAAACTCCCTGGCTCAGCAAGAGAGGAATGCAGCCCTCAGCTCTAGGGGAACAGAGTTTTTAAAGGGAAAAACCAAAAGAGGGGAACTTCTAAGCCTTGGTCTATTTTATGCACCAAGGCCATAATGGTCCTGGCCCAGCCATGGGGAGGATATCTGCTCATGAGCAGTGTCTGGGATGTCCTGTTATGTGCTGATTAGGCTGCAGTTAGGGAGGGAGAAAGTGATGAGTACATCTCATGGTTTTTCTTGGAAGCAGAGCTAGGGGCTATCTGGGTGAGAGACTGCTGGCCAACGGGTCTGGTTGTCAAGCAACAGTATCTCTAAATGAAGGGTGGGCGGGTCTGTCTTCTGTCTTAACGTGTCCATTCCTTTGTCTAAACTTGTACCCGGGACCTTAGCCATGCTGCCCTCTAGCTGCAGGTGTTGGCAACCAGCAGCAGGCACAGAAGGTAAACAGGGGGCAGCCTCAATGGGATGGCAGAGCTTAGGTCTGCCCCACACACTCAACCCTCCCAAAGCTCTCCCTGCCTGCAGCCTTCCAATGTCTGTGGGGCTTGCCCAGGCCTACAGCAGCACAGGAAAGGGGTAGCCATGCATCGTACACTCTGCTAGAGGCTGCATCCTCTGGACCCCAGGCCGAGGGCACCCCACGCATGTCTGGGGATTGGTGCACAGAGGGGAGGGCGTGCTCAGCTGTGACACTTGTTCACCAAGATTGGAGAGCCCAGCCACAGGGAGGGGAAGCCGCAAACCTTTGAGGTGCCCACTTCATGGTGCCTCTGCCACCCACTGCAGCCCAGCAACACTGCTGGCAACCCCCAACTCCTGCCTGGATTCAACAGATAACAAAGGGCTCTTCCCTTGAAGTTACAGCTTGAGGAAGTGTATCTGTCGATTTTAAATGTATGTACGGCCACCACATGTTCATTTCTGACTGATCTTAAATGCATACAGTTATTTTGCTCTCTATGTCTTGGTCATAGATTATTGGTTACTGGATATGGCGTTTAAAGTTTAATTTCAAACTCTTGTGTGCATACATATGTGTTTGTAAAAATCTATAGAAGCACAGGTGTTTTTAAATAGCAACCATGTGGACCACATGTGGTCCACATATGCACCCTGCCATGTCATGTGACTCCACCCTCTTGAAATTTCCACATTGTATAGGGAAACAATTATAGAACCTCTTGGTCCTAATGAATTCTGTTTATCATCCTATCTCCATTTAGACTAAGAAAACAGCAAGTCTTGTTTTAAATTGGTATGGATTTTTTTTACACAAAAATTCAAGATTGTATTCTTACAATATACTGTATACATGACGGTAAAATTTAAGGTTATAAAGGTTGATTCAGAGTAACAAGCTACTGACTCTGGAAATGGTTGAATGCTCCATAGTGCTATCCCAGCAGAAACACCTAATGGCTATGTTTTTAAATTGCTTGTCACAACCTGTAAGGACAGGTGGCTGGCCACCATGTTGACTTGGGGATAAAGAGGGTGGCCATCTTAACTAAGGGCAGTCACATGACTGGCAGCCATCTTGGTTGTGGGAGAGTCATGATCTGCCACCATCTTTGTTGAGGGCTGCCAACTGCATTCAGTACCCTGTTTAGCACCAAATGCAACTCCGGTCCTTTATGTTTTTGCTGCTCAGTCTTAATAATCCACTGTGGTAGGATCCGCAAGATTTGCCAGCCCTCTGTGAACTATATTGATGATTGAAAGTTTTGCTTTGATTTTAGTTCAGAAATATATTTAAAGTTATGCTAATAACTGATGCAGTTGGTTACAAGATTGAACTTTACCTAGTCTCTTGTTTACATTTTCAAGGTTAAGCGTAGGATGGGTAACTACACAATTTGCCATGTAGATCTATGTTAAATAGATATAGTCCTAAAATACTTAGCTACAGAAGATGGCATAATTAGGAATTATAACGATTATAACTATAAGACCTGCAGTCAGTCCCGAGGCAGGAACTCCGAACCGTTCCCTTCCCAAAGAAACTCACTGACCATGACTGGATGCAAAAGCAAGAGGCTTAGCTTATTGCGATCGTGATGGGGTCGCCCCTTCAAAGGCGGGAGACGACCCCGAGCATACAAAGCACAGGGTTTTTATACCTAAAAATCAGACCACACATGTTTCTTTACATTGACTGGTCAGCAGAAAAATAACATGAGAAACAGCTCAGCAGCTGGCAGCTTGTGGTTTCTTCCAAGAACAGTTCACCCTGCCCCAAGTTCTCAAAATAAGCTCACTCTGCCCTCTAGGGAGGGCCATCTGGTCTGGCCTCTATTCAAGGTTGAGCAGCCTCAGTTGTTTTGCTTTTCAATCTGGCCCCTATTCAAGGTTCAGCTGTTTTTCTTTTTGGTCTGGGGTGGTCTCTCATTCCCCCATTTTTCTTTTGCTCCAATTTTAACCCTAAAATTGTGGATCAACCTCAGGAAGAGGCTGATACTGTCTCTGGAGCATTAGGACTTGAACTGCACTTACACACTCCCTGACGAAGGCAAGTAACCTGTTGACAATACAGGGTCCTATTGTAACAATGAGGAGGGCAGCAAGGGGTCCTAGCAAGGGGAGCACATAGGGAAGTAGTCCGTTAAACCCATTCCAAAATGGAGATTCTATTAATTCCCTCCTCCTCTTTTCAAGATCCTCTTGTAACTTTTTAATTTTTCCTTTTACAATACCCGACTTACTAGTGTAAAAACAGCACTGCTCCTGTAGGACTAGGCAAATTCCTCCTTTTTCAGCCGTAAGAAGGTCTAATCCCCTTCTGTTTTGGAGAACTACTTCTGCCAAGGAATTGAGCTGGTCTTGGAAGTCATTGATGGTACTCGAGAGTAACTGCACATCACTAATTAACTGTTGAGATAACTTGTTATATTTCTGTAATGAAACACCCAGACCAGCAGTTCCAGCACCTACTGAGGTGGTCAGCCCAATTCCCACTAACAACGGGATGAACTGAACAGCTCTCTTCGTTTTTCCAGCCATCAGGTCAAAGCTAGGGACTGGAACCGGCTTGTCCCCTGGAATGATGCTAACGTCAGGAAGCAAGGTTGCCTGTGCATAGGTCCCGGTCCAATCTGTGGGCAAAAACGTATAGGCCTCATTGTTTCCACATAAGTAAACAGTGTTGTTGTCAGGGCAGAGAGCTGTGGAAATATTAACTGTTGAATCACAGACAGCAAAGGTAGCATCCCCTACAGGCAAGTCTGAACTATCGTTTTTAAAGGGTCACATTTTGGTTGAAGAGAGGCTGCACTCTCATAGGGGGTGCTGGGTGGCAGGACCCTTTGGTGGAGGAATAAGTAGCATTGAAGGCAGGGAGTGCGAATGGGACAGGCCGTCCCTGTCGGAGGCAGAGCCAGCAGGCACTTGCAAGAGAAGGATTGGTGTCGTTAAGGAGGCTGTGGGTGGCAGTAACAACTTCTATAGTCTGTGGGTCTAAAATGAGGTTTCCTTTGCTATTAGGAAGAATTAGAGGGTGATAATTGAGGGACGGGTATTCTTTTTCAATTAATTTTTCAATGCGCTGTTTAACTTTTTCCTGCCTGACCTGATCTTATGGCCCCCAAGAAGAGTCAGGTGGGGGCAGGAACTCCGTACAATAGTTCAAAAGGTGTAAGGTTCAAGCAAAGGAGGAGTATTCCTGACCCTAAAGAGAGCCAGAGGGAGGAGTACCACCCAGTCACCGCCAGTCTCCATGGTCAATTTGGTAAGGGTCTCTTTTAGAGTTCTATTCATTCTTTCTACCTGTCCTGAACTTTGGGGTCTATATGCACAATGTAATTTCCAATTAATTCCCCAAAATCTGGCCACTTCCTAACGAAGGCCGGCCCATTGTCTGACCCAATTACCTTGGTTTGGAATACCAAACCAAGGAAAAATGTCTTCTAAAATTTTCTTGGCTACAACCAGAGCAGTCTCTTTCTTGGTGGGAAAAGCTTCCACCCATCCTGAGAAGGTATTCACAAAGACCAAGAGATATTTATTGCCATACCTGGCTAGTTTAATTTCGGTGAAGTCCACTTCCCAATGCATTCCAGGTCTAGTTCCTCTCAGCCACTTTCCTGAGCTCTGGAAACTTACCCACGTTTACTCTCTGGCAGGGTGTACATGCCTGAGTTACTCTCTCAGTTAGAGCAGTGAGGATTAGTATTCAGTATTGAGATTGGCGAACAACTTCAGCCAAGTTCTTTGCCCCTAAATGAGTCCATTGATGCATCTGTGCTATTAATCTCTTAGCATCTTCTTGTGGTAAAATAATCTTACCTTTGGAATCAATCCATGCCCCTGTATCAACGACGAATATCCCCTGTTCCTTCTGTATTTGCTCCAGGTCATTCTCTGAGTATTTTAGCCACTCCTCTCTGGGCAACTCCCCAGTTAATATCATTGGAACAGAATTTCCTCTAGTGGCTGCTTTAGCCTCCTGATCAGCCATGTTGTTTCCTTTTGCTGCCTTAGAATTTCCCTTCTGATGCCCCGGGCAGTAAATTATGCTTACCTTGGTGGGCAGTAGTAAGGCGTTGAGCAAGGCCAAGATCTCATTTTTATTTTTAATTTCCTGATGTCGGCAGGCCTCTCTGCTGGTAGATGGCCCCGTGCACATGGGCTGTAGCAAAGGCATACCTGCTATCAGTGTAGATGTTTATCTTTTTATCTTTCCCCAAAGTCAACGCTTGAGTTAAGGCAATTAGTTCTGCCCGTTGAGCAGAGGTGCCTTCTGGCAACACTTGGGCCCATATCACTTTGTGTCCATCCACCACTGCTGCCCCCGCTTTTCTTTTTCCATTTTCCAAAAAGCTACTCCCATCTGTATAATATGTCACCTCTGCATCCGGCAAAGGCTGGTCTTTTAGGTCCTTTCACCATCCCTGTTCTTCCGCCAGTACCTGCAAGCAATCATGCTCCAGGGGCTGAATCTCTGGATCTGGCATGGCAACAGGATAGCGGGGTTTAACCCGACAGACTATGGTCTTCATTCTACGCGGCTCAAGTCAAACCGAAGGCATCTAAAGCTTCCTTCTAGGCAAACTACAGCTCATAATTGTACGCTCTCACTGCTCACGAGAGAAAGTCACATAAGGTAAGAGATTTCTTGTCCATCTATAAAATGGGCCAAAGTTGTCTAAAGAGGCTGTTTTTATTCGAGACCTTAAGGCCTCTCTCATGGAAAGAGGAGCACGAGTTAAGAAAAAAGATCTCATTAAATTTTTTACTTTCGTTTCAGAAGTTTGTCCTTGGTTCATTATAGAAGGTCCTGAAATTAATCCACTCAAATGGGACAAAGTAGGCACGTGCCTTAATGACCTTCTAGAAAAAAGAGGTCCCAATGTGATTCCTATTCAAACCTTTAGTTACTGGACTCTTGTTAGGGACATTCTTAAATCCTCTTCAGCCAAGACCAGTAAAATTATTTCTTCAGCTGAAAGTTTCATTAAACCCCTTTCTTGTTCTGCTTCCATATCTTCCCTAAGATCTTGCAAGTTAAAGACAAATAAAAAATCCCCTTCCCCATGTCCCTCTGTTATTATTAATATGCCCGCCCCTAGAGAACAGGATGTTCGCCCCCAAAATCACAAACATCTTTATCCCCCCTTGTCCGATTGTGATTCATCCCTTTCTATTAAAGAGGACCTCACTTTCCCCATTCTTAAAAAAATAGACCCTTCCGAACAATTAGATCCGTTGGAAGAGAGCGACCTCGAAGAAGAGGCTGCTAAATATCATAACCCTGATTGGCCGCCCACTCCTGTTGCCCTTACCAATCCGCCACCCTATCCGCCGCCCCTAATTTTTGCGCCCCAATTCTCTCCCCTCCTATGTCTCAAACTAGCCTCCTTCTAAAAGCCAACGAAGATCTTTCCAGACAAGTGGCCGAGCTCAAATACGTTCTTACTTTACAAAAAGAATACACTGACCTCTCATCTGAACTTACTTCCCTCCAAGAGACCTTTAAAAAGACTCTTTTCATTGACTCCCCTCAAAAACAATCACTTAAGGCCACCAAGAGTCGCAAGTCCACCTCCAAAACTGAGCCTTTTTTAACCTTCCCCGTCATTACTCGTCAGAAGGCTCTCGAGGATCAATCCTTTGATGATGATCCTGTCAGTCATAATGAAGATGAGGAGTCTGACCAAGAAGAAGAAAGAACGGGAGAAAAAGAAAATGTTAGGCACCCCGTTACTACAGGGCCTTTGGATATAGAATACAAGAGACTTAAGTTTAAACCTCTTAAGGAACTTAATAATTTGGTCAAGACTTATGGACCCAATGCCCCACTTACAATTTCAAGGCTCGAGGCCCTCTCTGGAGGGGGGGGGGGATATCTTACCCCCTCGGAATGGTTTAGGGTAACTCAGGCGGTCCTCTCCTGGACTTTATGGATAGGTGTCAAACTCTCGCCAGGCAAAATCAACACAATCCTAGAGTTTCCGAGGCTACATGGACCTTTGATAAACTCACTGGTCAAGGAAAGTATCTGTCCGAAGGTCGACAACTTAAATTGCCCACAGGCCTCCTCACTCAAGTCAAGGAGGCTGCCCTTGGTGCCTGGAGAGCTGTCCCTGGGAAGGGGTCCCTTACTACCCCACTGACCAAGATTATACAGGGCCCTCAGGAGCCCTATAGTGAATTTGTGGCTCAACTTTTAGGGGCAGCCGAAAGAATATTAGGACCTGAAGAAACTAGTGGTAAATTTGTAAAACAATTGGCGTATGAAAATGCTAATGTGGCTTGTAAGGCCATCCTCCGAGGACATACAAAAAATAAAGATATTAATGATTTTATTAGGCTTTGTGCCGATGTTGACACCTTCTCCCACAAAATTTCTCAGCATAAATAGCTGTGGGGGCTGCTATACAGGCAGTAAATGCACATTCTAGAGGATGTTTTAAATGCGGCCAATCTGGGCATTTTGCCAAACAATGCCCCAAAATACAAGTTCTACCCACGGGGACTGCTAAATATCCTACACAAATACCTGGTGCCCCTATGCCTGCCCCTGTGTGTCCCTGGTGTAAGAGGGGAAAACATTGGGCTAAACAATGTCGATCTAAAACAGATGCCTCAGGAAATCCTCTTCCTCCCCTCTAGGGAAACGGGTGGAGGGGGCCAGCCTGGGGCCCCGAGACCAATCCAGTTTCAGCCAGCTTCGGGGACCAGTCTAGAGCAGGTACAGGCTCCCCATCAGGAACAGTTAAGCCACCCCACCCCCACCCCACCGCTGTCTCCACCGAGCCACCACAGGTAGCGAGGAATTGGACCTGTGTACCTCCACAGACACAATTCTAAAACGTGAGGATATTGTCCAAGTTCTTCCTTCCCGAGTCTCTGGGCTTCCTCCTCCGGGCATGTTCTTCCTTATTTTAAGAAGGGCATCTTCCGTCCTTAAAGGCCTCACTGTCCACCCTTCTGTGGTGGATGGCGACTACACTGGAGAAATAAAAATCCTGGTTAGCTCCACCCAAGGCCCTGTCCTTCACTCTAAGGGACAAAGGATTGCCCAAGCCCTACCTCTCCCTTTACGAAATCAATATCCGGCCCTTGCTGGGCCCCGTGGGGCCACTGAGCCAGGTTCTTCTGATATCTATTGGATCCAGGCCATTTCTCGAGAACGGCCTACCCTGCGCCTCCAGCTAGATAAAAAATGGTTCAATGGTATTGTAGATACCGGAGCCGATGCCACGGTCATTTCTCCGGACCACTGGCCTTCAGCCTGGCCCCTCCAACCTTCCCTGACCCACCTACAAGGTATTGGCCAATCTAAAAACACCCTACAGAGCTCCAAATTTTTGACTTGGGAGGACCCGGAAGGAAATTCTGGCACAGTTCGACTGTATGTGGTTGAACATTTGCCTGTTAACTTGTGGGGCCGAGACATTCTCACTCAAATGAAGTTAATAATGTGTAGCCCCCAATGAAGTTATTACTAGTCAAATGCTCCATCAAGGCTTCCTGCCTGGCCCGGGTTTGGGAAAAAATAATCAAGGTATAACCCAACCTCTTACCATACAGCAGAAAACTGACCGCTCAGGCCTGGGATTCCAAAATTTTTCCTGAGGGCCATTGCGCCTCCTGCACCGCAGGCAGATAAAATCACTTGGAAAAGTGACAACCCTGTATGGGTAGATCAATGGCCCCTTCCACCCACAAAATTTTCGGCTGCTATAGAGTTAGTGCAGGAACAATTGACCGCTGGACATATTGAACCATCCACATCTCCATGGAATACACCCATTTTTGTTATACAGAAAAAAATCAGGAAAATGGAGACTTTTACAGGACCTTAGAGAAATTAATAAAACCATGGTTCCCATGGGGCTCTGCAGCCAGGCTTGCCCTCTCCTGTTGCTATTCCAAAAGGATTCCATAAAATAGTTATAGACTTTAAAGATTGCTTTTTTTCTATTCCCTTCCACCGAGAAGATTGTAAACGCTCTGCCTTTGGCCTTCCTGTTGTCCATTTACTGGCCTGGGCCCGCCTCCAGTGGAGATTGCTGCCACAGGGCGTGGCCAATAGTCCCACCCTTTGTCAAAAGTTTGTTGCTCAAACTGTAGACCCTTTTCGCCTTCGCTGGCCCTCCCTTTACATCGTCCATTACATGGATGACATTCTTTTGGCAGGCCCCGATGTTACACGCCTACATCTTGCTTCTCAGCAACTTGTGACGGAGCTACAATGCCGAGGCCTCCAAATTTCCCCAGACAAGGTCCAATTAAGCCCCCCTCACTTACTCCTGGGTTTTGAACTTTTTCCTCACAAAGTTATTTCCCAAAAAATACAGCTAAGAAAAGATTCTCTTAACACCCTAAATGATTTTCAACAACTTTTGGGTGATATTAATTGGTTGTGACCTTATCTCAAATTAACTACTGGAGAGTTAAAACCCCTCTTCTACTGGAGAGTTAAAACCCCTCTTCGATATCCTCAAAGGGGATGCTGATCCCTCCTCCCCTCGAAGGCTTACACAGGAGGCCCATCAGGCTCTTGCCCTGGTCAAAACGGCCATTAATAATCAGACTATTGCCTATTTCTCTCCTGAAAAACCTTTATCCCTCATTGTACTTCCCACACCTTTTTCTCCCACTGCAGTGTTTTGGCAAGACAGTCCCCTTGTCTGGGTCCATTTACCTGCCACATCCTCAAAGATCCTTCCTACTTACCATTTACTAACAGCTCAATTGATACAGTTGGGAGAACCGTCCCGAAAAATTTTTGGAAAGGACCACAATACCCTAATTATTCCCTATAATCCTTCTCAAGTTTCCTGGTTAATTCAAAATGATGATGATTGGGCTATTGGTTGTGTGTCTTTCCAGGGAAAGATTGATAATCATTATCCACCAGATAAGTTAATTCAATTTTTATATAAGACACCTATTATTTTCCCAAAGATCACAAGACGCTGTCCCATACCTAATGTCAATTCAGTTTTTACTGATGGCTCCTCCAATGGCCAGGCTGCTTATTCCACTAATGGTGTTATTACCCAACTGTCCACCTCATATATTCTGCCCAGTTGGTTGAATTACAGGCCGTTATTGAAGTTTTCAGGGCTCTGCCAGACTCCTCCTTTAATTTGTACACTGATAGTTCTTATCTTGCTTATTCTGTTCCCCTCTTGGAGACAGCTCCCTATATAAAACCCACTACCAATACAGCCCCCTTGTTTTCCATCCTTCAAGGTCTTATTCATAACCGTGTCCGACCCTTCTTTATTGGGCACATACGGGCACATTCTGGGTTGCCAGGCCCCCTAACTCAGGGTAATGATTTAGTGGACTGTGCGACACAACTTGTAGGCCTAACACAAGATGTTGATCCTAGCCTTCTAGATCCTCTACAGCAGGCACAGATAGCCCATGATTTACATCACCTTAATTCCCAAACGCTCAGACAAAAACTTAAAATCACTAGAGAGCAGGCTAGACAGATAGTTCGCAGTTGCAAAGGTTGCGTGACCTTCCTTCCAGAAGTTTATTTGGTGTAAATCCCCTCGGGCTTATCCCTGGGGAATTGTGGCAAACGGATGTCACACATATAGCTGCCTTCGGCAAATTAAAGTATGTCCATGTCACAGTGGACACCTAGAGTGGGTTTATTTTTGCCACCCTACAGGCTGGGGAAGCTACTGAAAATGTTATGTCATGTTTTGGCGTGCCTTACGGCGTTAGCCCAGCCCAAAATAATAAAGACAGGCAATGGGCCTGGATATACCAGCACTAGTTTTAAACAGTTCTGCTCACAGTTTGGCATTAAACATATTACTGGCATTCCCTATAATCCACAAGGACAGGGAATTGTTGAAAGAGCTCATCAAACACTTAAATATATGATAACCAAATTACAGACAAATGGGGAATTATATACCCTCTCCCAGGAAATCAAAAGAATTTGCTTAATCATGTACTCTTTGTCCTAAATTTCCTTACCCTGGATAAAGATGGAAGATCTGTGGCGGATTGCCTGTGGCACCCCCACATCTCCCAAAATTATGCCCAAGTCCTCTGGAAGGACCCATTGACCTTTAAGTGGCAGGGTCCCGATACAGTCCTTATTTGGGGAAAAGGACATGCCTGCATCTATGATACTAATGCAGGAAATGCCCAATGGCTTGCCCGAATGATTGGTTAAACAAGTTAACCCACCCAGAGAAAACCCTGAGAAAGCTCCTAAATGTGTTAATTGCAGGATCATATCCATTCTCTGGCTGCTGCTGAGCCTTTGCTCCCCAACACTCGGCTCTTCTGCACATCAAATTTTCAACTCCACCTGGACCGTCATCAGCGAGGCCGGAGATGTTGCCTACAGCACTTCAACAACACAGGCGTCCACCCCTTGGCCCACACTGACCCCTGACCTTTGTAAGCTGGTGGCAGGTGTGGACCCATATTGGGGTCTCCCCAATAAATACTTGCCCCTACCAAAGGCTCCTCAGAGGAGTGGATTCAATGAGAGATATGTAGGGTGCGATACGGTACACCGACGCACCAACATTAGAGAGACTGATTTTTATGTCTGCCTTGGCCCCCATAGGGACAGACAGCTTAATCACAAGTGTGGGTACTGAGATGCTTACTACTGTGCATCGTGGGGGTGTAAAACCACCGGGGATGCCTATTGGAAGCCTTCCTCCTCCTGGGATTACATTACAGTCAGAAGTGGGTGGCCTAACCATAACAGAAACGACACCTTGACCCCTGAATGCCGTGCTGACTCAGACACTGGCAGGTGGTGCACCCCTCTTGTTATTGAATTCACTGAATCAGGCAAATAGGTGTCTGAGGAACAGTGGACCTGAGGCCATGAGTGGGGCCTACGAATGTACATTCTAATAAGGACCCAGGGTTCACTTTTAAAGTTAAATTACTTAAGGGCGTCCCTAATCAGCAGTGAGCTGCTGTGGGGCCCAACCCTATGCTACACCCATCTGCCCCATAAGAAGGGTGCTGCTGTGACAATCATTCCCTCTGGCCCTTCCTCCACTCTTTCAACCCACTCTTCCGGCTGGCCCCTCCTCCTCTGACGATTTAATTATCACCATGGTCAACGGATCCTGGCAGGCTTTAAATAAGACCAAACCTGAGTTGGCTAGCAGCTGCTGGATATGTTACCATTCTTCCCCACCTTTCTATGAAAGAGTGACTGTTCTTGGGGAGATCCAACCTACTAATGATACCTCCTTCCTACGATGGCAGCCCGACGCCCATGAGGGAATGACACTTGCTCAATCTCTGGGTTGGGCCTTTGCTTACAGGGACCCTATATGCTCCTTCCCTCAGCCATAAGACCCACTTGTAACTATTGTGGTTAATGCTTCCTTTACTTATATCTTTGCACCTAATGACACTTATTTTGCCTGCTCATCTGGATTAACTCCTTTCATTGTTACCACAACCCTCCTAGAGAGGCGTGATTATTGTGTTCTTGTACAGCTGTTTCCCCGTCTGACAGTCTATTGGCCAGAAGATTATCTATACCTCTGGGATCGGGGCAGTCCCCCATCTTGGATTAAGAGAGAACCTATTACTGCTGCCACCATTGTCCTTCTCTTGGTTGGGAGCCGTGGGGGCGGGTACAGGGATATCCTCTAGGATTATGTCACAGCAACAATATCATCAGCTTAGTGCTGCCATTGATCAGGATATCCAGGAACTCCAGAGTGGTATGGCCTCCCTCAAAGACTCTGTTTCCTCCCTTGCAGAAGTACTTTTACAGAATAGACGAGGCCTTGATTTATTGTTTCTCCAACAGGGAGGACTCTGTGCAGCCCTTAAAGAAGATTGTTGCTTTTATGCTGACAAGACAGGGCTAGTGGAAAGTAGAACCAAAAAGGTTCGAGAGAATCTGGAAAAGTGAAAGCGAGACCGAGACAAGGACGAGGCTTGGTATAAAAATTGGTTTTCAGCTTCCCCCTTGCTGACAACCTTCCTTCCCACCATACTTGGGCCTCTTGTTGGCCTTCTGCTTCTTATTTCGTTCGGACCTTGGGGCTTTAAAAAACTGACTGACCTTGTCAAAAGCCAAATTGACTCAGCTATTAAAAAGCCAGTGTTGGTTCATTACCATCGACTTAACCTAAGCGAGGTCGATCAGGACTCTTACGACGAGCCCCCCAGCTCACCTAAGACAGGCCTAGACTTCTCTAAGCTACGTCTACAACCAAAGACGGGCTTGAGCCGGTTGTGGAGACATCAATGACTGGAATAGCATGAGTCCATGTACCAGAGGGCACGCTCCAACCTTACCAGGGAGACTCACCCTAAAATGACTGTGATATCTCCAGTGACTAGGAAAGAGTGCTGGACATAGGTGCAACTCACATAGCCTAAGACAGATGCTTCACAAAGATATAAATAAGGGGGAGATGTCTGGGACTGACCATCATACAGAACTGACTATTTACAGAGTCAAAAAGGCGTCTTGGGTCACTTTGGGTCTGAACTTCCCCCATCCTGTTGCTTCAGTGATTGTGACAGAGATGACTTTAGAGTAGAACATGTCCTCAGCAAAAATAGGCAGGGACTTTTCCAAGAATAACCACAAAATTTTCCTTCCGGAAGCTAGCTGAACAATGAAACACATCCCTGCCCCACTTACTTCCTGATAACATCACATATAAAGGTGTGTTCCTGCTTGAAATAAACAGATCTTGACAAGCCTCTGCTTGGTCTCGCTCTCTCTTTCTCCCCCGTTTTACTTTCAGGTATGGTCCCCCTCAGACTCCACCAATAACTAGGTCCCTCGGGTCAGGGCAACCCAGTGCACACAACATTGATCCATTAGGAACTCCTAGCACACTAGTGAGGTTTCAAAATGGATCTGAGGC
>CM053749.1:1265492-1335596 GCA_028658305.1 Pachyuromys duprasi
CCTGTTTCCTAAGCGCTGGGATTTCTTTACCTGAAACCTGCTATACCAGGCTGGCCTTGAACTCGAGATCTGCGCCTCCTGGGACTAAAGGCATGCCTATTCCAGCCGGATCACACAGACCTAGAAAGTGTTTGAATGTGATCTCCTGCCAGAGCTGCCATGTTCTGAATTTAAATACCTCTATACTTCCCAGTTCGGAAGACTAGGTTTTTCAGCATATCTACTCTAGTACTGCAATTTCCCTGACCTTAAAATCCCTTCATCAACATTAAGCTAAGGGATATCAGGCACCTCCAGCTCCTTTTCAGTAGGTCACCTTTAGACAAATGCTTCAGCCAACCAAGCAGCCAACCTTTTGACACCTTTTAAAAACTAGATGAGCTCTATATTAAACTCAGGAAGCCCTTTAGCGGTACAATGCACCGCCTCATGGAGTAGGAGTCTGATTACAGATCTAGAGGTGACTAGGTGGGCCAGCGGCCTGGCCCATACCTTGAGGTGGTGCTTCTCCCAAGGCGCAACCAGCCTCAAGGGTGCCTGAGCTGCCTAAACCCAGCTCCCACCTCAGGCACTCACAGGCCAAGGCCTCTGGGAAAGCGTAGAGCCCCTGGACAGCTTGGGCTAAGCAAGGAGTTCCTGACAGGCCTGGCCCACAGCGTCAGCGCCGCTTAGGCCCGGGTCTCCGGGTGCCTGTCATTTGGAGCTGCAGGAGCCACGCTCACTAGCCTTCCTCAGGGCTCCGCGCCAGCACGTCGGCTCTCGTTGGGCCCCTCCCCACCCGCTTCAAAGCCGCGCTGGGCCGCGTCCTTACCCCGCTACCTGCGGGATTCCGAAGGGAGCTTCGGGAGACACAAGGCGGAGGTTCGCGCCCACCAGGTCGGAGGCAGAAGGACGAATAGCGGGCAGGTGGAAAGACCAAGAGCAAAATTAAAGGAGCAGGGGCCGGGGGGCGGGGCCAAGGTGCGCGTGCGCAGCCTGCTGCTGGCGGGACGGGGGCGGGGCCAGCGCGCGCGCAGCTCGCTGGTGGGGCGGGGCCGGGCGTGGCCGGGGCGGGGCCGGGGCGGGGCCGGGGCCGGGCGATCGGCTGAAGCAGGTCCTTTCCCAGCGGCCGTTGGCAGTACCGGTCGGCTTCGCAGAGGCAGCTGGGTGCGAAAGATCCCGTTCTTCCGCTTGCACTTCCCACTCCACTTGACCTCAAGCCTTATCCGGTTTACTGGTTACTTGAGACCGTAACGGACGCTGGCCCTGAACTTGTGCCTCAGCCTCCTAACAGCTGCGCTTGCAGGCGTGACCCGCCACGCCTCTAGACTAGTGTTAAACGTCGTGTTCTCAGGGGCCTTTCCCCTCCAGCACTGCAAAGGACGAAGGCTGCTCTATTCGCTATGCTATGTCTTGGCTCGGTTGCCAGGCCAAGAAGCCTGTTTTCCAGCGCCATGCCCAGTCCCATCCCTTCTCCCGGAGGCAACCTGCGGGTCTCTCGCTGTCTGAAGGAGTGAGCTTTATAGTTGTACACGCGAATGCTCTCGTGTCTGTGCCGCAGTGTGCGCGCCACACTTAACTCCAGCTCAAGAGTGCCGGGGTTCCTGCTGCTGTGACTTAAGGGCCGCTTTTTCCTATTTTGAGAAGTCCTTTAAATGTTTTGCCCCTATATGCACTTGTCTGTTACCCTATTCTGAGCTTTTCCCCCCCAAAGACTTGAATTTCTGCCTTACGGTATCGAGAATGAAGATTTCATTAAAGAGAACAGACTACAGATACTGTAGATGACTTTTGAAGGTTTTTCTCTTTTGAGATAGGGTTTCTCTGTGTAGCTCTGGCTGTCCTGGAACTCACGGTAGACCAGGCAGGCCTTGAACTCCGAGATCAGCATGCCTCTGCCTGGCGACTTCTTAAGTTTTAACTTCTGAAGTGTTTTGGGACAATTCTTGTTAAAGTTTTGGCCTATTTAAAATATTTTCTTCAGCAATATCTAACCTAACACACATTAGTCAAACATCGTCAAAAATCATACAGCACCACACTGCTCAGGCCATTAGCAGATACAGGTGTTTGCTGTCAGACCCACAAGCCTGTCCACTTTGGTTTGTGCACCAGAACCAGATAAAGGCGAAGAAAGGCTGTTCTGCAACTCCCACATCAAGCGTGCCCCTTCCCTCTCACAGTGACACACTGAAAGGAGACTGTTGGGAGGGTAATTTAAACACCTGGAATAATGCTCTGGGTTTTAGTGCTTAAGTCTGTGTTGGCTAGTTTATGTCAACTTGACTCACGCTAGAGTCCTCAGAGGAGGATTCTCAACTAAGAAAAGGCCTCTTGAGAGTCCTCCACAGGAAAGCCTACAGGCATTTTTCTTAGTGATTGATGGATGGGAGAGGGCCCAGCCTACTGTGAGTGGTAGCACTGTGGATAGCTGACCCTGGATTCTGTAGGAAAGCAGACTGAGCAAGCCATGGGGAGCAAACCTGTAAGCAGCACCCTCCATGGCCTCTGCATCAGCTCCTGCCTCCAGGTTCTGCTTGAGTTCCTGCCCTGACTTCCTTCAGTGATGGACTATGGCATGGAAGCATAAGCAAATATGCTTTTATCTCGAACTTGCTTTTGGTCATGGTGTTTGATTCCAGCAACAGTAACCCTGACTAGTATAAAGTCAGAGCATTTGGTGATTTCGTTGTCAGACTAAGCACTCTGTGGGCACTCCTGTTGTGTTGCATAGCATTTGGTGTGTGGCTTTTCACTCTCTGAATTACATTATTGAAAGGGGAATTTACCATACTTGGGTAAAAAAGCAATTTTAAAAATCACTTTTTATTAATAAAACCATTCCAAGTAAATGTGTCATAACCTGCCTAACCTGCTTGAACTCTGTAGCCCCTCCGTTGAGACCTACTTTAATTCTTAGCATAACTGTAGCTCCTCTGTCAACACCTGCAGTCATCTTTAGCATATCAGAAGCCATTTTGCCTCCAAGTTTCCAGTTTGAGTATATGGTGAAATTAAGCTCAAGTTCTCAGGTCTATGTGCCTGAAACCAGGATACAGTTCAATAGTTCAATACTTGCTGCTTAGAATAAAACAATAGATGATAAATCCATGTTCTACTAGAGTTAAGACCCCAATATCCTGCTATGTTTCTTATTCTCAGAAAGCTGCAAAGTCCCCAAGAGCTCACCTATGCTAAACCCCAGCCAATCAGCTTAAAGTGCTTTGTTTAGCTACCTAGATACAATACACTTGGAAAAATATTATGTTTAGCTAGTCAAAATGATGTAATGTTCCCCCCAGCCCCTGCTTCCTACATCTGGTTACCCAGTTGTTACCTGGTTATGGTTTTTCATATCTATGTATCTATATAAACCTGCCTTAGAAGCAGACTGGTGTCACTGTCTGGCTCCTGAGGCTAGAGGTAGCCCTGGCTGGTCAGTTTTGTTCAGTGTTGAATAAACTTCGATCAATCTTGAGTCTGGTGTTTGAGTGTTCAGTGTGTGGCTATTCCTGAACCCCCGTAACAAATGATTTTTTTTTATTGCTTGAAAACTATTTGATAACTTCTAGTGTCAATAAGATACAAATGCTGAATACAATGAACTACTGTTTGTCTTTTATTTTCAACAATGATTACTTGAACTTAAAAAGAAAAAAAGACCCAACACCACCACCTTTATTAACTAATGGTTAGTGAAAAGCCAAACCTTTCCAGCCCACTTCATATTCTCTCTGAGCCATTTCAGGGCAGAGCAGTGCTCCAGACTGTACACCTGCTCCTGGTTAATGTTGACCGTCATGTGCTTAATGAAAAGCTTGGGGTCAGATATGCGAGCCGCCATAATCAGTCTTTCCACTGCAGCTTGATAGTCATCCTTGCTTCGAGATTTGCTTTTTTCACATCTATAAAGTGAACACAAAGTCAGAAATTCTCAAAAGAAGCAGTGGGTTTGCTGTAGGAAGGTTCCTGCATTTATCCTTCCAAACTATCATTTTATCAGTGACTCAAACTTTTTGGACCATGGCTTGCAGTCCAAGAGGCATTTTATGTTAGGACCCAGTAGCAATGGTTAGAGAAACCCTGATCTACAACACAGATAGTTACCTGTATGTCTGTATTTACAAAGTAGGTAACTATAAATATTAAGCTGTATAAGTTAGTATTAAGTACAATACAGCTTGAATGATTAACAGTTACACTACTTTTCTCTTGGTATTAGTTGTTTTTAGTTTCAAGCAAGTACTTAATATGTAGCTAACATTTAGTAACAAATTGTAGAGCTGCATAGCTTTTTTTGGTCCTGATGGGTACTTAATTATTTTAATTTTCTTCAAGCTCCATTTGCCATCAAGGGTGATTGTGTTTGCTGACACAAAATTCTTAATTTATGGTAGCTCTTCCTCTGGAGAAAGGAAATGGTTAAAAGTATTTAAAATATGAGACAATGTTTTTCTTGCTTACTCCTTGCTCTTGGTACCTTGTGGCAGGGGAGGGGTGGGATGGGGATGGGGGAGGGAGGTGGTGCATCAGGTTCTAAGAATGGTTCTAGTTAAATCAAGACCAGTGCAGACCACTGGGTGACCTAGATGAGGCTTGCACTTCAAAACAGGAATGAGAATCTAAATGCATTCCAGGGTCTCCTGACTTAGATGAGGCACTTTAGAGCTTGACAGACTGAAAACTGCATGGGTGGCCTGTTCCCAATGTCTGAAAATGAATAGAGTTCTGTAAAAGTTAGTACCCTCAGCAGGACTCAGCACACCAGCAAGATAAAACATACTGGCCTTTATAAAATATGATCTAGGTACATCACTAGTTAGGACTAGGGCTACAAACACCACCATATTTAACAATGAACTGAGAGGCTGCAAGTGTGGGAAATGAAATGCAAGAAGAAAATCAAATTCTTTTAAGAATAAAACCTAAACCTAAGGCCCCCTCATGCCACACAGTGTACAGTGTCAAATAAAGGAAACCCATCCCCTATTAAAGTAAAGCGGCAAGAACAATAATTTAAGTGGGTTTTCAAAAATAAAAACAAAAAAACAATTTGCAAGTAAAATGATCTCCTTTGTTAAATGGGGCCTATACCAAATGACTCCTAAAACAAATAAAGCAGATTCAGTATTTCTGAGTATGTGATATTAGGGGGCCATTTGCCATGAGCCAGTTAGATTTGAGGTACTTCTGTTAGAGACACTATTTCTTGTTCCAATTTTCAAGCATCTTTAAATAGTGAAGAACCTTGGAAGACAAAGACGGTTTCTCCTGGAACAAAAGACAGGCGTGCTGACACCTTCAGGCAGTGTCTTCCCGTACAGAAAATGGTTCTTTAGGCCTGGGCCTGCCTTCCTGCCAGGAAACCTCCACATGTTCAGGAGTGCTTGAGGGCTATCAGAAGGACTGTGGGGTGAGGAGGAGTCGTGAGGATAAGTGGACCATCGGGCTGTCTGCTGTGTCTCCAACACAGCACTCTTGTGTCTTAAGCTGGCACGCACCGACCAGTGGCAGCCAGCTTACAAAGGGCAAAATCTCAGGCCTCCAGAGTCGCTTCTTGAGAGAAAGGCAGACCTGGCTTTCTCCTAGTCCTTTCTCTCTTGTATCACTCATTCTGGGAGAAAGTGGCACTCAAATAGCCTTTTTCTTTTCTTCTTCTTTTTTTAATTATTTACTTTACATCCCGATCACACCTTCCCCTCTCTCCTCCCAGTCCCTCTCATCTCCCTGCCTTTTTATTTTTAAAATGCGTGTTTTATGTTGAATTTTACATTTAAAAATTATTAGGATTCTATAGCTGAAAACCTGAAGCATTTCACAGAGATAAGGGTTGTATAAGTGTCCACACTGGAATGGCATTTATGTCAGACTGTGTCATTCTGGATTTTAAGATATAAGGAAAAGATTCACTGCTAAAAGTTTTAGATAAAGACCCTTTATGGTACCACACTCTGTAATAGAAGAAAGGTTGCTACTTAAAGAAATCCGTATTTTAAGATGTGTATTAACATCTTTGAAATCACTGAAGTGTTTACTAGATGCGAATCAAGGCCAAGGCTCTGACGCACATGCTCTACCACTGAAGTTCACTCCTAGCTCCTTAACTTATTTGGTTTAAGCCTCAGGGAGGTCTTGTTCTTTGTCAGTTTGCATGTCAGCAAGTTTACAATATGTACACAGAGTGTGAAAAACACCACATGCCCACAGTGCATTCAAGGCAGGTGTAGAGTCTATGCTCAGAACACAGTTGGACTTGTATTGACTCACCTTTTCAAAACGATCTGCAGCACCTGTGTGGGAGTTCCCAAGCTCTGAATACTACTAGCATTAGATACCAGAAATATTTCGATAGCTAAAAGCATTTCAATCTCGGATAGGTAAGAGGGAACCAGGAGGAGTTTCCGGTGTCCGTTCCCCTCTGAGAGTGGGTAGCAACCCAGTGACAGAGCGCCTGAAAATTAAACAACAGGTTACATTTCCCCAAACCTCCGTGGGTAAGGCTTAAGGCTCTAAGTGTCCACCGCTGGCGGCTATTACAGGCCAGTGAAACTTTTCGCAGCTGCAGATTAACTGCACCTTTTACCATTGTAAGCATCTTGGTACATTTGACATGACTGTTTATAAGAACTCTGGTAAATGGCCTTTGAGTTTTACTGTGACAAATGCCCATTTTTTTAGGTCATAGTGACGTATATGACAGAACAGTTTGTAAAGTAGCCAGGTGTGGTGGCACATGCCTGTGATTTCAGCACTTAGTATGCTGAAGCAGAAAGATGAGTTGTAGGCAGGTTTGCTACATACAGCGAGATATCTCAAAACGAAAGAAAAACAAGAAGAGAAAAAGATTCCTAACCAGAACAGCTACTTAGGTTTTAATGAGATTTGATCTATAAACAACTATGCTTTTATGGTCACTGTCTACATTGAATTATGAATAATAATAATAAAGACTGTAGTGTAAGGTTGCCACTTGCTGTTAAATACCTCAGGTGGCAGCCTGAGTTTACTTAAAGGCGCCATCACACCACATGGCCATTACTGTTCCCACTCTGCCTGGCAAGCACTGAGCACTAGACAAGCAAGCAGCTCCATCCTGTACACGGCTGCCACACTCACCAAGTCACATCTAAAAATCTCATGTTTCTAAAGAATGGATTTAACTTTAAACTGTCTAATTATTAGATATGATAGTTAAAAATCTTAGGATACCCAGTTAGACACAGACAATATTACATACAGTTTATCATAATCAAAATAAATGTATGTGTAGATTTTGTTTAAAATGTTTAGTTTTTTTCCTTCAAGGGAAGAATTACCACTTGCTAAAGTGATCATAGCTGGGAGTTTGAAAACATTTCTAATCAGGTGGGGTTGCTAGGCTGACATCTGAAAATTTAAATTTCAATTCACCCAACTCATTTAGTCCTGGATTGTAAAATATATCAGACAATTTCAAATTTTGTTCTTTATTTCCTTCACTTACCCTCTACTGGAACTGATAACATACCAAGAAAAAATGGCTCTTATAAACAAAAGACAAAAAAAAAAAGCAGGTTTCAAAAGACAGCACAAATCTGTCAGACTTTTGCCTTTGACTTTGTACCAACTATTGTTTTTGCATACTTAAAAATCTAGTTTTAAGCCAGGAGTGGTGGCATACACTTGTAATCCCAGCACTTGGGGAGGCAGAGGCAGGCAAATCTCTGTGAGTTTGAGGCCAGCCTGGTCTACAAAGCAAGTTCAGGACAGCCAAGGCTACACAGAGAAACCCCGTCTCAAAAAACTAAGCAAACAAGCAAATAAACAAAATAATAATAAAGCAGGTTTTAAATATTATAGATGGATCCTGCATAAGAAAATAATCAAAATCAACATATTAAGAGGTGTCAATGGAACTTACTTTTGTAGTGAGCTCTGGCTTTGAGCCACAAACAACTCCTTCCTAAGGAAGTGATGAGTCTCCTGAGAAAGGAGAAGTCGATTGGGATGTTCTTGGAGACCATGAACTCTGCTACAGAAGATGACATGCCCAGGCTGTTACTCTCTATGCAGGCATCAAGAAGTTTATTGAAAAGAAGGCTACACTGGGAATCCTCCATGGCTTCTGAAATGAAAATAACGATACAATAAAATGAAACATGACTCATGACCTAAAGACCAACATTAATCTTCAACTTCTTCCCCTTCCCCTCCCCCAGTCCTTTCACACCACAGGAATCAGACTCACAGAAGTATAGTCATCTTTCTTACTCTTCAAGTAAGAAACAGAAAAGCTCTTGACAAAAGCAAACTGTTACTTCCTCTGTAATGAGTATTATAAAAAGCTTGACAAGGACTCAGAAGCTACACTAGCTTCCCTGCATTAGGCCCCTACATCGGTTAAATAGGCAGTCTTGAAAATGTTTATGGCTCTACATGGGGTTCAATGTGCCATCTTGAAAATGTTCATGGCTCTACATGTGGCTAAATATGCAGTCTTGAAATGTTCATGGCTCTGTTGGGACAATTTACACCGCAGCCTTCAGTTTTTCAGGATTCAAATAAATTCGCTCCTGATGTTAACGCAGAACAAACAAACAACCACACCCTAAAGCAATCCTTTAATTAGTATTACAGTAGTAGTTCATAGGAGAAAGAAGTCACCTTAGAGATCTCCAACCCTCTTTCTCCTTTCACTGGGTCTATGGCCTACACCCTAGGTCATGTCACTGTAGGATCTTTACGTGGTCTAGACTTTATCAGGAAATGAATCTCTTTACTTTTAATATCTTTCTAAACACTTTTCTAAAACTCCAGACTTATTCTATCACTCCTCACATGTTCTGCACATGAAGAAAGGAGCTCCTTTAGTTTGTCCCTCATGGACTTCTAAAATCTAGCACAACTGTCTGTCCATCTCCATACCTGCTCTGCTTCCTTATCAACGCAACTGTGTAAAGTAAGGACATGCCGGGTGGCAGACCTTAGGGACATTGAAGTAAAGAAAGCATCACTATGAGGAAGGCACTTCCTGCCAGTGTTAGCTACAAACAGCATCTCCACAAATAATGGAAAATGAGGTTGAGAGGATAAGCTGAGACCAGGAGAAGTCCTAAATCATCCTCTAAGCTGTCAGTTTTCCTGACCAAAGCTTCTATTCACAGACTCACTCCTCTTATCTTAAAGCTTGAACTTTAACCTTTAAGAGAAGTCATTTATTCCAAGATGACTAAGACATATATTTATAAAGTGATAGGAATACTCACTAAACAGAGTAAGATATGAAGCATGTATCCTTTAAGAGGCAGGTGGGAGCTCTGTGGCTTCAAGGCCAGCCTGGTCTACAAACTGATTCCAGGACAAGTAGGGCTCTGTTACACAGAAAAACCCTATCTTCAAAGACCAACTAACCAACCAAACAAAAGATATGAACATGCTCCTGATGTACACAGGCAAGAAGAAGAAGGAAGGATGCGCTGACAGGAGCTGCTGACAAACAAGCCAGAAAAGCATCTAAAATCATGTGCTCAGTTTAAACAGAACATAATGTGTAGAAAATGACTTCATTAAAAACACTGGGACATAAAACCTATCTATTTTGTATGAACTGAAATAATTAAAAATTATCTCTTATTAACTGTTAAGTACCAGATTGACAATAAATAAATAAATAAATAAATAAATAAATAAATAAATAAATAAATAAAAGATGGTTGTGCTAGAGAGATGGCTCCACAGTTAGGAGTACTTGCTGTCCCTATAGAGGATCTAGGTTTCATTCCCAGCACCCACATCAGGCTGCTCACAAACTGACTGTAGCTTCAGTTCTAGGGGATCCAATGTCCTTTTCTGGCCTCTATAGGCACCAGACATGTATGTGATACATACAAATATACCTCACACACACACACTATTCACTCACACATATAAAATAAAAATAAATCTCTCTCTCTTTTTTTAAGACAATGAAGGCAGACTTTAAAACATATACCTTGAGAATCCTGAAAGCCTGGCAGATTCTGCAAAACCTCAAATGTCTGTCTATAGAGATTCTTGCCCAGGATTTCTCGTGCAATGGTGCAGAGCAAATGATACCGATTATGCATATCCATTCTATCACAAGGCCAAAGTGGTGTGTTGATTATCCATTCCGACTCTCCAAAAGAAAAACACAAGCACACCATGAAGATGACACTTCTCAGGGTAATCACAATTGGGAAAGTGAGCATCTTGGTTTGACACCACTTTTGAACAGGGGCTATGAAGCCATGGTCAACATTCCCCACAGTGGCTGAGCCTGGACTTTTGAGGCTGGACTACTTGGTTCAACTTGGTTCAATGTGGCATGTTATATCTCAAAGTATTAACACATCTAATTACATTTTTTTCTAGACAGTGTTTCTCTGTGTAGCCTTGGCTATCCTGAAGCTTGTTTGGTAGACCAGGCTAACCCTGAACTCAGAGATCCACCTGCCTCTGCCTCCCAAGTGCTGGAACTAAAGGTGTGTGCCACCACTGCCTGGCTTTGGTTTCAATATTTTGATCTGTAGAATGGAACTGTAATAGTTTCAGACTTAGGGTTTCTATGACAAACTTTATCAACCAAGGATAAGTTAAGGTCACTTTCTCTATCATCTTATACAAAGTCATTTTTCCTGTCTACATATTCACTGAAGCTCAGACCAAGCTTTCACCTCCAGCTCAGGATCAACCACGTTATTACACAGACAGGGTACAAGCAGAGTAATCACACAGAGAGGTGACAAGGAGAGTAATCACACAGACAAGTGACAAGGAGAATAACAGTCACCACTGTCCACTCAGGTCAGAACTTACCCCTCAGCACCCAGATGGCACCATCCAGGCTCCCACTTTTGATAAAAATTTCTGCTGCAACATTTACAATTTGACATCTTGGTGCTACTTTCTCGGGTCCTATAAGTCCTTTTAAACTTGTAAAATGTATTTTTAGCTCATACAGTATATCTAAGACCTTCCTTCCCTGGAGTAAAATAAAGAACATAAAGTATCCTTCACTTACAGTATGTGAGACACAAAGTCAGTGTCACCCTGCAGAAGACAGTTAGCAGTCTGAAGCTTTACGCAGGACTGACAGCTATCAGCTGCACCAAGACTTTGCTCAAGCTTTTCCTGTTTGGTTACAAAGGCAGAAAGAAGGAAAAGGAGAAGACTTTATCTCATATTAACCATCCCCTACCTGAACCAACACGCACTTCCCCTTTTGTTGATTTTATGCATTACGTGTCTTCCCTTAGGACAGTACAGGGCATGTGGCTCACACCCATATGCTCAGCACTTAGGAAGTTAAGGCAAGAAGACTGTTGATAGTTTAAAGCTAGCTTGGGTTTTATAGCAAGGTCCTGTTTCAACAAAACTCAAACAAAAAGAAACAAAACAAAACAAAAAAGATTTCATTGTTTGGAAAAAGGCTTCCATGTGTTAATATGGAAGATTGTTATGTATTTTTACTCCTTTTACAGTTTTCCAACCTGAGATCCAAGAGAGCTGGTAAAAATGAAGATAATTTATCACCAAGTTTAGATGGACTGCTAGTAAGGTGAAACCAAAATTGTTAGCTGAAAAGTTATTTTTAATTCAGTAAATGAGTGATTTGACAGACTTTGGTTTGGAATTTAGGTGTGCCTTATTATTTTCAACTAGAGGTCAGCCTACTATCCCTGTAAGCAGCTCAACAAGAAATACTTCTTTGTTGTTATTTTGGTTTTTTGAATCAGGGTTTCTCTATGTAACAGTCCTGGATATCCTAGAACTCATTTTGTACACCAGGCTGACCTTGAACTCACAAGGATCTGCATCCCAAGTACTTAGACTAAGGCATGCACTACCATGTCTGGCCAATAATACCTAAAAAAAAAAAAAAAAGATTCATTTCATTTTAAGTATCCCTGTGGACATGGATGCGGTGTCCGAGGGAGCCGGGAGAGGGTGCTGGATCCCCTGTGGCTGGAGTTGAAGGAGGTTGTGAGCTGCCAGATTTGGGGTGCTGGGAACTGATTTTGGGTCTTCTGCAAGAACGGTACCTGTTCTTACTACCCACTGAAGTACCTCCTCAGCTCCCCAATGAAATACTTTAACTTTTGAAGGGTGCATTGGTAGCTGCAATTCTTTTGGCTATTTTTTAAAATTTATAGCTCTTTAAAAATGTTATAAAATAAAAAAAATGAAAAAAAGAAAAGAAAATAGCTGGAGAGATAGCTTAATGTTTAAAAGCACTGGTTGAACTGGGCACTGATGGCGCACGCCTGTGATCCCAGCGCTCAGGAGGCAGAGACAGGCGGATCTCTGTAAATTTGAAGCCAGCCTGGTCTAGAGAATGAGTCCTGGATATCCAGGGTTACACAGGGAAACCTTGTCTTGAAAAACCAAACAAAAACAAAAACACACTGGCTGCCTTTACAGAAGACGTGGGTTCAGTCCCAGCATCCACATGGTAGCTACAGCCACCGGAAATATCAGTTCCAGGGTATCTGATGCCCAATTTTAGACTCCACAGCACCAGACATGCATATGGCATACATACATACACTCTGGCTAAACAGTGTTATACATTAAAAAAAAAAAAACAACACTAAATAAAGAGTTTAGAGGTACAAGTCAGTGGTTTGCCTTGGGTGTGTGAAGACCTGGATTTGTTTCCCGGTGCTAGCAAAGGCAAGGCTGGGAAGGTGGCCTGGCTGGTGAGTGCTAGCCATGCAGCACAAGGCCCTGAGTTTGGCTCCCAAGCACCCGTGCAGACATTGGACAGTGAGCATGTTTAGAATCCCAGTGCTGAGGAGGCGGGGACAGGCAGATCAGCCCAGCTGACACAGAGAGATCTAGTTTGATTAAGGTGAGACAACAGCAGGTGAAAACAACCCATGCTTTTACATGTGTCAGCATGGGCAAACACACATGCATGTATGCACAAGTATACACACACAATAACTTTTTTTTTTTTTTTTTTAGTTAAGGAGATGTTAAGAATATTCTGAGGGCTGGAGAGATGGTTCAGAGGTTAAGAGCACTGGCTACTCTTCCAGAGGTCATGAGTTCAATTCCCAGCAGCCACATGGTGGATCACAGCCACCTATAATGAGATCTGGTGCCCTCTTCTGGTGTGCAGGTGTACATGCAAACACACATTGTATACATAATAAATATATCTTTAAAAAAAAAAGAATATTCTGAACTTGTGGGCTACACAAAAACAGGCTGTAGACACAACGTGGCCATGGGCCTTAGTTTACAGACCTTTACTATTCTGTACTCTTTTCAACCAGATTTTTATTAAGATGTAAAAATATTCTGAATAGATGAAAGGGGAGGAAGTCCTCCCCTATCAGTAGACATGGAAAGGGGCAGGGAGGAGATGAGGGAGGGAGGGTGGGATTGGGAAGGAATGAAGGCGTGGGATACAGAGTTAATATAATGAAACTAATAATAAAAATTAAAAAAAAGAAAAAATACTCTGAACAAATATATCTTTCAGGGGATACTTTTTAGCTCAATTTCAACAATTTTGCCTTTATTGAGAAAAGAATAGGCTTGAATTGGGCATGGTATGCATGCCTATCATCAGGAGGCTGAGCCGAAGGAATTTCTGTGAGTTCAATTCAAGGCCAGCTTGGTCTACATAGTGAGTTCTAGGACAGAACAAACAACAAACTGCTTCCCATTAAGTCAGGTGATATGCAGAATCAACTCCCTGAGCACAATAATTAAATTTTTTCTTAAGACAGAAAAATTCATCAATGTCTTAATGACCTAAGAAACAGCAACCAAATAAACCAGGATAGGCTAAAGTTTTAGCTAAGTCTGTACTCTGTCAAAAGATTTGTTCAACAGTCCTCCAGTGTGCAGGCAATCATGTCCAAGAAGTGAAGGCTACGACTGGCCTTCCACTAGACCTACAGATGAGAGGGACCCATCCTACCTCACATCTACCACAATGAGCATTACATTTGAAAACCTACACACCTTCTGTTCAACCAGTCTGGGTGCAAAATTTTCTTGAATCCACGAATGTTGCATACATACAAGTGAACCTGTGCTTAAGTATTACTGCACAGACACTCAGTTGTGACATGGCCAGGGTGACAAAGCCAAGCTTGAAACCTAAGTTAACCATGGCCATTCTAAATCACTGCATCTTGCTAATTCCATCCTCAGACCTTCCTTCATATTGGATTTTCATGCCCTCTATTTGGACTTTATTGAGTCTACAATTGAGTTGATCATGTCAGGGAAAAGCAAAGGATGCAAATACAGTGTGGTTCTGAAGGCTGGTAGAACGACTCCAAGGGTGAAGGCTGTGGTAAGAAGCCCTGGAAATACATAATGGAAGGAGAGAAGCAGTTGTTGTAAACTGTCCTCTATCACATGCATGCCATGGTATACATACATGTACACACGTATGTACATACTTCACATATACAAATAAATAAATGAAATTCAACAGAGCAGAATGATCTTGAGTCAGTAGACCACCTCCATAATGGGCTCAGTTAAGAAAGTTAGACATGGACAGGGGCACATGGTATCTCAGAGTATTCAAGGGGTGATTTGTGAAGAATTTTGATGCTTGTGAGCATCTTGGGTCCATCTTAAGGAAGGGATTTTGAAACTAAGCATGGTTGTCTATACCTTTTATCCCAGGACTCAGGAGGCAGAGACAGAGACAGAGGCAGAAGAATCACTGTGAGTTCAAGACCAGCCTGGTCTACAGAGTGAATTCCAGAATAGCCAGGACTATATATAGACCATGTATATGTGTGTGTGTGTGTGTGTGTGTGTGTGTGTGTGTATGTATCTATATCTATACTCAGTCTCAATAAGGAAATAAATAAACAAATGAACAAAAAATGAATAATTTTTTAAAAGCACTTTTCAACATTATAATGTCAACTCAGGAGTTGTCAAAGTAAATTAGAAAACTGAAAACTTTTAAATAAATATAGTTTAGTACATCCTTTTATGTATTGCCTGAAATTAGAATCTAATAAAGCAGCTGGTGTCTCATCACCTCCTCCGACATTTACTTTATGTGAAAACAGATGTGAAAACTAAGAACTAAGTAAGAAGTCTAGGTTCCATTCTGTTGTGCCTAAAGTGATTATTAGAAAAGTTCTGATTTGAAGGATTACTCCATATTCTGTTCCTAATTTTAAAACTTAAGATTTTCTGTACCAAAGCAAACCAACATTTAATGAAATACCTTGGACCACAGCAACAGCCTGTGATAGAAGTATACAGCACTTATTCCAATCCTTCCCAACAGAGTCTTATCCACCTCACTGTACTGTGGATCTTTGCTAACTGAAACATAAAGCAGACATGAAAAAGAAATGAGACAGTCACTTACAATAACTCAAAGTTAACTGAAATCTCTTCAAAGACCTGGTATTGGCAAACTGTCCCACAAGACGAATCTAGCCTGAGAGATAATGGTGGGTTACTGTTGGTGGTGGTTTGTTTTTTGAGACACCCGTCTTTCTGTCTGTAGCCCTGGCTGTCCTAGAACTCACTATGTAGACCAGACTTACCTTGGACTCACAGAGATCTACCTGTCCCTGCCTCCTGAGTGCTGAGATTAAAGGCATGTGTCACCACACCCAACCCAATAGTGGATTTATTTTGAAAGAACTGTTTAAAAATTGGAACTATATAGGTTGCATGTACAGTGAGGAGAGTTACTTTCTGGCCTTTTACAGAAAAAGCTTCTCATACTCTGACAGAGGCCATAGTAGCAACATTTCAACAACATTTCAAGCCTTGGATAGTCACTTACTTTTATAATTCTAGCACTTAGGGGGCAGGGATAGAAAGATTACAAATGTAAAGCCAATTAGGGCTGCATATGAGACATTATCTCAAGAGAATGTATTTTTAAAGGCTATACACTCTTTTTTGATTTGCAGATAATAGAAACCAGTGGAATCAAAAAATAATTGGGTGCTCCCATATCACCAATTTTATTAACCTAAATAAAATACATTCATGTTCTATAAAATCTTTGCTACTAAAAGCCAGTTCGTATCACTGTTATAATCTAACATATAGGTAGATGGAAAATCCACAGATTTCAGCCAGTTTGAAACTGGCAACACTGGCTCAGCCTCTGCACGAGAAGAGCTTTTCCCTCCAGTTAAGATCCACACAATCTGCAAAGCAGTAACATTTTACCTGTGGCAGCAAATTCACAAAAAGGAACACCTGGTCTTTCTTTTGTGAGTGTTTCAGCAACACAAGCGCAGAATCTCTGGAAATCTGCAAATTCTTCACAGCCCATTTTTATGCTAATGTACAGGTTTCCCAATTTGGTCCAGTCACCTTTTTCTTTGCAACTCTATTAAAATAATTAAAAATGAAAGAAAGGAAGGAAGAAGAGGAAGAGGAAAAAAGTAAGAACTCTACCATCTCTGCAAGCGCGTGGAGCACACAGGCACATGAAGGTATAAGAAACCTGTTAGACTAAATCTGGAACTAGAAACCACTGAAACTCCACTTTTCTCACTGCAGCAGAGTCTGTGAATCACAGACAGCACTGAACACTGTTGAGTTACCCAAATGCTCTGGGACTTGAAGAGACACAGAGCACTTGGGTGTGCCAGCGTCTCTGTGGCAACACATTACTGCCTTTAGAGGGAGCACATTTTTTTTTTTTTTTTAGCATTATTTGGCTATTTGTGATTTGGGCCCACAAAGGAAATTCCAGCAAAGTCACCATTTCTATTTTGGTCTATAAATTAAGAAAATCTCTCTGTTTCGAGGATATACCACAATAACCAAGGCTAAGCTAACAATGAGAGGGAACACAATGGAAATGAAGAGGACAGCCATCTTTAAGGCCCCTCTTTCTTACTCCATTTCATTTTTAACTATGTGTCTATGTGTGTGTCTATGTGTGGGTATGCACACATGAATGCTGTTACCTTCAGAGGCTAGAAGAGGGGGTTGTATATCATAGCTTAAGTTACAGGTAGTTGTGAGCCACCTGACATGCATGATAGGAGCTGGATTCAGGCCCTCTGCAAGAGCAGCAATGCTCTTAACCACTGCGCCATCTCTCTAGCCCATCCCTCTTTCTCACTCTAAATGTCAAGAGAGTGCACTGTGTCCTAGCTCTCATCAGTTCATATCTAGTTATACTGAGAGGCAGCCAAGGTTTGGCCCAGCACTGAGCTACAGATTAAGCTTCAGATTGACTTTACCATGGCAAAAGTTATCTCTGAAATGGAAGTTACTTTCAGGATTAATTTAAAATAGCAATCCTAGATTTATTGTGTGTGTACATGTAGGGGTGAGGCAGTTAGTGGAGTTAGAACCCAGGACTGCGTATACACTAGGCAAGTGATCTCCTTCCAAGCTCCATCTTCAGCCCACAACCCTAGAAATTCTCATGCTTGCTTTACAAAATATTACTCTTCAAAAATGTAACTACTAGACTTCTCTTCCTTAGCATTTTCTCTAGCAGTGATATTTCTAAAGCTAGTCTTAAAGTGGATTATTCAAACATCTTGTTACTGTTTTTCAAAGTCCAGCAATAACTTTGAGGATAAATGTCATACCTCTACTTCACTCAAGGCTGAGTCTAAATCACACTTCCAGTTCTTTTTCAGCTGCCTTACTCGAAACCTTCAAATGATAAAAGAGAGTTGATTATGCTTATTTCATTCCTAAATCACCAATGCTCCTGTCTGTTCTATAGTTTAAATGTACAATACGCCTGAGACAAACTAATGCATAGAGGATACCCTAAAGATGCTGTACAGCCTAATTCTTTTTTAAAAAAACAATTAATAAATTAATTAGTTATGCTTATATCTACGGATCTGTTACATGTGGCATGTCCATGGCATGGTACACACATAAGTTGTCAGAAGACAATTTGTAGCAGTCAGTTTTCACCTTCCACTGAGACAGGTGTGTTGACCTTTCTTGGTCTCCACCAAGATACAAATCTAAGAGCCCCCTATCTTACCTGGATTTGGCTTCTAGAACTGCAGATATTTCTTGTTGGGATGCCTGTGTTTGGTATAAAAGCT
This sequence comes from Pachyuromys duprasi, assembly GCA_028658305.1. Classification (NCBI taxonomy): domain Eukaryota; kingdom Metazoa; phylum Chordata; class Mammalia; order Rodentia; family Muridae; genus Pachyuromys; species Pachyuromys duprasi. The sequence goes on from CM053749.1 coordinate 1,283,516, forward strand.
TGACAATATAGTTCAAGTGCTCTGAGTCAGGTACCATCCCAGCTTCAACAAACTGGAGAAGGAAAAAACAAAACAAAACAAAACAAAACACAAGCCAAACAACCAGTAGTCATTTTTGTAAAAATGTGAAATAACTGAGAAGTCAATGTGTGAGAAATGACTAAGACAGTGACAGATGGAAGAAAACATGGGGACAAATAAAAACTTATTAGCTGCCATGTGTGCTGGCACATGCCTTTAATCCCAGTACTCAGTGAGGTAGAGGCAGGTGGATTTCTCTGAGTACAAGGCCAGCCTAGTCTAAAAGTTCAGGACAGCCAAGGCTACACAGAGAAACTCTGTCTAGAAAAACCAAAACAACAACCCACCAACGTTCCCCAAAACTAAAATATCCCAAGTTATTAGCAAAGTTAGTAGCATAATTTCCTCATGTGTTTAAGAACCACAGAAAGATGTCTTAAGGATTTTAAGTAAAAATGGGAACAATATTTTTCAATTTTCCCATTTCCATGTTATCTCAACCACTTTGTTGTGTAACTCCCACCTGCCACTGTCTATCCTGGTGTAGCTCTGGCATTGCTGCTTCATCCCTGATGGTAAGTTCTGATATGTCTGTCCTAAGTGTCACTTCTGGCCCTGGCCTTTGAACTGACAACCTATGTGACTGACTGCCCACATATAGTCATCTACTTAATTCTGAGGTTTTCTTACCCCTTACTTCTCACATCCCTCTTTTTCTTGTACCTTAGCTTGAATGGAGAGTCCTGATCAAAGTATCTGGATGCTTCTGGTATGAGAATTGAAGAACAGGAGGCAGATACCCCAAAGTTATCCTGAGATGTTGGGAAGGCTTGAGGCTATGGCGGCTTCTGCTAGAGGTCCTGTGACTAGCCATGGAATACCACCCCAGGACTGGGAGATTGGTTCAGCTGAAGGTTCATGGACAATACTTCCTAAGCATTGTGGCTATATTCTCCTATTGAGAAATTACTTGAACAATGAGACATTTATATTTTATTTACTTATTTTGTGTGTAGTATATGTGGTATGTTTACATGAAGTGTGTGTGGTTGTCGGGGCACACTTGCCATGGCTGTGTGTGGTCAGAAGACAACTTTTAACAGTAAATCCATCTCCTACCTTAATGAGACAGGCTATCTTTTATTATCTGTGTACCCAAGACTAGCTGCCCCCTGGCTCCTGGCTATTGTCCTGTCCCTGCCTCCTGTCTTGAATTAACAGGGACAGGATCGCAGACTCAGCACTGCACCCAGCTCTTCACAGTGCTCTGGGGATCTGAATGTAGGTCCTCATGCTTGCACAGCAAGTACTTTTAACCACTGAGCCCCGTTCTCAGTCCCCCCGATATGTTTTCAGTATTTGACAAAATGTATGCATTATCTCCCTCATCTAGATTTAAAGGGAGTCACAGGAAATAAAAATTGGGATGGTGCCCTAGTTGTACTTATTTGTTTTGTCAACTTGAAGCAAGCTAGAGTTATCTGAGAAGAGGGACCCACAACTGAGAAAATATCTCCGTAAGGCTGGTCTTGAGGGCAGTTTCTTAAGTATGGTTAAAATGGACAGGCCCAGCCCACTGTGGACACTACCCTTCCGGGTAGGTGGTCCTGGGCTGAGCACATCAGGAGGAGCACGTCAGCAGCACTTTTCCACACCTTCTGCTCCAGGCCCTGCCTCCAGGCTGCTGCCCTAATGTTCCTTCATGAAGGCCTATGATCGGGATATGTCAGCTGAAACTAGCACTCTATTACTGTTGATTATGGTCTGTTATCACAGTGATAAGACTTCCCAACTAAGACTTGGGATAGATAACAAAACAGCAGGGAGACAAGAGAAGTCACATTTTCCTGTGAGGGGCCATTTGGTCATTGAGAATGTAAAGCTGAAGTGAGACAATCTCTTTAACTTGTAGGAAAACTGCCTTAAATTTGATAGTGGAGTCTGAGCAGGTCCTAGGAACAACTTTCTAAGTCATCTAATTAAACAAACTGGAAACTGTTTTGGTGAAAGATTCCATCTTACACCTATCAGAATGACTAAGATAAAAAACTCACATACTGGAAATGATGTGGAGAACCTTCCTCCACTGCTGGTGGGAGTGCAAACTTGGAAATCAATCTGGCACTTTCTCAGAAAATTGGGAATAGCACTACCTTAAGCTATACCACTCCTGGGTATATACCTCTATTCAACACGGACATTTGCTCAACTATGTTCATAGCAGCTTTATTTGTAATAGCCAGAATCTGGAAACAACCTAGTTGTCCCTCAATGGATGAACAGATATAGAAATTGTAGCACATTTACACAATGGAATACTACCGAGCTATTAAAAACAAGGAAATCATGAAATTTGCAGGAACCAGAAAAGATCATCCTGAGTGAGGTAACCCAGAAACAGAAAGACAGGCATGGTAATACACTCACACTCACTTATAAGCGAATATTAGCTATATTATATAGGATAGCCAGCTACAGACCTAAAGAAGCTAAACAACAAGGAGGACCCTAGGGAGGATGCTTAAATCTCACTCATAATGGCAAGCAGGATAGACACCAGAAGTGGCAAAAGAGAGGAAACAAGATGGGAGCGTGCTATAGAGGGTCCTCTTCAAGAATTCACCTAACAGGGGATTGAAGCAGATGCTGAGACTCAGGACCAAACTTCGGGCAGAGCATAGGGAGTCTTATGGAGGAAGAGAAGGGTGGGATTAGAGGGACATGGAGGGGACAGGAGCTACATAAGAAGACCAACAAAACTAAAAGGTCTGAGCCCAGAGGGTCCTGCAGAGACTGATGCACCAATGGAAGACCACACATGGAGAGGACCTAGGTCCCCTGGTCAGATGTGGCTGATTGGCAGCTCAGTCTCCATGTGGATCTCTGAGTGAGGGGAGCAGGGGCTGCCTCTGTCATGAACTCAGCTGACTGCTCTTTGATCACTTGCTCCTGATGATGCAGCCTTGCCAGGCCACAGAGGAAGATGATCCAAGCAGTCCTGATGAGACTTAACAAGCTATGGGCAGATGGCAATAGTGGAGAACTCGCCCTTCCAGTGGACTAGGGGAAGAGGATGAAGGGAAGAGGGAGGGAGGGTAGAAGTGGGGGAATTGAGGGAGGGGGCCTCAATTGGGATATACAATGAATAAATACTGAAGAAAAAAATTAAAAGGAAAACAGCTCCCCTCCTAAACCTATTGAACTTTATGGCATAATAGAAAGCACCAGGAGGGTTTACAGTTCTACTTTGTAACATCTCAAACAATGCCTGCTGGTCTCTGCATTCCCCACCAGGCTTGATATTTGATGAAACTGAGGGAGCCAACTCTAAAACCTGTGAAGGAACAAATTAGCTACCTTGTAACTGGTTCCCATAAAATCTACCCATTCTGGGTGTGCTGACTCACATCTTTAATGCCAGCACTTAAGAGGGAGGCAGTTCTCTGTGGCTTTGAGGTCACACTGGTCTATATAGTGAGTTCCAGGCAGAACTATATGATGAAACCCTGTTTTGAAAAACCAAACCACCACAACAAAAACCTATCCTTTAGAAGTGCTCAAATGCCAGGTGGTGGTTATGGCAATGTTGGTGCACACCTTTAATCCCAGCACTCAGGAGGCAGAGGCAGGACGTTAGAGGCCAGCCTGGTCTACAGATTGAGTTCTAAGTCAGCCAAGGTTATAGAGAGAAACCCTGTCTCAAAAACAAACAAACAAAGCTCAAATACTAGGGTAATTATACGCTATTTTGTGACAAGCTAGGTTAACAGCATGTTTATGAACATAAAATAAGCTCTGAATTTCTGTTTCTCCATAGTTTGTATGTTAACTGGATGTAGTACATTATACTGCTAGAATCAGGTGCAAAGATATATAAGGAAATATTATATTACCATTGCTGGACCCTGAAAAAGTCTCCAGATGGACGCGGATACTGCATAAAGCAACAGTTTGTTTGTTTTTGTTTTTTGAGACAGGGTTTCTGGCCTCAAACTCAAGAGATCTGCCTCCCTTTGCCTCCCAAGTGCTGGGATTATAGGTGTGCTCCACTGAACTTGGCTTGCTTTAAAAACTTTTAGGAATAATGGCTCTATACTAACTGTGGAGCCAACAACCTCTGCAAACAACCCGCTGTCCCAAGATAACGCCAATCATCACTCATCTGACACTCTCTGAGTCTCCATAACTGCTGTACTTGAGAAACATTTCTTTTTAAAGACAGGCTCTCCTATTGCTCAGGCTGGTCTCAAACTCAGTACTTCTGACGTCCCTGCCCCCACCTTTGGCGGGCTAGGATAACAGGCATGTACCACCACACCTGTCTTTACCCAGTGTTGGCTGGGGTTCATCAAGTATTTTGAAGCATTGCGCAGAAGTTAAACTTGGGGGCTTGCTGCACAAGCATGAAGCCCTGTGTCTGGCCCCCAGCACCATGTAAAAAGCTGGGCATGGCAGCTCATGCCTGTGATCCCAGTGCTAGGGAGGTAGACACAGGATTCCTGGGTCTTGATGTCTACACAGCCTGGCCAACACCAGTAGAGCTCTGGTTCACAGTGAGATACCCTGTCTCAAAAAAAATAAGGTAAAAAGTGATGCTGATCCCTAGCCTCCATGTGTGTGCACATACATACACAACATGTTAAAAATGTAATGTGTTTCTGGATAGCATTAAAGACATTATTTCTACTCCCTGGCATGGGCAGAGAGACACCTTGTTGGTGGTGTCTTCTGTCAGTCAAGGGCAGGGCAGATGCTGTCCTTTCTTCATCAGCTTGGCGGCCAAAGCCGTCCTCTGCCTAGGGCTCAGAAAAACTAAAGCCAATTGAATCCAGGCAATGCAGCTCAAGAGGAGGAAGACAGAGACCTGTGCATCACCATGCCACTCACAGACCTGCAGCACAGGCAGGTCACATACACCTGCTTGCCACCAGGCCATGCAGCACAGATAGAGGATGGAGGCTCACCAGCTGCGTTGGCCCACCTGCAGAGGGAGCCACACAATGTGCAAGAATGTGGTGGTCAGATGGGAGAGAAAGTGGAGTAGCTTGAGCATTGTGAGTGGCCAGTCCTGCCGCCTGAGGCCATGGTGAGGTTCCAGGCTGAGCTGCCGCTGAGGGCCATATCTGAGTCCCTGATTATGCTGTGGCAGGGGTCGGTGTTGATATCCACAGCTCATATTCCACTAGAGAACATGGGATGTCCGTGGTTGGGCAGCAGCCGGGGACTACATGGCTGTCCAGGCATTATGTATAACTGGCCCCACCCCTCACTGAATATGGTGCTCTGGAGAGCTGGCCCCATCGCTCACAGGCAGCAGCACTCAGGAGAGTGGACCCTGTGCCTCGCACAGGTAGCACAGTTGAGCTGACCCTGGTGGCAGGAGTGTGGGTGAGCCAGCCTCAAGGCCTGAGTATGGGAGAGCTGACACCGAAACTCATCTGCCATGGGGTGGCACAGGTGCAGAGGTGATGGCCCCTGCCACCTGCAGTAGTCGGGAAAGCTGCTCACAGGGTCATGAGCTTGGGAGGGCTAGTCCTGTCCCTCACCAGCTACAGCTGCCCCTTACCAGGAGAGCAGGCCCTGTGCCTCACCCGGGCAGCAGAGCAGAGCTGACCCTGGTGGAGCACAGGTGAGCCTGCTCTGAGGATGACAGCGTGGGAGAACTGGCCCCACCACTTGTCTGCCAGGGTGGCATGGGTGCCAATGTGATGCACCCACCTCCACTGGTTGGGAGAGTGGTCCCTGTCCCTCACTGGCTATTGCACTTAAGAGTGGGCCCTGCAGCTCACCTGGGAAACAGAGTGGAGTCGGCCCTAATGGCGAAGGCATGGGTGAGCCAGCCCTGAGGATGTGAGAGCAGGAAGACAGTGGCACTGGGTGGCCTAGCCAGAGCAGTGCTGGAAAGCTTGCCCTGGTGGTGCAGATAGGGGAGAGCTGGTGGGATGAACAGCTCTGCTATCATCCAGGTCCAGATCCAGGGCTCTGAGATGGCCTACCCCAAAATCTGTATCATCTGAGATATGTGAAAGGGCCAGTCCTGCTGTTCCAAGCTATAGGAGCTCCATGACACAGGGCAACAACAGGATAACTGGGAAGCGTCCTGGTGAGGATCCAGTATTGATGGTGTCACAGAAGCCAGAGATCATGAACTAGACCAGTGACTCACTGCAATGAACATTTGCAAGTGAAGATGTGTGGACAGAGAGTCATATGGTGGGACACACTGTGACACACTACAGCTTCCTCGATGAGATGCTTTCTATGCTTTGTTTTGTAGTTGTTTGCTTGTGTGCTTTTTATATTTGGGAAAGGCTGGAAGGGCAATGGGCAGAGATGAGGAGATGGGGGGATGAGCTGGGGTGGATGATATGAAACTCACAAAGAATCAATAAAAAAATCTTTCTCATTTTGCTTAATGTTAACTTTAAAACCAATTTCTAACTACTTTAGTTACAATTTTCTATGTATATACTGATTTGTTGTGACAAATATTTCAGAGAAATCATTTCTTTTAGCTATAACTAAGAAATAAAGATGAAGATAACTGGGCTGGATGGTTGCGGCACACACTTTGATCCTAGCACTCGGGAGTTTGAGGCCAGCCTGATCTACAGAGTGAGTTTCAAGACAGCCAGGGCTACACAGAGAAACCCTGTCTCAAAAAAGATAATTTACAATAAAGAAGAGCCATTTGAATGCTCAGGGGTACTTGTATAAGGAAAACCAGTCCCTGGAGTATGCTTCTGTACTATGGCAGGAGGAAAAAGAACGTTTACAAATTCTTCAGCAACTAAAACATTAATAAAAAAACAGAAAAAGAATTATGTAGAAACAATCTGTTTTTGTTGTTCCCTATTAGAGAATAAAGAGATTAAAATCATACCTTGCAAAAAATCTCAATTAAGGCAGGTACAGCATTCCTTAATTTCATAGCTGCCACGTACTCAAATATTTTTAGTAATATTTTCAGGGCAGGCTGAATAAAAGACACAAACAAAAAAAAACATACTCACTTTCATGTGTTCAGTGAACGTTAAATTTTACAAATTTACTTATACTTAACAATGTCCTGTCTGGGGAGAATGTGACAGGCAGACATTTAAGTTTTAACTTTAAACACACAATGTTTAAAGAGCAGCAGAGTTGGTGCCCATGCACCTTGAGGTTACTCACCAGCATTTTAGCCATTATGCTGAGCTGCACTACCTGAAAGACTTCCTTCAATAAACAATGCTTGAGCAAAGAAATCAAAAGGTCATTTAGCACTTGCAAACTGAAGTGTATCCCTGGGGGAAACTTTCTGTAGTACTCCAGAAATATGTGTGCTGAAAGTGAAAAAAAAATCAGTCATTTGCTGTTCTTAAGCTGAAAGTAGATAAATCTTCTGTAAAGATATTATATAAATTCATTTCTTGAAAGGGACCAGAAATGTCCAAAATATCTGATGAAACTGAAGGCAAACAGTCAAAACGGCACGGCCATCGAAAGTCAAGCAGTGCTGAACATCAGCTGCAGGGTGGAAGCACCATGGCCTCACGGCCTCATCCTCAGAGCCTCCCTACCAAAGGGCTCTGAGGCCTGTAAATGGCCTGGAGAGGCACAGTAATTTGGTGATGGATGAGAGCTACTTTGACACTTACTACTCTTCTTTCTTTTTAAAATGTGTTTATTCATTCTGCCTACATGTAGGCCTGCACCCCAGAAGAGGGCACCAGATCTCATTAGAGATGGTCGTGAGCCACCGTGTGGGTGCTGGGAACTGACCTTTGAAGAGCAGCCAGCACTCTTATCCTCTAAGCCACCTCTCCAGCCCCCCTCTCTTTCTTTCCTTCCCTCCCTCCATTTCCTTCCTCCGTCCTTCCCCTTCTTTTTTCTCTCCCTCCCTCTCTCCCTCCCTGTCTTTCATTTTTTTGTTGTTTGAGACAGGGTTTGTCTATGTAGCTCCTGCTGTCCTGGAACTTGCTCTGTAGACTAGGCTGGCCTTGAACTGAGAGATCTGCCTATCTCTGCACCCCTGAGTGCTGGGAGAAAGGTGTGCCCAGCCAAATAGGTTTCTATGAAAATCTCAGTTCTCCCAACATGGAGTCGGCATGGTGGTCCACACTTTTAATCTCAGCACTCGGGAGGCAGAGGCTGACCTCTGAAACCAGAGAGAGCTCTAAAACTGCCAGAGCTACACTCCACAGAGAAACCCTGTCTTGAAAAACCAAAACCCAAAACCAAAGAACAGACAAAACACCCAAATAGACCAAAACCCCAAAGCATCATGCAACAACAGTCAACTTTGTTACAAAGCTGTTTATATAGCACATGTGTTTTCCCTGAGAACATATGATAGTTTGCTCTGTAGCCCAGGGTAGGCTGGAACTCAAAATGATCCTTCTGCTTTACTAACTGAGTTGTGGTCACAGGTGTGCACCATCAAGCCCAGCTATAGATACTGATAATGTGAAATAAACATGTATAATTCATAAATAAAACCAGGAGTAGTTGGAGGGAGCCAGAGAGATAGCTCAGTGGTTAAGAGCACTGGCTACTTTTCTAAAGGTCCCAGGTTCCATTCCCAGCACCCACACAGCTGCTCACAATTGTCTGTAACTCCAGTTCCAGAGAATTGACACCCTCACACAGACAGACCTGCAGGTAAAACATCAATGCATATACAAAATAATTTTTAAAAAGTAGTTGGAAAGTTGGTTAGCATATGCACACCATTTACTAACATGTGTCCTTCGTCCTTGCCATTAATCTAGTTTAAATTTTTTAATTTAATTTTTTCTTTCAAAATGGTCTTTCTGGGGCAAGCAAGATGGCTCAGTGAGTGCTTGCTGCTGAGCCTGAAGATCTAAGTTTGATCCCTGTGACTTGCATGATGGAAAGAAGAGAACCAACTTCTGAAAACTGTCCTCTGGCTGTCACATTTGCACTATGGCTCACACACACACACACTCACAATGTAATTTAAAAAATTTAAGGCGATCCTTCCTGTCTGGTTGAAAAAGGGGTGCCTCCTCACTGAGAACTAAGCAGAATGGGTATGTTAATTTTTTTCCTTTTTCTCTTCTCTTTCTCTCTGTCTCTTTCTCTCTCATTGGGAACACACGAGTCTAGTAACCACTGGTTTTTCCTTTCCAGATGTTTAAATTCTCATAATAGAAAACAAATACATGTTTGTAAACAGCTGACTGAACTGTCACTCTTACAAGCTGGAACACTCCTGTTTATTACAAATGATAAATCTAAAATATTCATTTTAGGTTAAATTTATATGGTCAAATACCTTCTGACTATTTCTTTGATTACTTGAAAGCACAGAAATTATTATTTTCAACAAAACTGGATCAAAACCTTAATTGTTCTACTAAATTGCTATTATATCCACTCATTTTGGTTTATAATCAGTAGTCATTTAAAAATGTTTTCAGGAATAAAACAGGGAGGAAAAGTACATGAAAAATCCAATATAAAAGATATGAAAGCTGTGCAGAAAGAATTGCCAACTGAGACACAACAGGTACCTGAGGGTTAACATCTTGCGGCAGCATTAACCAAATGTAGAAACCACCACGTGCCCAACTAAAGAGTGGACAAAGCTGTGGTAACACAGACAATGGAACGCTATCCAGCCTGAACAGGGAGGACACCCCGACAGATGCTGCGACAGAGAACCTTGAGCACATCACACCCAGTAAAACAAGTCGGCCAGAAAAGGCTGCTTACGCACTGCACTTACACGAGGGGCCTAAAACATGTGAGCTCAGAGACAGACTAACGAGAAGCTACTGGGCATCAGAGTGGAACAGAGACAATGCTGGTTAATGCATGGAATCCATCTGGAACAGTGCTGCTAATCACACAGCACTGTGGATAGCCTTAGTGCCAATGAGTAACACTCGTTTCAGAACTGCATGTTGTGTGCATCTTACTGGACTGAAATGTTCCAGAGGCTAGAGACAGGACTAGAATATCTGACCATGGGCTAGATTCCAGATGACAGGAAAACACCAGAGGTAAGATTTTATTCTTTTAAAAGATTTGTTATGTGTCCTGCCTGCATGTACACCTGCATGCCAGAAGAGGGCACCAGATCTCACTACAGATGGTTGTGAGCCGCCATGTGGTTGCTGGGAATTGAAGTCAGGACTTTGGAAGAGCAGCCAGTGTTTGTAACCTCTGAGCCGTCTCTCCAGCCCTACCTCTGCAAGGTAAGATTAGAAAACTACTGTGCAGATGTTTGGTTTACAGAGGTGGAGGATGTGGACACTCCATAAAAGAATACTGTGTCTTCAGAAACTGCACTGAGAAACAAGATACCTGCAAGTTTTTTGGTAAGGATTCAATTTTTAAATTTTGTTATTTCTAAATTTTTATTTTTATTTTGTGTGAATGAATGTTTGCCTAAAAACATACATGTGCACCATGTGTGTACTTAGTGCCTATGGGGACTGGAAGAGCACTGGCTCCCCAAGAACTAGAGTCACAGAAGGTGGTGAGATACCTGATGTAGGTCTGAGAACTAAACCTGGCTTCTCTAGAAGAGCAGGCAGGGGTCTGGCACATTTTATTATTTTTGTTTTGGTTTTCAAGACAATGTTTGTTTGTGTAGCCTTGGCTATGCTGGAACTTGCTCTAGACCAGGCTGGTCTTGAACCCACAGAGATCTGCCTGTCTTTGCCTCTCAAGTGCTGGGATGCCTACTACCAACCGGCTCACTTTATTTTTAATTTATGTGTACATGCATGTTTGTGTGTGGGTTTATGCATATGAATAAAGTGCTTTATCACTTGCCCATCATGAGTGCCAAAAACCAAACTCAAGTCCTTTGCAAGGGCAGTGTGTGCCCTTCATCACTGAAGCTTCTCTCTGGAGGCCTTGGAACTTACTCCAAAGTGACACATTGCAACACACACACACACACACACACACACACAAAATTCTGATGTTTTTCTCATGGCCACTGTTTCTCAGTTTTATATCTGAGAGTTTCCCATGGTTTCCATCTATGTCATTCTTTTTCACAGGCTTTGCAATGATTTCTGAAACTGAAAAGCTTACATTTGGCTGTCAGTCCCTGGATCGCAAGTACACTCCCTTAAAGGCTCTTACTGCCTCTAACCTCTTCCACATTAGACATGAGTGCCCTTGGATGCGTTTAGAGAATCAGACTGAAGCTGATGGATCTGGCACTGTCACTGCCATGCTGTGTGGCTGCAGCAGCTGGGTCAGGGGACAGATGCAGATACATTTTGGTTCTTATCCTCTTGGGGCTCATAATCTAGCATGGTGAAGAGATGGAGGCAAGGAATAGGATGAAGCTGTAGAAACCAGACATGGGCTAACAGAGGAGGCAGTCTTCTCAGTAAGGACTGAGCTTTGATGGCTAACCAGCTGTCTGCCATGGGGAGAGGAACAATGTGGAATGTCCTGAGTGGACAGCATGGTGCCAGCAGCACTGAGACACAGCACAGGGGTGTGTTGATGGAGCTGCGTTGATTTGACAGGATGTTGCCCTGGCCAGTGATGGAAAATGTGAAAAAAGAAGGATGAAGTGGGAAGATACAGGATCTAAAGTAGCCCTGCATAGAGAGCTAATGGCTGATGAGTAAGACACTTTCACTTTTACATGCGTAAATGAAATTTCTAAGTCAAGAAATATTAGTACATAATAGTACATGCTAGGTGGACATAGTTTTCAAACTAACCAAAATAAAATATTTATTTTTTAATCTTTTCTAAGGCCAACAAAGCCAATCTTAGGCATGCCATTCCATTTTCATACTTAATTTGAAAATAAATTTTAACAGTATCTATCTATCTATCTATCTATCTATCTATCTATCTATCTATCTATCTATCTATCTATCTATCTATCTATCTATCTATCTATCTATCTATCTAAGGCAGGGTTTCTCTGTGTAGCCTTGGCTGGAACTCACTATGTAGACCAGGCTGGCCTGGAACTGAGAGATCCACTTGCTTTTGCCTCCCAAACGCTGGGATTAAAGGTGTGTCCCACCACTGCCCAGCTAACAGTTTTTTTTTAATTAAAAATTATTGTGTATGATGTGTATGTTGGGTGTTAAGTGTGGAGGCAGAAGATAGCTCAGTGGACTTGGCTGCATCCTTCCATAGGTAGGCAGGATGCAGGGATTCAACTTAGGTTGCTAAGCTTTCACGGCAAGCACCTTCACTTTTCTGGACTAACTTTAACACTCAGTGACAAAACAGCACAGGGGTGATGTGCTCCACAGAAACCTGTAACTGTCCTTCAGTTATTCCATACCTGCTCGCTGCAGCAAAGGCTGCTGATTGACACTTATGTATTTCCTAAACACATCCATGCAGACCTACAAAAGTCATAAAACATTAAATTACCTTTACATGTTTACAAGCAAACAAAAAAAGTTATGAACTTAGAGCATAAGAATAAAAGTAGATGTTTAAGTTAATTCACAGGCTTGAAATGTATACTAGCTTGACCCTTCTGCCTCCATCTCCCAAGTGCTGGAATTTCAGGTATGTACCACCATGGCTGGCTGAATGGCTACCATGATTGGCAAGGATGGAACGTAAGCAGAAATCGCAGACACTGTTGTGAGTGCGACCTGGAACAGCCACTTCAGGACTTGTTCCTCAAGCTCTACTAGGGCTGAGCATGTGCAGCCTCTATGGCCCACGAGTACACATGTGTGCACGAGACAGGAAGGAGGACCAAGAGCATCACTGCCGTATTCTCTAAACAATGCCCCATCAATCTGAATTTTTACTGATAAAGTTAATTTCGAAATACCTGTAAGATAGAGTATTAACTATTATGCAGTCAGGAGAAAGAAACATTAACAACTAGAGTTCAAAAACTACTTCACAAAAGAGGGCAAGCCAGGCACTATGGTATGTACTTTTAGTCTGGGCAGCTTGAGAGGTAGACAGCAGGAGTTTGAGATCAGCCTGAGAATCACAGCAAGACTCTGAATGGATCTATACATATATACATATAGTGTATATAAAGCATAGTCCCAGGTGAAGATTATCTATGCTATCAGAGCATTAAGACAACCACAGTCAAATGCATGCAGTAAGTCCATCTCCAGGTCAGATGGGGGCTCTACCTTTTCATCCCCCTGCTCGGGAACATGGACAAACTTGCACTGTGCTCGCTCACAGCCACGTAATGTATTAAAATGAGATTTGCAGTATCTATGGGGTATCACCAACCCCAAGGGCTTCTGGAACACCTAGAAGAAACTTTTCCATGTTAATCATAAGACAGTCAAGTGACACATCTGAGTATAGCAATGCTTTAATATAAAACTAGTTCCATGTGAGTTACCTGTGATTTTATCAATTTTTCAAATAAAAGATTCCATTAAAATCATGCCTGTTTTGTTTAATAGTTTTTCTTTTATTTACCCCTTGAGTTAGGGCCTCGCTATGAAGCCTGCCTCACTAGTTAGCCTTGGCTGGTCTGGAAATCACTATGTAGACCAGGCTGGCTTTGAACTCATAGAGATCCCCCTGCCTCTGTCTCCAAAGCAGGGTTGAAGGTGTGCACTGCCATGCTTGGTTGGTTTCGCAATTTTGTTTTTTTTTGAAACTGAGTTTCTCTGTGTAGCCCCGGCTGTCCTGGAGCTCGATCTGTAGACCAGGCTGACCTTGAACTCACAGAGTTCTTCTGGCTGGGATTAAAGGTGTGTGACACCACCACCTGGCTCTACCCATCTGTCTTTTAATGCTTACACAGGGCTCCTGTCTCTCATGCTCTCCCCCTCTTTCACAAAAGCTAGTTGCAACCACAGAGCACACTGTATTTCAGATGTGTTTATTAGAAACAAAACTCTCCTTGGTTTTCTGGTTAACAAGAAAGGAGAAGTGACAAAGTTGAATTTTATCCAACAGAACTTAACAGTTCTCCTCCTCCCAGCAGTTAGTTTCAGAGGCTCCTTTACTCGGCTTCCAACAGTTGGTGGTGAGCGTTCCCGAAGTCAGTGCTTACTCTGCTGCTCATCCCCACCCAAAACCTGTGTCTGCAGGGGATTGCTAGGAAGGAACTGGATCTTTCTGCTTGTATTGCCCTAAGTAAGGGTCATAGTTTATAACATTTTTTTTTTTCTGGGAGAGGAGGACTTACCCCCAAGTTCTTTTCTCTCGTAAATATATCACAGGTTTCAGGATTCTGCAGTTGTAGGACATAAGGTCTTCCTGGAAATCTGAAATCTGGAAGTAGAAGAACATTACCAACAGGCACATGAACACTGATTTCTAAACAGTGTCGGTCACTCCTGTCTGAGTTAGCTCCACTCTGGCACACTCTTGATTCATGTGTACGGGTATTTTACATCTGCTCACCACAGGCAGTTCTGCTGTGGTAGTCTGAATAAGAATGGCCCCGGTGGTTTACCTCAGATATTTGAATGCTTAGTCATCAGGGAGTGGCACCCTTTGAGAAAGACTAGGAAGTGAGGTCCTATGGGAGAAAGTGTGTCACTGAGGGTGGGCTTTGAGGTTTCAAAAGCCCAGTTCTCTTTCTGTTGCCTGAAGATCAGGATGTAGGACTCTCAGCTATTTCTCCACCATGTCTGCCTACACACCACCATGTTCATGATAAGAATGGACTAACCATGAGCATACCCTCAATTAAACACTTTCTTTTAAAAGAGCAATAGACAGCAACAGACAGGGATTAAGAGTGTTGGATGCCATGGGAATGGAGCTGAAGTCAGCTGTGCGTCAAGCCCAAGTCCTCCAGAAGAGCACAGACAGGGATTAAGAGGGTTGGATGCCATGGGGACGGAGCCGAAGACAGCTGTGATCAGACCCAAGTCCTCTGGAGGAGCAGCCAATGTTTAACAAGTCGTCTTTCTAACGACTTTCATCTCTTTGTTCCCTGTGTTAAGAGTATGTATGTGTGTGTGCGCCCACACTCGTGTGCATCACATACATGCTTGGGCATACACTGACATACAGTACAGTACATGTCTGGATAAGAGGACAACTTGGAGAAATCACTTTTCTCTTTTTACCATGTTCCAGGGCTCAAACTCAGGTGGTCAGACTTAATGGCAAGTGCCTTTACTGGCTAAGCCATCTTACAGGCCCTGCGATGGCACAGCTTCTTCAATGTAGACTTGTACTGCCATTGATATTACTGTGTAGTACTGTGAAATTCTGAATGACTTATGTGGCAGGATTTCAGCAGAACCTTTGTGTCTGGCATGAATTCCAGTGTGATGGTACCTAGGCTTTGAAGTAGCTTTTGTCAATCATTATCACCTGAGACTTTATGGGGTTGTTCCTTTGAAGGATTCTCAGAGTCTTTTGCATAACTTATTCTGAGACATGCCTGGCAAACCAGGAAGTTATGTATGGCTGAGACTTAGGTAATGATTCCTTCAGACAACTCCTAGATCAGATAGCAGATTTTGGTGTCAGAAACTGACTTGCTAAAAGAGCCTTTTGTGCAACAATGAAAAGAGCCCCCTGGGAGGTTTGGCCCTTGGAAGGCTGCTTCTCCACTGGGAAGCAGCTCTGTTTGATCAATTGCCCAGAACACTAACACTACATCCTGGGTTCCCTGAAACACTTCTAGACCTGAACTTAAAATTTTAAATTAATTATAGGCTGTAGATAACTTTCTTAAAAAACTTAAGTAGTCCTGAGTCCTACCCCAGTTAAACACCTCACCCAAACCTTTCTTAAGGAAGAATACTAACAAACCCAAATGAGGAACTTGACTAGGTCTTTGACAGATTCATAGTCTGAACTCCTAACCCTCAATGAGGCTAGGAACCCTATAAGCACTGACACCAAAGAGTGCACTCTGCTTACACACTCCAAGAAAAAGGGTGGCCTTTTGAGACAGGATCTTCAGAAACGAACCTGCTGGAATCTGGATCATGGATTCCACAGCCATCAGAAGTATCTATTTAGGCCCCTAGTCTGTGCTGCTTTGTTACAGTACTCTGTGAGACCAGCACAATGCTCACTGTACTCTTCAACAGTGTCTTGAAAAATTTAGTTTTAGTATTTTTAATTGCATGCAGTGTGTGTCTGTATGTGGGTTTGCACACATGAGTGCAGTACCTCTAGAGGCCAGAGAACTCGGGCATTTAGAAACATTCTTTTCTACATACTGCTTCTATATAGTGTGTGTGCTTGCCTCTGCATGTGCACTAGGTGACCAGAGTTAACATCAGGTGTCCACCATATTTTTCACCAGCTCCACCACATTTTCCTTTGTGGCTGACTTTTAAGCCACAGTGTTACTAGGCAGTCTTTGTTGGCCTGGAATTTACAGTTACCTGCCTCTCCTCCTGGAGTGCAGGAACTACCTGCCCAGCTTCTACTTCATGTTTTTGTTTTCTTTTAGTTTTATGTATATGAATGTTTTGGCTGAATGTCTATGTGTACCAATTTTTGTGTTTAATGTCCAAGAAAGTCAGAAGAGGACTTCAGGTCCTCAAGAACCTGAACCACCATGTGGGCACTGGAAATTGAACCCAGGTGCAATTAAGGATGTTTTCTGCTCTTTGTATGAGTAGAAGAAAGACATCTATCTCTCCATAAGCCAGTCTGGATTGTAAGCCAAACTGTATAAACTGAAGTATCTATGCCATTTAAAAGAATGGCATGATAAATTTTGAGGATATTGTAGCCAAGGATTTTATTGGCCAAGTATATGCTGTTCGAATACCCTCCTCCAGGCCTTTGGGCTCCGTTGCATTAGGCCAAGTGGCTACCTGTCCCCTGAGAAAGCACATCACATTTAAAGGGCTGCGCTGCTGCCTAGAACAATAGGAAAGGCTTTCTCGTTTAGAATCAATGTTATACAAATTTCTCTCTGCCTTTAATGCTTAAGCACACCCTTGGCTCCCAGCGCCTGTTTAGAGGTTGGGGCCTGGTTTTCTGCATCTGCTGCAGCTGTTTTTGTCCTCCCCTTTCTCCATATGGAACTGACGATTCCCTTTGAGTTTGGGGCCTAACGAGGCTGGTGTCTGCTCTTTGGGACCTAACGAGGCTGCTGTGTGCTCTTTGGGACCTAACGAGGCTGCTGTGTCCTCTTTGGGACCTAACTAGGCTGCTGTGTGCTCTTTGGGGCCTAACGAGGCTGGTGTCTGCTCGTTGGGACCTAACCAGGCTGCTGTGTGCTCTTTGGGACCTAACGAGGCTGCTGTGTGCTCTTTGGGACCTAACTAGGCTGCTGTGTGCTCTTTGGGACCTAACTAGGTTGGTGTGTGCTCTTTGGGGCCTAACTAGGCTGGTGTGTGCTCTTTGGGACCTAACTAGGCTGCTGTGTGCTCTTTGGGACCTAACTAGGCTGGTGTGTGCTCTTTGGGGCCTAACTAGGCTGGTGTGTGCTCTTTGGGACCTGACTAGGCTGCTGTGTGCTCTTTGGGACCTGACTAGGCTGCTGTGTGCTCTTTGGGGCCTAACTAGGCTGCTGTGTGCTCTTTGGACCTAATTAGGCTGCTGTGTGCTCTTTGGGGTCTAACTAGGCTGCTGTGTGCTCTTTGGGACCTAACTAGGCTGGTGTGTGCTCTTTGGGGTCTAACTAGGCTGCTGTGTGCTCTTTGGACCTAACTAGGCTGCTGTGTGCTCTTTGGGACCTAACTAGGCTGGTGCATACTTTTTGGAGCCTAACTAGGCTGGTGTATACTTTGCCACCTGTATAGTCCTGTGTCTCTTTATGTCAGGCTTGACTGCCACCTGTCCCCCATGAAAATGTCTCGTGTTTAAAGGGATAAGCCGGCTGCCAGAGCAGCATGACACCTCAGCTCAGTCAGCATTCAGCAGCTCTCTGACGTGGAGGCGTGCAGCGTGCATGCTTGTCTCCCAGCCTGACTTTGGGTCCTTTCACTGACCAACAGAAAATATTTCTTAGGCCAAAATGCATTTTTGCACCAGTTCTCCCATGGGAACCCCACTTTCTAAAGAGATTGGCAGTGTAACATCTTATCTCTCCATCCCATGCATATACAAAAGCAGATTGCATGTTACCTATAAGAGCCCACATAGCCACAGAAAAAAGGACCAAACACCAAGAGAATGAAGATGGACCTGATGACTCATCCTCTCCTTATATAAGCCCAAGATTGGAGTATATCCATTCTCTAGATCAGTAAGGACACTATTATCCATTATTAAGAAAAAACTTATATAGTAGCTTTAAGGAAAACGTGTCATTTTGAATCCTAGACTGTCCATGAGTATAAGTGGGTGCTGATGGCAGATAGCTTATAGACCTGTGCTGACAGCAGCAGGCGATTATAACTCACCACTTATTTTCCTGCATCAGGGGCTAAGAAAAGCAGCTTTATCAGCAGGGGTACCATTCTGACTTTTGCCCAGCCAGGCTGGGCTAGAATTTACAGAGACCTGCCTGCCTCTTTCCCCTTTGTGTTGGGATTAAAGGCATGTGCAGCCACCGATTTGCTCAAATATTTCATCTCAACTTCCTATCATGGTAACTCAAAACTTTTAAACAAAAAACCACAAAATTCTAAGTTTTGGGCTAACTGTGCCAATTTAGGCTGCAGCAGGGAAGCCCATTCATTATTCCTTGGAATTTAGTTGTTGCTAAAATGGATCAGTGGGCCCTTTCCAGAAACAGCTGACAAACACCTTGCAGCCTGAGAGCACTCCAGCCACTATTGATGTTCTATTGGGAAGAGCCCCCTTTCTTTCTCCCTTGCTACTGCCCACAACTCATCCTTCAATCTCTTGGCTTTCTCCACATTTTCCTCCAACTTTCCTAGCGAGGGCTTAGGGAAAATGATGACCATTGAACATGCTGCAACCAGGTCCAAGCCCCTCTGCCACGGCACTTTCCATTTTAGGTGCAGACCTAGCTCTGTCTAGCAGGCTACCTGCCTCCCAATTTCGCCTATCCAACCTGTCATGTTTCTGTAGCCACTACTGCTCTGTGAGAGCTGAGCCCGAGGGCAGCAGCAGGGAGCAGTGCTTGTGAAATGCCCGGGCCTGTGAACACACATGCGTTAATCTAGCATTCCTGCCTTTTGAACCTTGAAAGGTTTGGGGGTGGGGTGGGGGAAGAAACCCACTACTGCTAAAAATCCATTCCTCCCATCCGCTTTTCCAATAGCTGAAGTTTGGAAAACAGCTTGTGTTTTCCAGGAAGGTGTGGAAGGATCAGTTAGAGGCTGTGGCTGTCTGTGTCAGTCAGCTCTGCTCTGCTAACTCTGCTCAGTTTGTCTCTTGTCCATCTGCAGTAAATTCTAAGCTTGAGTTATATAGCCAAACTATGATAAAATTTAATTTTTAAGGGTATGGATACATTAAATGAGTTGGGCACCAATATGTTGCTGTTAGTTTAATGGTAGGGTCTATTAATGTTCATTATCAGCCCTAGGATTATTACAGTGGTATATCTAACCTCCTATCACAATCAATAAAAGACACAGACAGCTTATAAATTTTAGAATTACCTATTTCACCTGGAGCAGGGGAGATATTAACCCTCTAAACTACCTTTACCTCTCAGCCCCATCCCATGTTACTTCCCATTCATAGTTCTACAAATACTTGTTTATTCTTCATTCAGGTCTTCTGCAGAGCAACAAGTGTTCTTAACAGCAGAGCCAACTCTCCATCCCTCTACTTCATGCCCTTCACTGAACCTGAAGTTTATTGTTACAACGAGACTGGATGGCCAGTGAGCCCCTGGGATCCACCCTACTTTCCTCCCAAAATGCTGGGTTTACAGATGTGCAATATCACACCCAACTTTTACATGGGTCCTAGGAATCTGAATTCCTGTCCTTATATTCATTTTTTCTTCCTTCCTTCCTTCCTTCCTTCCTCCCTCCCTCCCTCCCTCCCTCCCTCCCTCCCTTTCTCCTTCCCTCCCTCCCTTTCTCCTTCCCTCCCTCCCTCTCCCTCCCTTCCAAGACACGGTCTCTCTGTTATGTAGTTCTGGCTATTCTGGACTTACTATGTAGACCAAGCTAGGTCAGGTTGGACCAGGACCACAGAAACCCACCTACCTCTGTCTCCTATGTGCTGGAGGACTGTGCCACAGTATCTGGCCATCAGGTCCTTTTGTTTGGGAGGTAAGCCCTTAACCATTGAGCTATTTCCTCAGCCCAAGTATTTTTTATTTCAGTTGTTTCTATTTTATCTTTGTAGCATCTGGCTATACTCTGGAACAGGCTGAAGGTATGCTGCCTATAACTTTACAGCAATTTACACTATGAAAGTTAGAAGGCTTTAAAATAAAACACACAGCTACTGTGGGTTTACTGCAATATCCTGTAATACCAGGCATGAAGTGAGTATTGTGAAGGTTCACAAAAGTGAGATGTGTGCTATACGAAGTAACTCAAGCTTCTAAACTCATTCCTCAACACAGCTCATTTAGAATTACACTGTGAATTATAAAAATTAACACTAATCCTAAACATATGTAAGTATGATTAATTAAAGTATTAATATTTTAGCTATTTCACATAATACCAGTGCCATATAAATACAGATATTTTTATTTCAGTAGCAATGTCTTCTGTGGAAGTCCTGTGATACTTCAAGCTGACAAGATCTTAATAAGAAAAGAAGTATTACCATTCATCCAGGGCATGGTCACTGCATCTTGATGACTGCTTAGCGTCAAAGGATGCATTGATGAGCACAGAGGTCTGGGGCCCAGTATTGCTAACTGACATTCATTAGCCACGATCTCCACATCTCTAGAATCTTTGCTGTATCAACAGAGAAACTGAATCAGAATGTCAGCTCATATATAAAATATGAAAGCAATGAGAATCAAGAAAGCAGAACTATAACCTACTGTTATATATGTGCCATGCATTTATTCATGCACACTATATATCATGAATTTGCAATATTTGCAATGGGGTGCTCCTGTGTTCTTTAAATTTTATTTTCCTTAATAATTGAGGATAATGATGTTTTGGAGAGGGGGTACATATACCAACCACAGTGAGTGTGTGGAAGTCAGAGGGCAACTGTGAAGCTGGGTCTCTCTTTCCAACATCATGTGGGTTCTGGACACTGAACTCAGGTTGTCAGGCTGTACGGCACTCTTATCTGCTGGGCCTTCTTGCCAGCCCAGGGTCCTGTCTTCTTCTTAAGACGACTACTTATCAAATAGTTGATGTGGGGATAGAAATAGTGTATTACGGGCTGAATGTAAAGGGTTCTCCATGGGCTCATGTGTTTGAATGGTTGGTTCCAAGCAGATGAAGCTATGAAACCTCCAGGAGGTAGGGGCTAGTAGGAGAAATGGTGGCTGTGCGGCAGGCCTTGAGGGCTGGAACACCTGAGCTTTCTGACTTCTGATCCACTGGGTGTGAGTCCTGCCATCACCCATCTGCCAAGAACTGCACCATGTTTTCCCTGTCATGAAACACCTCTCAAATCATGAGCCGAAGCAAATCCTCTTTCCTTTAAGCTGCTTCTGACAGATATTTTGTCACAGTAACAAACCAATGAATACAGGCTGGTGTGGTTACACCACACCAACCCCAATGTAGGAGGCAGGGAACAGGAATATCAGGAGTTTGTGGTCAGTTAGGTACAAGTAAGATCTTGTCTCAAAAGCAAAACCAAAAAGCCAACCCCCAAAATTCATGCGCGTGCACACACACACACACACACACCCCTCAAAACCCTATAGAATCCCCTAAAACCACCACCACCATCACTACAACAGAAACCAAACTTTTTTGAGATGGCATATCAGTATCCTATCCTTGAACTTCCAGGTCAAGTTGCCCTCCTATTTCAGCTTCCTGAGACCTGGACCTATGGGAATACACCACTGGGCTCGATGGGGATACTTCTATCATACCCAATGAAGAGGTGCAAGAGATAACTAAGTGTGTGTTTTAAACAAGAAAAGGCATCTACTTACTGTTCTGACCAAGGAATGAAGCCAGTCCATCAGAGCACAACTCCCTTATCCAGTTCACAATTCATGGCTCAGTTACCCAGGATAAACCATAGTGCTAAAATAATTTCTGTTTTAAACCGCTTCCTGTTCTGTAAAGTAGGATGACATGTGGCTCTCCTGCTTCATATTGCAGGGGATATGAACTATCCTGTCAGTGTGTGCAGGCGCTGGTCACGTATTTCCAACAGTGTTCAGGAACCTGGCAGTAAGCACCTAAGTCTACACTACTCTGAGCACTGCTGGGTTAGGTCACGTGTCCATGTGGGCGGCTTGTCTTCTCACATCCTCACCAGACATGATGGAGCAAGACAGTGCCAGAGCTCCTGCAGCACAGTGCTATGACAGTGATTGTGTTACTGCTGGTTTCTTAATGTGCCAAGTTATAGAGTGTGTGTACAGGGAGAGCCCACTATGCCATAGGATGTGACGTTTCAGGCATCTATGAGATCTCGGTGCCATCCTCTGTGGGTAGAAAGGAGCTACTATACAAATTAATTATTTTTCTGGATTAAGTTTATATAATAAACCTATACAGGTCAGAGGTTCCCATGGACAGAAACATAAAACTATTAGCAGGCTGATGATATAAACAACTTGAACTTGCATACCTTAAGAGCACAATATCCTGCATAACAAATTCCATTAAAATATAAGTCTGGAGGTTACTTACGTAGAAAAGTAACCTGATGTCTAAAAGGTACAAAATAATTGGCTTTTTCAGAGAAAGACAATAATAATCAGATACTATAGTCTTTTAACCTTAAAAAACAATTATAATAAGCTTTTTTGCTATGTTTATCTGCGGGGTGGGGGGAGTGTTGGAGAGAAGTTGTAGCAAAGAAGAAAAACCAGTAAGAAACAGTGATTGTAGTTATAATAGTTTAAAATTAGTAGCATTAAGAGCATTTAAAGAGCCAGGCATAGCGGCTCATTCTCTTAATACCAGCACTCATGGAGGCAGAGGCCTGGAGGTTTGAGGCCTGTTCTATAAAGTGAATCCAGAACAGCCACGGCTACACACAGAAACCCTGTCTCAAAGAAAAAAACAAACAAACGAACAAACAAAACAAAACAAAAAAAACAGGAAGGAGGGAGAGAGGGAGAAGGAGACAGAGAAGGAGAGAGAGAATTTAAAGGCTGGCTGTGGCAGTGCATGCCTTTAATCCCAGAACTTGGGAGGCAGAGGCAAGTAGATATTTGTCTTCGAGGCCAGCCTGGTCTACAAGCCGGGGCTACACAAGAGAAATCCTGTATTAAAAAAAAAAAAAAAAAAAAAAAGAAAGAAAGAAAAGAAAAAAAGCAGGGGGAGGAGAGAGGGAGGGTTTCAAAATTAAAAAAAGGTGTCCACTTGTCTCCTTGACTTGGGATATCACTGATAGCTGTAATCAGCACTTTCTCCTAATGAAGCAGACACGAGCAGCAGCACAAAGATGGATGATGACTGGATGATCCATGATGACTGCCTAGGACAGCCCAGCTATCATAAACCTTGTGACTGCAGCAACCCCTACCTCAGTTTGTACGGAGAGTGTTCTACTAAAGAAAACTTAGCTTTCAGTGTTTGTCCTTGTTGAAGCTATGCAATGGCCACGTGGTCTGAATGAAAATGGACGCCATAGGCTCATGGGGAGTGGCACTATTAGGAGGTGTGGCCTTGTTGGAGAAAGTGTGTCATTAGGAGGTGTGGCCTTGTTGGAGAAAGTGTGTCACTGTGGTGGGCTCTGAGGTTTCAGAAGCTCAAGCCAGGCCCAGTGGCTCACTCTTTCTTCCTGCTGCCTGCGGCTCTAGATGTACAACTCTCAGCTCGTCCTCCAGCACCGTGTCTGCCTGCACGCCACCATGCTTCCTGCCATGATAATGGACTGACCCTCTGAATTGTGAGCCAGCCCCGGTTAGATGTTTTCCTTTGTAAGAGCTGCCGTGGTCATGGCGTCTCTTCACAGCAATGAAACCCTCACTAAGACAGCATGGAGTGCGCTTGGCTTCCACAGGCTCAAACTACCTGCTCTGCTTTAATACTAGTTCTTGCCCTGAGCTTCCATCAGGGTGATGTCTTACTGAATACAGACTGATAATGGGTCTCAGCCCCAGTTTCTGGTTGAGCAGAGCTAGGTAGGAGCCTACAACTCCATTTCTGACAAATCCTCATGTGCTATCGCTACTCTGAGGATCCACACATGAAAATCTTATTAACCTCAACAAAACTGGATTAGAACTCATTCACCTTCTGACTCAGGTGTGCCTTGTCACAGCAGCTAAATGAGGGTGGAAGATGGTTTAGATGATGCACAATAGGGACAATTTCATGCATTACAGTGACTGCATTCACTCTACTAGTCACTGTATCCATGTGCCGCACTTATAGCAAAACATAGTTTATTTGATTTTAGCTGTTATGAATTTCATGGAGTCATACATTCTTTTCTATTGAGTTTATGACTTTCAAAATAGTTTGATTGTGTGTGTGTCTGTGAGTGAGTGTGTGAGGACGCCCTCAGAGCCAGGAGAGAGCACTGGATTACACCTGGAGTTACATGTGCTTGTAATCCAGCCAATGTGGTTCCTGGAAAATGAACTTGGATTCTTCTGTTAGAGCAGCGAGTATGTGACCGTTTCTTCAACACTGATTACTATTTTTAGGAGCTTAAGGACTGTAGTGAGGGTTGGGGGGATTGCTTGCAAGGAAAGAGCCTGCTGTGCAAGCATGAGAATGGGGTGAACGCGGGGTGAACGTGTGAGAACAGGCCGGGAGGTGGGGGCAGGGGTCAGTTACCCGAGCAAGCTGGCCAGCCAGACAAACATCAGACAGCCTTGAGCTCAAGCCAAAGACTCCACCTCTCGCTGTAAGATGTAGAATTAGTGAGAAAGATATCTAACGTTAACTTCTAGCTCACACATGCACACACACGGGTGTATGCAAACCACACACAAGTGCAGCTACACACATACAAACTTGTAAACACACACACACACATGCAAAGAATAAAAGAATAAGAATAACCCTATTTTACTACCAACTTTAAGGTACTTAAATTACCTTTACATCTGGGAATAACTGACGCACTAATGAAACCATACCCATGTGCACAGCTTATATATAGGATGAGAGACAATGGTATTCAACAGATTTAAAAGTTACTTCACAGACCTTTTGCAAAATTCATGAGTGTTCTCTTGTTCTTCTATAACAGTTGCCTTGTCTGAACTGCTGCACTGTGAAGAGATTACAGTTAAGGAGTACAGGTGAGTATTTCTGTGATACATTTAAACCATGAGGTCTGCTAGATTTACAAGAAATGTGTAAGTTAACAATTTGATGGCCTGAAGATAATTTTATACTACATAATTTACAATGTCCAACAATGACTTAAAACTTCTCCTGTGGCTGGGCGCGCTTACACACACCTCTGAGTCCCTAGTTGTAGTGCAAGGCTACCACTATCTACTTACTGAGCTTGAGGTCATCTTAGACTAGATGAGACCTGCCCAAGACAGACAGAAAAACGAACAACACTGGACAAATCTAACACATTAACAGGTAGGAAGCACTAGGTGCAGCTCAGGTGTCAGCCCACATATGCAGTACACATGACGCCCTCTATGCAGCCTCACAAAGCAAAACAAAGCATCAAGTGGAAAGCCACGCTATGTTCCTAGATGAAAATGGTGATGATAAGAGGCTAACTCTCCGGAGTGCATCTACACACTGAAAACTGTTTTCAGCATGAGTTTGAAGCATCTTAGAACATGTGAAAGGGAATAAAAAAGTTTTAAATTTATAACACAGCTTAGTATGTTTCAGAGCAAGCTTTCCTACTGCTTTTGTTTTCCACATGACTGACAGTATGCTAAGGAAGCATGCATCAAGTACCAGTGGGGGAAAAAAAGAGTTTAGTTTTACACATAGTATTTAAGTTATGAGTGAGAGGCCTGCAGTTAAATGCACTGGCTGCTCTTCCAAAGGACCTGGATTCGATTCCCAGCATCCACATGGCATCTTACACATGCGTATATATGTATATATACATGTGTGTTCACAAATATGCAAACTCATATACATATGTATGAAGGCAAAACACTCATACACACATGAAAATTTTTGTTGTTGCTTTTTCAGGACAGGGTTTCTCTGTGTAATCCTGGCTGTTCTGGAACTCACTCTGTAGACTAGGCTGGCCTCAAATTTAGAGATCTGCCCACCTCTGCCTCCTGAGCGCTGGGATTAAAGGTATGTACCACCAACTCACTGAAAATATTTTAACACTATGTTAATGATAGCATTTGAAATTTCTGAGAAAATGGTTTGATCAATGGTAGAACCAGCTAATTAAATGTATAGAACATAAGAATGATACCAATTCATTGTAAGCCAACTGTCTTTCAGGTTCCTTTAAGATTTACAGATATAAAAAACACATTTTGAAAGTAGCTGTAAGATCAGGAATTCTGAAATTACCAGACAAAAACAGAGAAGATACTTTAAGGTATAGAAAAAGATAAGGATGCACACACATATACAATGAAATTCCAGAAAAAAACAGGCAAAAACATAAACAGAGGCTCACAGAAAAATGACAATGACTTTTAAAATGCTGAAAAATTATTAACTAGATTCAAAAGAAATGCAAATTAAAACTAAAACAAAATCATTTCTAAAAATAAGCAGATATACAAGTTTAAGCACGCAATTGGTTGATGAGGAGAAAACAGCACTCTCAGAAACACAAATCACAGTAATCTCTACAGCAACAATCTGACAGTCTAACTCTAGGAATGAACTGAAAAATGCTTTCACTTGTGCAGGACTCCTTATGCTCAAGGATGCACAGCACAGCAATATTTAAACGGCAAAACAGAAACTGACTGAGTGTCCATTAGTACTGCTACTTTTTCAAGCATAGCAATTCTACAACTGTGAAGACACACCACCTCTGTGTACACTGTAGGGTGTCATCTCCACTATGCGTCGGTGTGGGGGTTTGAGTGACAACCCACAAAGGCTTGTGTATCTGAATGTTTGGTCCCCACAGGGTGGCACTGACTGAAAAAGAGTAGAAAGATTAGGAGGTGAGGGAAGGTATGCTGCTAGGATTATAAGGTTTCTCCTCCTCCCTCTCCCCCTCCCCTTTACTTGCCTGGCTGCTTGTTGATGAGCATGAAAGCTCTCAGCCCACACCTGCCTGCTTCCTGCCATGATAATAATGAACTAACCCTCTGAAACTGTAAGCAAGCCCTCAGTTAAATGGTTTCTTTTATGACAGTTGCCTTGGTCATGGTGTCTCTTCTCAGCCATAGGATAGTGGCTAACACTGTCAGCTATAGGAAAATAAGATAAAGGATGATATTCTACTATTTGTAAAGTTCAAAAGAACTATGACGGGCCCACTGTGAGAAGCGGCAGTCTCCCTTTAGGCTAACCTTTATGCAGAAAACTATAAACTCTGCATTGAGTATTTTATAACCTATGCCTGGAAATCCCAGAGAATGAGCAACAGTATACGTACGCTAGTTGGAACTACTTTGAGAGATACAAACTTTCCCTCCTGACAGAAGCAAGCAGAAGACGGACTTTATGGCAAAGTCAGAAACTGAAGAGTAGAGCTAAGAGCCAGGGAAGGAGGTAATCCAAGAAGCTGAGCTCTACCCTGGCCTGCCCTCTCACCACAGGGCGCCAGCTCTCCCAGCTGAACGCCCTTCTCTGCTTAAGCTTCCCTTTAGCTCTCGCCACAGCTGGGCGCTTACGTGGGTACAGTCTTGCCCTGAGGTCACCATCACCACTGCCTCCTGTCATTTTGGATCAAAACTTTCTTTAAACTTTTTATGTACTAGAGCACTGGATTTGTTTCCAACATTACATTTCTTGGTGTTCCTTTTCTCCTCAAACTGTGATTTTGTATTTTTCTCCCCATTTGCTTCTCTTCATTGTAGATCTGCATACAAATGATCACTAATAGCCACATGGCACAGTCAATACCTGACTGTCTTGAATCTTCTCTGCCGATACCATTAATCCAGAGCTATTCAATTTAGTCTCTGGTAAATCTTTAGGACAAGGAGAAAACAGCCACATTTTTTTTTTTTTTGCCAAAATCTTACAAAAATGATCTCTAGGTCTACTAACACTAACACTCCTCTTCTGAAACCTCTTGAGCTGTCTTCACAGTCCCTGCTGCCCTCAGCACCACTGCCAGTCACGCACCTATAAGGATGACCCAGGGAGTTCCACTTAAACATTTAACTGCTTTTCTCATCCAAAGTCCCGAAGCCTTTCATATTCCTCCAAACAACAGCATGGTCAGGCCTGTCATGGCAATACCTCAATACCTTGTTTTAGATACTGTTCTATTGCTATGGAGAGGTACCATTTCCAAAGCAGATCTATAAAAGAAAGTATTTAATTGGGGGCTCGCTTACAGTTTCAGAGGGCTAGTCCATCATCATCATAGCAGGAAGCACAGCTGGTGCAGGCATGTGACTGTGAGCTTACATTCTGATCCACAGGCAGGCAGGCATTGGCGAGACAGAAAGGGACAGAGACAGAGACAGAGAGACAGACACTGTGCCTACTTTGGGTTTTTGAAACCTCAAAGCCCATTGCCAGCAACATACATCCTCCAACAAGGCCATATTTCCTAATCCTTCCCAACAGTCTACCAACTGGGATTCAAGCATCCCAGTATATGGGCCTATGGGCCATTTCCAATCAAACCACAACCACAATGCACAGCTATGAAAGAGAGATTCTCAACAGCCTAGGCATGGACATATTATACACTACATACATGCAGAAAAAAATCTGTAAAATTAAATAAAAAGAAAGAAATCTTTAAAAACACATTAAATCCAGAGTAAGCAGAAGGGGAAAATATAAGTCAGAGTGAAATAGGTAACAAAAAAAGCCAAACAATCAGTGAAATCAAAAGTTTTTTAAAAAAATTATGACAGTTCCCTAACCTAGATTTGAATGATTTAGCCACCTGCAGCTGCCTTTTTAATAAGTGAAATTGTAGGTGAACACAGCAATGCACTACTAAGCTCTCGAATGTCTTGCCTTGTCAATGTCTGTGTGTTTGGGACTCTAAGACTATGCCAGATAGTGTATGCTAACAGTATGATTGTTTCAGTGGCCTTGGACCATGTGATTAATATTAGCTTGACTCTGGTAGGGCTAGAGCCTGAAGGACTAAGAACAGTTCATCCTTTGTGGCAGACTCTAATAGAAATTCCAACACTAGAGCTCAGGCAAATGTCTCTGGCTGGCAATATTCATGTGCTATACCATGAGCTGTTTCTAGGAGGAGTGTGACAGAGACTCTGCCCTGGGAGTCTCTTCCCTTTTTACCTATTCTTTCACTGCCATCAATGTAACCATGGGTATAACAGCTGTACTGATCTCTGTGAGCTCTTGTGGCATTTCACTGACCCTAAGGGCAATCCAAACACCTCATTACATTGTACAGGTAATCCCTGACAATCCCTGTTAGGAGTACAACTGCTCAAACTTACCATTTAATAATGGCAGCATGTGTTGTCTGTCCAGCTGGTAAGCAAGTCCTTTTTGAATGTTTTCTTTTCCTAGAGCACTTCTAGTACTCACATTCCCCATTCACTTCTAGTACCCACATTCCCTATTCACTTAGCAGTTATGAGTCGCTGCTCTCCAAGCTGGACTTTCAAAAGCATTACACAAAATGGTCAAAAAATCTTGTTTTTATTGGGCTTTATCCTAGCAACAGGGGACAAAGACAAACACTAAATACAGGTATTTTGGTGAGTATACATAATCTGAAAATCTAAGTCTAAAATACTGTAAGCTTGAAACTTTGTGAGTGCCAAAAATGATAGTCCAATATTTTGGGAACATTTGAGAGTTTAAATTTCTTATTATACAAACATTTCAAGGCTGTGCATGTTGATATAACCTCAGAGGCTAAGGACACTGACAACTCAGAAGTGAGCTGAACTATAAAGTAAGACACTATTTCAAAACAAAACCCACCCCAAATTATAATATAAAAACTCAGAAGTCTGAACTACTTCTGGATCCAGGCATTTAAAATTGGGATACTCTACTGACAGTCTATACTAGGTCATGATAACTGCAAAAAGATGGGGTGTGAAACAAGAGAGAACACTGCAATTTTAGGTTAAGGCCAGAGAAAGTCTCACTATGAACGTCAATATGACTAAAACTGAAGATAACAGGAACAACAGCCATGCTGTTTTCTGGGGGAAGAATATTCCCGGTAGTAAAGATTACATGGCCAAGGCCTTGGGGGCAGAAAAAAGCCTGGCATGTCTCACAAGCAAACTATTTAGAATGGTCAGAGATAAGTGCAAAAGATGTAGCAAGGGAAATCAGAGGTGGTACAGTGAGGAGGGTTTCAGGGTAGACAAAGGCAGACCTTGCATAGGCCATCTCAAGGACTTTGGGTTTGGCTATGACTAACACTGGAAGCTTTGGAGAGTCTGAGGCAGAAGAAATAACAAAACAAGAAAACCAATGGTGTGATGAGAATACTTTGTAAGAGGGCAAGGTTAGAAATAGGTCTGGTAGGAGGCTATATCTGCACAGTATACAATGTGGACCCTGCGGACTGTTGATGGGGGTTAAGGTCAGAGTTACCAGACACCATGTGAAGGTAAACTTTATATAAAAAGTTAAGAAAGCTAAGATTTTGAGACTGAGTAACCAAGAAAAGACGGTGTTGTCATTAACACAGATGAGGCTATCATAGGAGCTGGTTTGTGGTACTGGGAGGATGTAAAACTAGGAGGTTTTTGCTTTTGTTTTCAGCCATGTTAATTTTAAATGCCTAACTGAGCACTCAAGTGAGCAAGGAGGTGATGAGACAAAGGCCTGTAGTTCAGAGAAGTCTGAGTCAATAACAGAAATGTGAGGGAGTTAGCACATACATCTTGGATAGGACAATGCAAGAGAGCAAACAAATAAACAAACAAAAAGAAAATTCATGGTTTGGCTCTGGATCAGGGAGACTAGAGGAAAAAGTCCAAAAACCAAAGCCCACCAAACTGAGAGGTAGCAGGTGAAAGCAAAGTAAACCAGTCAAGTCCATTCACTCTGGAAACCAAGTCTCACAGAAAGCAAGCGATGACGATGAAGACATAGATACACTCATCAGATTCAGCCACAGTGACACTATCGCTGGAGAGGCGACACCCTGTACCATGAGACAACTGGAGATCTAGGAGGGGATGGCAGGGGGTCTAAAGGACTGGTGGGAACGTTCTTTTCCATTTACTTTAGTTTCTTGGTGAAACTGGAAACAAAGTTGTTAGTTGTAAAGATGAGTGAAATGCAATTCAAGGGGAAAGAATATGAAATATTGCTTAGGAATTAATTACATAATGCAAAAGGGTCAGACAATCACCAACATTCAATCAGAACTTTTCTTTTATGCAGGGCTGAGAAAGAACTCAGAGCCTTGCAATTGCTAGTTTAACACTTTGTCACTGAGCTTCATCCCCAGCCCTGAGCAAAAAATTTAAACAAAGAATCTGGTATCAAAGATTTTTTCCTTTATCAGGTATAAGCAGTATGTTCCAATATCATTTCAGGCTTATCTACATTTCCTGTGCCTTCTACATCTGTGGATATGTAACTGATGCTGACATTCACGGCCCATGGTACTAGCATATTCAGAAGTTTCAGGGAAGATCTGATAATATAAGGTACTAAGGCAGAAGAAGACGCCCCACTTTATTTTCAGTCTTACAAAGTTTACGGTAACTTCAGGCGTGAAGAAGCTCCTATCATCACACAGCACATTCTCCTTTTCTCAGGACCTCCTGTTTACACTGTGCTTACACAGAGTGGTGTGCTCTCCTACTCAGTAAGAAGTAGTATGTGTGTCTCCTCACAGCACGCTGAGATGGGTTTCTGCATTACTACTGCCTAAGAGCAGGACACAGGCAAAGCTCCTCTGGTACCTTCGCATCTGAGTCTGAAGCTCTGGCTTGTTCACTGAGGTCTCCTGGGTTTTCACTTCCAACTGTCTCCTCAGAGGCTTCCAAGGAAATGGCTGCCCCTGTAGAATCATGTTGCGGATCCTCTGCTGAAGAGAAATAACATTCAACCACACAAACTTTAAACAAAACAACCAACTGTTCCATAAAACCCAGAATTCTGAAGCATTCAAAGTCTGATATGACAAACACCAAGTTAGAACTTCAGGAAATTATTTAATTCCCTATTCACTACCAAAATATCTGTACTATATGGCATAAAAAGAACTGAGAATACAATACTTAAGAGCTTTTCTTATGTCCCAGCCATTTAAAAATATTTTTGCTACTGTATGCCTTTAATATTAGCACTTGGAGGCAGAAGCAGGCAGACTCTGTGAGTTTCAGGCTGTTATTCTTAACTTTTAATGACCAGTTTAAGATATAGAAAGTTAAAATGTTTTAATTCAATTTCAAAGTAAGTCTGGAAGACCCCAGAGGTCAACTATCTATCATTTGTAGAAAATGCATAACAAAGTTATACATCGAATAATTAAAATGGAAAATATTTCAAAATATGACTTGCCAACTCATCAGTTAAAATGGAAGAAAACTCACAAACTCTGTGACATTTGGTTAGCAGATGCTAAGTAAAACTCTTCCCATTTCAATGAATTCAGTGAGTAGGTCTGAATAGAGACATACAGATTATTTCAATACTGAATATTCTTTAAGTATTAAATTTTACCTGCTGACAAGGAAGGACAGTTCTCCAGTTTCAGCAATCCAGGGTCCAGCAAGACAACTTCTTTACTATAAAGCAAACAGAACTCAAACACTGTACCAGACTGCAGCACCACTCCCCGTGAAGGCTGGCTAAGACAGCACACCTGTCCTGGGCTCTCCCTGCGCTGTCTACTCGCAGAGAGCTACCATCCCCACCCTGTGGTTCAGGAAGGACCTGACAAGACAGAGCAGCACAGGGGAACTAAAGGATTCCACCAGTGGAGGAGAGTGTTTCTTCTACTCTCGAGCACTATACGCACATCTGGTTCCTAGTGTGAAAACAAGACTCTGGCCAAACCCAAGTGCTTTATTCCCAGCACTCAGGAGGCAGAGGTGTGCAGATCTCTATGAGATTAAGGCCAGCCTGGTCTACAGAGTGAGTTCCAGGACAGCCAGGGCTACACAGGGAAACCTGTCTCAAAAACCAAACCAAACCAAACCCAAAACAAAAACACCAAATCAAATCCCAAAACAAACAAGAACAAAACTAACAAACAAGAGATTTTGAGGCTTGATATTTTCTTTTTGCCTGTTTGTTGCTGTTCCTACGTGAAGCTTGTAATGTGAGGTAAGGCTCTGGAGACCAGGGCTTAAGTACCAGTTCCAGTTCATTCTGACATTTTCCATTTTTGTGGCAGAGCACTAGACTTCTTTCCATCTAATCACATTGGTAAGTAACACTTGTCTGTAAGGTTAATGTGAGACTTAAGTGGCATGCATCCAGCAGGCTCAACAAATGAAAACCACTATGGGACACACTCAAATACAAACACTATTCCATTTTAAAAATTCAAACAACTCAGCACAGGCACACCATTATCCCTTCCAATACCACAGCTGTCAAAAAAGGAATCCATAGACCCTCCGAGAGTCTTCAAAGTGATAGTCGCTAACTTAGGTGCTACCTTGTGCTAAGGAAAAGTCAGTGCTGCACTGTCTGAACAGTGTCTGAACAGTCGACAGCACACTGATTTCAAGTTGAGAAAATATTCAGGGAATTCAGGAGAATTAGTTGGGCCACTAGTGATCCAGAGAAAAGTGACACAGTAAGAGTGAGAATGGAGATAGAGAGTAACAAGATAGTGAGGTTGCAGAATGAGGGATTGTAAAAGTCAAGAAAGAACTAAGTGACCTTTCCACAGTTTCTACATATCCATTTGTGACAGGCACAGCAAATATAGTTTTAACTTCAAAGTATTACACTGGTATTTATATTATTAGAATAATTTATATAGAAGTGAGAAACTTCACCATGAAATAACTAACTTGAAAGAATAAATAAAACTGTACATGGAATTCTTATAAACAGTTTGGTTTGAGTTTAACACACACACAGAGTCAATTCACCTTAATTAAAGAAATAATAAAGTTGGGACTGGGAATATAGTTCACTGAAAGAGTACTTCTCTAGCAAGTTTACTTCCAACACAGGAATAATAGTGACTCTAATGAGAGAAAAACACTAAGATTTTATATGTGTGCAGTGAAATTTTAGTTCTGCTCTGGGTGAGGAGGTGAGAGAAAACCTGCAGGTCATAAAGAGAAAGGGAAAGAATCAAGCCGACCCTGAGGAACTAGTCTACAGAGACTTACCCCCTACCATCGTGTTACTCAGTATAATTCCCATCCACATTTCTTTTTAAAGACAGCCCTAACTGGTCTGGAACTTGCTATGTAGATCAGACTGGCCTAGAACTAAGAGATCTATCTGCGTTTGACTCCCCTCCCCCAAGTTCTGAGATTAAAAGTGTGCACTACCCAGTTAAGATTTAAAATAAAATACCAAGCATGAGACTGAATCCCTTGTGGTAGAGAAAACACCATACATCTATGATATATGGTGTCATACATTTTTATGTACTGGATTATAATGTAGAACATTACTGTAGATAACTTGCTAAAATGTTTGAAGATGGCTGTTTTAGAATTACAAGCAAAAAAAGTTTAAAACTATTGTCCAATAAAAAGTGAGGATGAGCCTGGGCATGGTGGCATACTCCCTTAAAACCAGCACAGGTGTGAGGCACAGGTGTGAGGCTACACTGGTCCTTGGGTGTTCTTATTTGGGACAGTATCCCATTGTGAATCCCTGGCTAGCCTGAAACTCACTCTGCAGTCCAGGCTGGTCTTAAATGATCATTATTCATGTGTTTATCTGCCACACATAAACCAGAACATCTGCTCTACAGAGAACATGAACATAAGCAGACACGTATCACAGTGTTCAAATCACTGGGCCAGGACAGAGTGGTACCGTGCCAGGTAGGGCTCCGTCTTCCAGTGCAGTAAAGTGCTGCTAATGCACAGTATTCTTTATTGTAGCAAAGACAGGAAAACATGGTTTGGGTGGCATGAAAAACAATATCCCACGCTATTCCACCTATTATTTTGGAGAAAAATGATTTAAAGTAAGATAAATAGTCTACAGTAATTTTTAGACCAAAAGAATGAAAGCCACAGAGGGAGCCAGCATGAAGTTCGCTGGGGCACAGACTTCAGTGCAGATTACTGAAGTTCTGGTTTCAGCTCTGACACTTACAAGGCTTGCCCACTGGGAAAGTAGTGATTTAAATTCAATTATTTTATAAAATATGGAGAATTTCTTTCTTTATATCTTCTATCTTTTCTTTCTTTCTTTCTTTCTTTCTTTCTTTCTTTCTTTTTTTTTTTTTGTTGAGACAAAAAAATGTAGCTCTGGCTATTCTAGAACTCACTATGTACCCTAGGTTGGCCTTGAACACATAGAGATCCACCTGCCTCTGCCTCCTGAATGCTGGGATCAAAGGCATGTAATACCATACCTGGCTCAAAAATAGGGTGAATTTCAAAGTCAGACTTGTTCCACTAAGTAAACCATGTACTTAGTACAGACAGATACTCAGTATCAGCTTTTGCAATTATAGGTAGGCTTCAAGCAAGAGCATACCAGACATTCAGTAGGAAGAAGAAAAACAAGCAAAGGTACCCAAAATAGAAGGAGTAAGAAGAGAATGTCCTTTATTTTTGGTGGAAGTCTTTCCATCACTTGAACCTTTTTTCTTTGCTTCTTTCTTTTATTTTTTCCTGTCAAATCTGGTGGTGCCAGGCACAGGCGGTACAGGCCTTTAATCCAAGCACTGGGAAAGTAGAGGTAGGCAGATCTCTGTGAGTTCAAGGCCAGCCTCAGCTGGTGTATACAACAGTTCCAGGGCAGCCAAGGCTACATAGTGACACCTTGTCTCAAAACAAACAAACACACAAAAACAATCAAAACAGCCGCCCCCCAACAAAACTGTAACTCAAACACCTGCACAAAAGTGAGGTGCTTTGCTTTTCCTTAAAAATTACTTTTATCTCTGCCTGTGCATATGCCTGTCCTGTGTGTACAGGTGGCTGCAGAGGCCAGAAGAGGGCATTTGCTACCTTGAGCTAGAGCCACAGATGGTTCTGAGCTCACCAACTCAGCTGGACTGGCTGGCCAGTCCACTCCAGGGATCAACCTGGGTCTGCACCTCCAGTGTTGGGATTGGAGGCATGGGCCTCGGCACTGCAGGTTCTTTTTTTGGGGTGTGTGTGTGTGAAGGTGCTAGGGGTACAAACTCAGGTCCTCACGCTTGTATGACAAGCACTTCACCAACTGAGCCATCTTCCCAGATCCTCTGAGGTCTGTGTCATGTCCTGAGGCCCTCTCTCTGCTTCCTGGCTACCAAAAGTAAGCTATGTCCTCTCCCACATGCTCCTACCGCCCTAAGAGCCTGCCTCCTCAGGCTCAAAGATACAAACCTCTGAAACCTTTTTTTTCTTTTCTTTTAAACTGTTTCTCTCAGGGATTTGTCACAATAGTGAAATGGCCAATACAAGCTCTGGTTGCTTACCCAGTGTGATGCTGAAATACTTCCCACTTGCTCTTTGATTCACAATCCTGGTGGCAATTCTTTCTTTTTCACAGATGAGGTCAAATTTGTATACCCAAATCTTACACAGAGTAACACAGCTCTTCACTGGCAGTGGTAAACTAGACACCTAAGCCAGGCTACAAAGGCTTAAACACTAGTTTTCAATTTAAAATAGGTCTGGATTCGAGTCCAGTCTCCTTTTCTAGCAGTAAGATCTTGGGAAATGACAACTTACCATCATTTTCCTCTTCTCTAAAGCGGGCATATTAACAACCCAACTCTTCACATGGTAAAGCAGAAAACATTCAGTTTGCAAGTTCCCAAAGTTACAAGTTCCCAAAGCACTAAGAATATTGGAAGAGTACAATACCTCAAAGGCAGTTGTGAAGACTAGAAATTTAAGCCATGTGTCACTGACCCTTTGTAGACAGTGTTGTCATGTTTACTTTTTCATCTATTCATGGGAAAATAAAGTGTACAAATGCAGACCAGAGCTCAAAGAATTATAAAACCTTGGTCAAATGTAGTATTAGATAAGTTCTGTACCCACCAGAACAGGCCATGTCCCTGTGCACAAAGGTTATTACCAGTAAAATAAGGACGTTTCAGGTGAATGAGTGCTGTCAGGGCCATGAGGGTTTAAAATGATTATCTTAAAAGTCAAATGCAAAACACATCTGTTTTCTTCTAAAAATTAATTTAACTTCTGAGTCTACTTCCAAGTCTTATTTCAAATAAATTTCAATACTTCTCTGTTCCCTGAAAGATGCTTTTAAAAAATTCTAACAAGGAATCCAAAGAAAATGGGCTAAATCATTAGGAAACTGGCTAAAATAAGCTTATGTAAATATTTATAATGAAAATAAACTCAACTGATAAAATCACTTTATAAGTTATTTTGATTTTAAAAGCTAATCTGCTTTATATGTTTCAAGAAATATATCTTTTACTTTAGCATGATATTTTTAAGTATTAGCAGTATTATGCTATATTTAATAAATGACTACTAAAAGTGGAGCTTTGACAACAAAGAGTGTTTTGAAACCCCAACAATCTGAACCAAAGGCATTCTTGAACATGCATACCTCAAATCGCCTGGCTCTTTTTTCCCAGGATGGTGTATGTGTTGAAAGTCTGCTGATGAGTGCTCTTCAGATATACTGGGCTCCTGGCTTATCCTGGAGACTTCTGAAGCAAATGAGATATCCCCTTCACTGGAGATTCCAAAGAGTTCTGGGTCATCTTGAATTACATCAATCAAGAGGACATCATCTTCATATGCTTTGAGAATATCTGGAACCCCCAACCTGATTTCTGAAATGCTTTTAGTCATTTTTCTACCACTAACTTCAGAGGAAATTGGCACAAATGCTTCTTGTTTCTTAGAGCAGAAGGAACTTTGCTCAATATATCCAAGATCACAAGAAAAAGTATTATTTTCAATTTTAATAGAAACAGACTCCTTATTTGAAATAATATTGACTGGTTCTGAGATGTGATTACATGCTTTGTTATCATAACCTTTCTTTGAGAAGCTTAGAGAAGTACAGGAATTCTTAGTGTAGAATGAGTGAGAACTAGCTTGCCCTGGGATTACACTAGTGTGTATATTCAAAGACTGAGGTCCTGAAGTTGTCGCACAGACATTTTCCTTATTCCTATTTTGTTTTACCTCTGCTCCAGACAAAGTGTCAAGTAGCTCTAGGGGGCTGTAAGCTTCTCTCTCAGATGACCTGGCATTCACTTCTCCTCTTTTTCCTGTCTTGTTCTTCAGTAAAGGGATTTTAAAATTAGTCAGCCGTCCCGTGTTTAATATTTTAACCAAGTCTGGAGCCACAAGTGTTTGCTTAGTAATACAAGCTTTTCGATGAATACTTCTGTTTGCAAAGTTACTTGCTTCCTGGCTTTCCTGGGATTCCACTGTCAAATTAAGTTTTGATAAATTCCCTCTCTTTTTCTTACTTCCTGTTAAGCTTTGAGTTATATTAGTTAACTGTGTGTCTTCAGTAGCATTAGAAACTACTTCTGTCCCATTTCTGCTGGATTCCTCTACCTTTATTTTTTTATCACGGGGTATAGCTTCCTTTATAATCATCAAAGTAGGTTCTACTGAAGAAACTGAAGACAAACAATTTACCTCAGAATCATACTTTTCTTTACTTGAGGACTCAATGGTTCTTTCTGTTAAGGACTGCTGTAATAGTGGAGAGTCAGTTAGGTGAGCTTGGTTCATTTGGTGTATGATAGAATCAGGTGGCCTAACATTTTCCAGAGACCCTGGAAGTGAACAATTTAAATCTGACAAGGAAGTCTTTTTCCAACACTGGGCAGATATTCTAGCACAAGAATAAAGTGGCCAACTTCTTTTACCAGTCATTGGCATTATTCTGCGACAGCTTACCTTTGATTCTGCAGTTTCACTTCTCAAATCCCCCCACAGAGCTCGCTTTCCCATATGATGGCTATCACTGGGTGATTTTACTGCAGAGTTTATCATCGATTTCAGATACTCTTCTGGCTCCATACTTTTGCATCCTAAGGACTCTGCAGCATCTTTTATATCCTCTTTCAAACGTGATTCAAGAGTTTTCTGAAACACAGCATTTACGTGATGTACGGGACTTGTTCTTCCTGCTGTTTCTGGGAGACACAAATGGTCCACTGGAGAGAGTATGGTCTGGTTTATTTTTCTTAAAGCTTTTAGAAAATTTTTTTTAGGCTCCAACGTCTCTGTTTCTTTCCCTTCCAAGCCCATTTGATTTTCCTGTAACATCAACTCAGAATTGTTATATACATTAGAGAACTTAAGATCAACAGTTTTTTCTTCTTTTTCAGACAACTTCATTTTTTTCCTGTGTTTTCTCCCAATGCTGCTCTTCTCTGTTGAATATTTGTTTTTTTCACTTTGAAGGCAAGAAACCAAGCCATTGTTTTTATTTTGGTATAAATGACTTTCTTCAAGCAGCAACTTACCAGCTATTACATTTTCTTCAGTTTTTAAGAGCTTAGTAGTAGTTTTTGTGTCATTCTTCTCTACAAGATTCCTAATATTTTCTTTCTTTAACTTCAATGAGTTCTCTGCTATGTGTATACATACACCATGAGGTTTATGCTCAAAGTTTTTTTCATTATTACAACCCTCAGAATGGAGGAAACTGTAATCATGTGATTCAAAACTGCATTTTTTTTCTATTTCAGGTGATAAGCTGTTACAAGAATATTTTGGAGTATTCTTGAACAGTTCATCTTGAAATTCAACCTTAATATTTTGTGTTGCCTCATTTTTAGTTATTTTGAGAGGTGTATTTTTTAACCTTTTACATTTTTTAATTCGGATTCTTCTTTTAATACCTTCTACAAAATCTTCCTTAGCCAATGACTGTAAGAAAGCCATATTTTGAAATTCACCGCACTCCACTGTTTGTAAAGATTCCAACCTGGTTAATGATGCCTTTCTTACCAGGTCAGTCCCTGGCTGTGGATCATCACTTGGTGCTTCAGAAACTTTTCCTTTCTCTTTGGCTGATTAAAACAAAAAAACATACCAGAAGACATTTTCACACTGGGCAGAAAAAAACAAAGCAGTAACAGTTAACAGAAAATCTGTGAAGCCATCCATTTGTATTTTCCCGAAGAGCTGTTTAGAAATACAAACTGATTTTCATAGTAAAAAAAAAAAAAGGTTCAACAGGGTTCACTGCATAGTGGACCTCGAACTGGAGATTCTCCTGCATCTGCCTCCCATCTGTGGGAATACGGGTGTGTACCACCTTGGCCAGCTATAAGATCTAATTAAGAACTACAAATAAACCTCTACAAATTCTAAAACTGCAGACAAATCTTTATAACACCATCTCACCCAAGTTAAAATAAGCCGTATCAATTCCTTCTGCAGTAATTATAATGACAGACACACCCTAAGCTGGCATACACTTGTATAAAAAGGAACCCTTCCTCCCTCGCCTCTCCTCATCAACCACGTGCACTGGTGTTTACCACACAAAATCAACTAAAGGTTAGGAGTAGGATGAAGATGGAGGCAGCTGAGGGGCACGGGCTTGGAGGGAGCACCGGTTTTCCAAGCATGTCTTCCGGGATGAACGGGGAGCCCCGCCCGTTCGTTGCTGCTGTGCAATGGAAGGCCACCCGCTCCCAGCCCCTTCGAGGCCGCGGTCGGCTCACCCGACTTGTCCACTTCTGTGTCTTCTCTCCCGAACGCCCGGGCCGCCACCCTCCTCTTCTGCCGGCTCTCTTCCCCGCGGCCCCGGGCCTCAAGACTGCAGCCTCCCACCCCATCCGGCTCCGGTGTCGGCGGAAGGCCTCGCTTCCTCAGGCCTCGGCCTTCGCGCCCCGGAGCCATGGCGGGGCCTGTGGGCGGCGTCGGCGGCCGCATGTGCTCACGGCTGCCCACCCAGCCTCCGTCGGCAGCCTAGAGGGCCGCCGGGCCTCGGGACACGGGCTGCGGCCGGCCCCCAGCCTCCGTGCACCACACCGGCTGCAGCTGACCCGGGCCTGCTCGGCTTCGCACCCGGTACCCGCCTCAGCAGGAAGCGGAAGTGCAGCGGGCTGGGCTCCGGCCAGGGACAACCGGCCGGGTGCCTCGCGGTCCGCCTGGCCGCATGGCCTCGAAGGACCCTGTCTGCGCAGGTTGGTGGGGCTGCCCCCGTGGGCCTTCTTCATCCTCCTCCGGGCCAGAACCCCGCAGCCACGCTCACACAATGGCTAACTGCTTGCCAGCGGCTGCTA
Source organism: Pachyuromys duprasi (assembly GCA_028658305.1). NCBI lineage: Eukaryota > Metazoa > Chordata > Mammalia > Rodentia > Muridae > Pachyuromys > Pachyuromys duprasi. Next base: position 1,324,835 of record CM053749.1, read on the forward strand.
ACTGCTCTCCAGGGAGCCCGCTGTTACTCTCTTCCCAACACCTTCACATTCATCCAGTAGCCCAGAGGCACGCACCCCAGCGGCCAACGTGCAAGCTATCATTTATTGCTCCAAAGGGTCGCTTCTGTGGTGTTGACGGACGGAAACTTCTAGAAGCTCTTTTGGATTCCTTGCCCATAAATTTACCAAATCTGCTCCATTCTGCTTTCTGTATTACTTCTCCTCTCCCTTTGCCGTTACTGCGGCTCTGGCTCTCAGACTTTGACGTACAGAATCAAGCTTTAAATTTTATTGATTTATCCTTAGAGCAGTTCAGTCAAGCTTGACCGGCTTGCCAGGTCGTCATGCCTCTCCACTGAAAGAGAATCCTGGCATGCCCTACCTTGACCCTCCACAAACCTCCTTTGCTTAAAGAGTAGAATGGACTTTAAACTCCTCCTGTATTATTTTTGATCCTGTCTACTGTAGGCCGTTTGTGAATATTTAATCAGGATTGTTTTACTGCCCTTGTAATTAGAAAGGGGCTCTGGGGCTCGTTCATGAGATTCGCCAGTCTGACTCAAGTTTTTGGTTTTAGTAAATTAGAGGCTTTTTATTAAGAAGAGACTTGCCAGGACCAAACCAGAAAGAGTTCTCTAGGTAAGGTCCTGGATAATTGTTAGCCAAAGGATTATAAAGGCAAAACCCACGAAGTCTTGGGTGTGAGTCTTCATTTTTTGTTTGAGACAGGTTCTCTTCTATTGCTTTACATAGGTCAGGCTATCTGGCCCATGAACTTCTCTCATATGAGGGGGACACCGAGATGACCAATATTGTATGTGTCAGGCTTTTATGTGGGCCTGGGATTTGAACTCAGGTCCTCATGCTTGCATAGAAAGCACTTTTACTCATTGAACCATCTCCCCAGACTTATATTCTCTTACTTTTTTTTTTTTTTTAACCTCAGAGGTACTAAAAATCAATATTCCTAGAGATTTGTCCACCAACGAGCAGGCTTAAAAATCTTTGGCTAGTTGGTATTCTTCTCCCTCTTTTGTTTGTTTTGACACAGTTTCCCTATGTAACTCAGCCAGCTGCATCTTGCTATATAGCCCAAGCTGGCCTTGAACACAATGCCTGCCTCAACCTCCCAAGTGTTGCCATCATAGGTGTGAATGACTGTATCTGGCTTTATGATCTTTTCCTCAACCTCTCAAGTGCTGAGATCAGAAGCTTGAACAACCACACTTGACTTCTGATTTTACAGCTTAATTAGCATAACCTTTATTAACTTCTAGACTCAAAGCCTATACCGTTAAGAATCTTGGCTCTTTCTAACCTTATTGAGGAGGCAGTTGATACTTTTGGTTGGCTTTTTATTACATTTTAATACCTTGATTGTTCGCAAATTGTACTTTTTTGTTACTGTGGTGAATTTTCTTCCTTCTAAGTGGTAATGAGGATCATAAATCCAAGAGAAGCCTGTCCCCCAAAAAGGACCTCATAAACGAAATAGTAGGGAAGAAAGCGGGGCGGCCCCTGAGGTATATGTTCATTACAAAATATGCATAATTGCAATACAGAGACACAAGATATATAAAAACTCGGGCAGTCTGACTCCTTCAACAGCACATGACTCCTCAGTGAGATGCTGAAATCCTAAAAAAGTTATTTTAATTAGGATAAATGGGTGGGTGAAATACAGACATCAGTGGGAAACCTGAACAAGAAAGTCAGCAATGTGGCTAAAAAAAAATTCAACAGAGAAATTTAAACTAAGAGTGAAAACTCAGAGATATTGGAAACAAAAACTCAATAAAACAAAATTTATGTGCACACACATATGTGCACCTACGCATGACCTTTGGCTGTCCCCACCAGCTAGGGACCAAGCATGAACCTATGGGGTCATTCTTATTCAAACCACATGTCTGGTGTTTTTCTCTGGTCTCTGCACACACACACACACACACACACACACACACAACACGTGTTACTACATGCATAAATAAATATGCAACAAAAAGTGAACTGGAATTTTTTTTTTCCTGCCCAGTACTGGTTTCAGGTGCCCTCAGCTTCCCCAGTGTGAAGAGACACATCTAAAGAGATGTAGATCCGAACAGACACCTTTGTATCCAGTCTTCTTCCTTGGGGCTCAGCTCTGGATTGTAGAAAGATACCAAGGGCCTCATTTTTTTTCCATTAAAAGACATGTTGTGACCCTGAGATTTCACCTTATGCCTATCAGAATGGCTAAGATCAAAAACTCAAGTGACAACACATGCTGGAGAGGATATGGAGAAAGGGGAACCCTCCTCCATTGCTGGTGGGAATGTAAACCTGTACAACCACTTTGGAAATCTCTGGCACTTTTTCAGATGATCGGAATAGTGCTCCATCAAGATCCAGCTATACCACTCCTAGACATATATCCAAAATATGCTCAAGTATACAACAAGGACATCTGCTCAACCATGTTCGTAGCAGCTTTATTTGTAATAGCTACAATCTGGAAACAACCCAGATGTCTCTCAGTTGAGGAATGGATACAGAAATTGTGGTACATTTACACAATGTAATACTACTCAGCAATTAAAAACAAGGAAATCATGAAATTTGCAGGCAAATGGTGGGAACTAGAGAAGATCAGCCTGAGTGAGGTATCCCAGGAGCAGAAAGACACACATGGTATATACTCACTTATAAGTGGATATTAGAATATAATATAGGATAAACATACTAAAATCTGTACACCTAAAGTTAAGCAAGAAGGAGGACCCAGAGTAAGATGCTCAGTCCTCATTCAGAAAGGCAAATGGGACGGATATCGGAAGAGGGAGAAAACAGGGAACAGGACAAGATCTTACCACAGAGGGCCTCTTAAAGACTCTACCCAGCAGGGTATCAAAACATATGTTAAGATGCATAGCCAAACTTTGGGGAGAGTGCAGGAAATCTTAGGAAATAAGAGGGAGATTGAAAGACCTGGAAGGCTCTGGAGCTCCACAAGGAGAACAACAGAACCAAAAAATCTGGGCACAGGGATCTTTTTTGAGACTGATACTCCAACCAAGGACCATGCATGCAGATAACTTAGAACCCCTGCATAGATGTAGCCTGTGGCAGCTCAGTGTCCAAATGGGCTTCCTAGTAAGGGGAACAGGAGCTGTCTCTGACATGAACCCAGTGGCTGGCTCTTCCCCTTATCAGGCCACAGAGGAAGACAATGCAGCCAGTCCTGATGAGACCTGATAGGCTAGGGTCAGATGGAAGGGGAGGGGGACCTCCCCTATCAGTGGACTGGGAAAAGGGCATGGGAGGAGATGAGGGAAGAAGGGAGGGCGGGATTGGAAGGGGATGAGGGAGGGGGCTACAGCTGGGATACAAAGTGAATAAATTGTAATAAATAAAAAACCAAAACCAAACAAACCCCCAGACGCTGTAACACCCTTCAGGGAATAGCAGTTTGTGTCTTCTGAACTTTCCCTGGGGCCTTTCACTCACCAGACGTGCCCTGCTATCTGCAGCAATCTAGAGGAGCTGGGAACTCACAGCCCAGTGGGGGAACCCCGTGGAGAGGCAGAGCAGCTGTGAGTGTGGGGTGATTAGGGGGACATGAGAAGAAAGCTTGAGGTGTCTGCTTTATTCTTTCCCCAACATTGCCTTGGGAAAGCCATTGCACGTGATTTCCCTGATGGAATTAAGAGCATTCGCTCTGTTAGAACCCCAGGTAACTCAGGGCTGAAAAAAAAGATCAACACCATCACCGCCACCAACAAAAACAGATAAAAGGAGCCTCTCTGGTGTTAGGTGCTGAGGGAGGAGAAGCCTCCTGTCCCTTCTGTGTCCCCGGCCATAGCAGCAGGACAGTAGAATACTTCTCTAGGATGTGACCAAGAGTTTAAGGAGGGTCGTGTGGTAGAGGCAGAAGGCACTTAGGGCACAGACTGTGGCTCAGGAGGATGGAGATGAGGTGTCTGCTACGCAGTCTCCTCAGGTCCTGTTAACCAGGCAGAGTGGCTCAGGCCCCAAGAACGGAGCTCTCAGGCCCGGCATCTCGGCACTTGGAGACCCAGAACAAGACAGCACAAATCCTCTGAGCGAGTTAATGGACAGAAATGAAGGACTTGACACCACAGCAGTGGGAATGATGGTGGAGGTCATCCTCTGGTCTCCACATGTGTGAACACACACACACACACCTGTACACACATGCACCTCGCACGCACACATGCAGCTGCACCCCACGTACCACTACAATGTGGACCTGTAAACACAAGTACACACACATGCACATGAAACAAAGGCTCTTAAGTCTTTTACTTTGGTGGCTTCTGCACCTAACAAAAGTGCAGATTATGGCTCTGTGCTTTGGGATCACTTTAACTTTGGGTCTTTGAGGAGCGTTTCCTGGAGAGCCTGGAGAGAGAGTTTGGCTTATTTTTAAAGAGTGGTGAGTGAGTCTTTAGTTTCTCACTATTTTTATTTGTTTGTTGATGTAGTCTGTCTGTTATTCCATCCAGGATGGCCTTGAAGACGCTACCCTCCTGCCTTAGTCTCCCTGTTGCTGATATGGCAGGCATACAATCAGCTTCAGCTCTTCACCAGATGCAGGTGCAGCTTTGCACATGACAGTTTTTATCTTCACAGTGAGCTTGGGGACAGATGCTGTTGTCCTTCTCTAAGACAAAGGAAAGACAGAAGATTTATTTAAAACAGGTGCTGGCTCTTCAGAGAGGACCTAGGAGGCTCAGGCTTCCCTGCTCTGTTGTTCTCCTCTGTAGCCACTAGATGGCAGTGTGCCAAAGGCTATGCCTCCCAGGTCGCTAACTACCCAGGAAGGCTGGCGTCTTAGTTTCACCTTGCATTAGGACCAAACAACAACAACAACAACAACAACAATAAAAATTGTCCAAGATCTCTAGGCATGATCTGGGAGCCTCCCCATGCCACCCTCAACGACACACACGGTCAACCGAATGCGTTTTGCTCTGTTTAAGTGGTGCTTCTCTCAGTAAGCCCTACCTTGTGCTGTCCTTGGCTCTTTTGCAGCCTTGGTGAAGAGTTTCCTACTGAAGTCTCCAAAGCCCACAGATTCCCCAGCATCGACATCTTGAGAAACCCAGTAGTGAAGTTCACAGGTGTGTGTTGAGTGTGTTGAGGAGGTGAGAATGTAGGCCTCTTCACATCAGGGCTGTCTCGCTTGGGTACTCCTTACTGTAGGACTAGGGTTTGGACCCCTCCTAAAATGTAACCAAACGATAAAAACACAAAGTTTGTGTAAGGAGGAGCTGGCCTTTCTGAAGCCCTGTATGCTGCTTTTGCCTTTCTGTTCCTGTTACATGGCTAACCCTTAATAGGAAATTCTAGAAATGAACAATCCTCAAATTTTAAATAGCTTTGATTGAAGCCTGTGGTAATTACTCTGTTTCATAACTCATACTATGGTTAGTCTCTTTCTATGCCTAATTTGGAAATTACGCTGTGTCATATGTGTAGGTGTCGGGGAGACCCAGGATATTCAGGATATGGAACTATTGAGGTGTTCAGGTGTCTGCTGGGCACCCCCATTAATAATGCTGGCTGTTGTCTGCAATGAGACTCGAAGCACGCTCATTCAGCCAGGAGTTTTTCTTCAGTCAGTGGCACGGTGTATGGCTGCCACCGGATCAGTGGGGAAGTAGAATGTTTTATGACAGCCTTTCCAGTGGCGGGACACCAGCTCTCTGAGAACCTCATTTAAGAACATGTGTGGTTCACAGGCTGAATGGCTGACCTAGAACTCAGCCTCTTGTCTACCTTGCTGGGATTTAAAATGTAATGGAGTCATTTAGTGGCTAGGTCCTCTTCCTTCTGGAGTGTGCCCAGGGAAATACCCTTAAGATGAGCTATGGCACTGAACCTTTGTTCAGGGCTGGGAGGTTCCTTTTCAGACTAGTGGCAAAGAGCTTTTGAATAGAAAATATCTCAATCCTAGCTAATCTGTTAGATTCCTACTGTAAGGTGCCCACTGACAGATTCCAAATAATCAAATTCTTCTGTTTTCAACGACCTGTTCTTTAAGCACTGTTACAACTTATGTCTTGGACCAATCAGAACACACCATCCCATCTGGAGAGCTTTCCTAAACTGAATGCACTCTGTCCTCCTCTCCACTCCCTTCTGTCCTCAGTGCTCCCTTCGCCCTCCTCCCACTGCTGACTGAACTCAGGGCTTCATACATGCTAGGCCTGATATTACTGAGGTCTACCTCAGCCCTTTTGACTATATATACCTTTAATTTTTTTATCTATCTATGTATTATGTGTCTATCTATTTATTTGTCTGTCTGTCTATCTATCTACCTATCTATCTATTATTTTTGGTTTGTCAAGACAGGGTTTCTCTGTGTAGCCCTGGCTGTCCTGGAACTAGCTCTGTAGATCAGGCTGGCCTGGAACCCAGAGATCCGCAGCCTCTGCCTCCCCAGTGCTGAGAAATGTGCCACCACCACCCAGCTACCCTCCCCTCCCAAAAGAAAGGTCTCGTGTAGCTCAGGCTTTAAATCACTATACAGTGAAGGATGACCTTTCGGTACTCCTGCCTCCACCTCCTGAATGCTGGGATGCAGGTGTGCATCACCGGTCCAGGCCCATGTGGTGCTAGGGACGGAACCCAGGGCTCCATACTTGCTGGCTCTCTACTGAGTGAGCCCCACCCTCGGCATCTACCTGTGTCTGCTCTGTGTCTACTCTGCTATTTCTGTGAAGTAGGCTGCACCATTGGGCTTTCTGCTGAGCAAGGTCCAGCGTCTTTGACACCGTTCCCGTGTGGCTATTGCCCTCACTGTAACAGTGCCTACTCCCATCTTTCACCTATTGTCTCCTCATGGCCATTGAACCAAGCACCAGTTTGTAGCCATGTGCTGCCCCAGCCCCCAGCCTTGAAACCCACTCTCACTCAATCCCAGCTGCTTTGAAAACACTTGCTTTTCCTTAGGTGTCATTTCATTTCTTCAGTGGACGTTGGGTTCTGCTGCAATTTAATACATGGCTCCTGCGCTGGAAGCCTGTTCCCCTCCCTCCGCTGCCTTCTTGAGAGGCATGCATCGCCACGGGCACAGCCTGCTGCTGGCACTGCGCCCCATGTGTGCTCCTCACGCTTCCCTTCGAAGGCCACACAATTGTTCTTCCCTAGTGCTGGTATTATAAAAATGTGGCCTCATAAACACTTGCTTTCCTAAAGCATTAATAAATTATCTACTTTCCAGAAGAGTTTGTGTAAAACTAATAGTTCAAGTTTTTTTGTTGTTGTTGTTAAAAGTTTGATAAAATGTTAATGAAACTACCTGGCCCTTGAATTTACTTGGAAGGAGCACCTATAAGATCTTGTTATTTGGGGCTGGAGAGATGGCTCAGAGGTTAAGAGCACTGGCTGTTCTTCCAAAGGTCCTGAGTTCAATTCCCAGCACCCACATGGTGGCTCATAAATATATATCTGTAATAAGATCTGGTGTCCCTTCTGAAGTGGCTCTGGTACCTTCCCTTGCTTGTACTCATGTACACCCACCTACACTCAATCATGCACGCACAAATACACATAATTAAAAAATGTAATTAGGTAAGTGTTAGAGAAAGTGTAATTAGGTAAGTGTTGACGAAAGAAACCTGAGCAACCATGGAAGCCTTTTCCTGACTCAGCTGCCGGTCAGTGGTGGATGCTAAGAGTGTGAGCGAATGTTCCCCTCAGCCGGTTCAGTCTTGCTGTGCTGGCCAGCAGGATGAATCATTCAAAACACAACTTCAATTTATGGAAATAAATGTTTCACGTGTGGCTTTGCCTGAGCAGAGGTGAGGGGTGGGCACAGGCACCCTGCGGGCAGCTCAGCAGCTTAGGGCCTTGTGTGCTACGTTGACTCTGTCACATACCTGTGTTTGGTCTACCTGTGTGTGAGTACAGGTACATGTGGGGGATCAGAATCATCCTTGATCTCTCTCCCGCCATGCTCATCGAGACAGGGGTTCCTGAATTGTATAAAAACAAAGAAACTGAGATGGACTAAGTGATGATTAATGGAGTGCTAGAGCTAAGTGATTAACTAACTGAGTGCTGGGAGCTAAGTGATTAACTGAGTGATGTGAGCTAAGTGATTAATGGCAATTACAAATCAGCATTGCCAGTTTCCAAATGGCAAGGGGCAGATGTGATGGCTCTCAGCACTAAAAAACAGCAAATGTTCCCCTTCTGTGCTTTTTTTTTTTAAAGAGTGGGAGGAAAAATAGTGACTTGCAAAGATTTGCTACTCTTGGAAAATTGTTCTTTACCTTAAATCACCCAGCTCAGATCTCAACTTCATCCTTGGGCAGGGCAGTTCTGCCTTGATGCTCCCAGGAGGCCTGGGACACACAGGCTTCTCTCCTGCTGCTGCATCAGTTCTGGGGACCACGTTCTCTGTTACAAGCAGGTGTGTCTAGTACAGGGCATGGCTCCACACCTCAGAATGACTGTCTATCAAGCTCTTATTAGACCCTGTTAGAAATGAGGCTTCAGCCCTTCTTGGCTGCTAATCACCTCATTCCAATTTGTTACTGTTGATGTCATCTATTGATGTGGGAGCAAACTGTGTTAAAAATTACACAAAACCATTGCACTTAAAACACCAAGCACACTTCAGAGTTTCAAAGAGTCCATATTTGTTATATACATTTGCTAATGCCTGAAAAGCAGTGTAAGGGTGGGAGAGTTTATTTGGTTCACAGTTTGGAAGGGGTGCAGTCCACGTGTGGGAAGTCATGGTGGCAGGGGCGTGAGGCAGAGTGTGGGGCACTTGCCAGTCACACTGTATTGGTCAGGAAGCGGAGAGCTCACAGGGTGTGGGACTGGACTTCCTGCCTCCCAGCAACTCATACCCCTCAGCAGAGCTCTACCCCTTAAATATGTCACAATCTATCGAACAAGTTGGTCAACTCAAAGGCTTTGGTAGAGAAGAAGGCTCATCCACTCTCGACATTTCCCAAGATGCAATTGCTTTTCAGCTGGTCATGTTGATGGCAGTCCATTCCTGTGCTGTTACCTCATAGAAATGCCAGAGCCAAAGGCGACTCAAGGGACAAAGAGTCAGTCTAGGCCTATGGTTTCAGAGGAAGAGTCCACAACAGCAGAGGAGGCAGGGCGGACAAAACAGGAAGCTAACGGATCATACTTCTTCACAGAGAAGCTGGTGAGCAGGAATGGACGAGGCTAGAAACCTTCAGTGATTTGCTCCCTCCAGCAAGGCTGTACCCCTAATTGTTCGGTCAAACCATGTGTTCAAATACATGAGACTACAGGGCACATTTTTATTCAGTTGTCTTTGTCTGTGGGTGTGTTTAAGATTTATTTATTTATGTATTTTATGTGTATGAGTGTTATATCTGTATGTATACCTACACACCAGAAGAGGGCACCAGATCTCATGATAGATGGTTATGAGCCACCATGTGGTTGCTGGGAACTGAACTCAGGACCTGTGGAAGAGCAGATGGTACTCTTAACCTCTGAGCCATCTCTCTAGCCTGTCTTTGTCTGTCTTGCTATATATATTGTAAGTTGTTTATGACAGGGGCCAAAGAAAGGTGTAACAGATGGGAATGTTTATTTCTGTGAAGTGCTGTCTGTTTCCCAGTGCAGGTCTGATTAAGGGAGCAAGTGCAAAGGTGCTGTAGCGGTGCATGTGTGTGGCTGTGTGCGCGCGTGCGTGAGTGCGTATGTGTACTGTGTACCTGTGTGCATGTGTGTGGCTGTGTGTGTGCATGAGTGCGTGTGTGTACTGTGTACCTGTGTACCTGTGTGCATGTGTGTGGCTGTGTGTGTGCATGAGTGCGTGTGTGTACTGTGTACCTGTGTGCATGTGTGTGGCTGTGTGTATGCGTGCGTGAGTGTGTGTGTGTACTGTGTACCTGTGTGTATGTGTGCTTTTAGGGGGAAATAGAAAGAGTTGAGTCTAAGAACCCAGGCTCCTAGGAGAGCTGCAAGTGTGCAGAAGTGGAAGGATCAGTGTGTGCACAGGGGCTGATTCGTGTGTGAGCTCTGTCTGAGTGAGGCCCCGGCTGCTCTGCATTGCACATCTGAGCAGCGCTCCTGAAGGCCCGCTGTAAGAACACTCCCAGAAGAAGCAAACAGCCTTTGTTTCTAGTGCTTTCTATCGCCCTGTGTGCACGTGTTGTGCACATTTGTGTTTATATGAGCGTGTGCTTGAGTGTGTTAGCATCATCCCTACTGCTCTCCACTCTGTTTCTTTTTAGACATTTGTTTTGATTTTATGCATTCTAGTGCTTTGCCTGCCTGTGTGTCTTGACATATCACGTGCCCAGGAGGTCAGGAGAGGGTGTCAGATCCCTGGCACTGGAGCTTCAGTTGTGAGCTGCCACGTGGGTGCTGGGCACTAACCCTGGGCTCTCTGACGAGGCTTAGGAAGTTCTGCCAACCCAGAGGGGTCTCCCCGGCCCCCCTGTTTACATTTTATTATTATTATTATTATTATTTATTTATTCATTTATTTTTATATCAATCACAGGTTAGGTATTTTGCATCCCAGGCATAGCCCCCTCCCTCATTCCCTCCCACCCTCCTACTCCCTCCCTCATCTCCCTCCTCCCCACCCCCTCCAAGTCCACCAACAGGGGAGGACCTCCTCCCCTTCCATCCAACCCCAGCTCATCCTGTCTCCTCAGGGCTGGCTGCAATGTCCTCCCCTGGGATCTAGCCAGTCTGTCACTCTCTGGCTTGTATGGGGGAGGGTCAAAGAGTCAGCCATCAAGTT
>CM053749.1:1336096-1367952 GCA_028658305.1 Pachyuromys duprasi
GAGATGTCCTTTGCCCCAGAAGATGCTCAGTGTGGAGGTGAGAGATCTTTAGAAGCAATTGGTTCCTGTCCCTCCATGGCGGAAGCACAGGGCCTCCACGTCTTCCCCCTTTGTCCTTTCTCTGGTTTCTGGCTTCTGCTCTGACGTCCCTTTGCCTAGGTTGGCTCCACTGTGAGCCACACGGACTGTGGATGTGGTTCTGCAAACCCGAATGAAGAGCCTGCTTTGACAAGGTTGGAGGCAAAGCCGTGAGCAAGCTTCCAGAACTCAGTCACCTCCTTCAGTTCTGGGATGCACCACACATGCTTAACTGACAGCTTCCTCCCAGCTACCCAGCAAACAGTCATTTGCTCTCAGTTGCTCTCCACAGCATGGGCTAATTAGAGAGGAAGCCAGCGGGACTGGGGTCACTGGTGAATCTTTTGAGGGCAAGAGACCCCTGGGCCTCGGAGTGAAAGGCACACCCTCTCCACTCCCATGCTGTGCAAGAATGCAGACTGCAGGCTGCCCCAGAAATGCAGTTCCTGGGCCTGGAAACCGCCAAAGCAAGACTTACTGTCAGACACCAGGAATGGCTTCTTGTTGTTGACTTCTGATGACCAGATTTTCACAGCTGACTCATGCTCTTGTTTCAAGGAGGGAGGAGTTCTCAGTTTTTCTTCTCAGAACTCTGACTGGAAAGGTCTTTTTCTTGGGTGTACTGCCATGGCCAATGGCCAAAGTGACACATTCCCAGTGTCATGGTATTTTCCTATGCACATGCTTCCTACCTCCTATGAAGGCTGAGGACTTGCCTACCCTGACTCCATCCCGCTCAGAGGCAGCCAATTTGTATCCCCTCACCCCAGTAAATCTCCTGTGTGAGGTCTGTTTTGTGGTGTGGCCCTCAATCACCAAGATACTCTTTCTCTGCAAAACCCTGTTATTTTTCTTCCATGGTTTTGTCACCTTCAGTTTCCTTTCGAGAACACTGTTTTGGGGAACCAAGCCAGGTCTCACCAGTATTCACTGGCCTTTCCCATCAGCTGAATTCTCAGAACAAGCAAATAGTTATGTGTGGGCCACTTTCTGGGCCATTTAACTCAGAATCTCCAGGGGCTGGGCCCTGGCCTAGGGGAGAACACTTCACTGGTGAGTCCAATGTACAACCAGAGTGAGGAACCACTGGTCGCACATGCAATGCCAGAACAGAGGGCTGCACACTCACTCCACTGAGGCTACTTCAAGCCTGCATGTGACTCCCTAGGAGGGTTTGGACATCTGCTTACATTACCTCCCCTATTTTCCTCTCTTACAAACTTGTGTTCATTGACTAAAGCTCAGAAAATATAAAGACAGAAAAAAATCAGTCACCATACAGAGCAGCAGCTTAATGCTTTGGTGCATATTTTAATGCATATTTTTTTATGTGCACAAAGAATATCTTTCTTTTTAAAATATTTAATTTTCATTTGTGTGTATGAGTGTTTGTCCCAAATATGTATGGCTAGCATATGTGTTCAGGAGCCTGAGAAGGCCAGAAAAGGACACTAGATCCCTTGGAACTGGAGTTACAGGCAGCGGCAAGCCTCCATGCAGGTCCTGGGAACTGAACCTGGGCCTCTAGAGAGCAGCAAGGGGAGCCTCTTCATCTCCCCTTTGCTTATTTAAACTTTAAAAGTACAATTATTGACCGTGTGTGTGTGCGTGTGTGTGGTGAGGGGGAATGTATGTGAGTATAATGTGTGGCATGACAAACATATGGTCAGAAGGAGAAATTATGGGTGTCAATTTTCTCCTTCTGCCCTGTAGGACCCAGATGACAAACTCAGGTTACAGGCTTGGTGGAAGCCTCTCTCTGCTGCACCATCTCACTGGCCTAAGAATTAAAAAAAAAAAAAAAAGATAAAAACAACCAAGCAACCTTTCTAACACCATGACTCCCTGTCTCTTTAAGTACACTACTGAGTGCCGCCATCTTAACTGGAGACAGAGTCCAGGTCAGTCTTGCTACTGTTTTACGCAGGGACTGCCTTGATCTTTGCTCTGAGATCATCTTTAAATATGTTTACACTTTTCAATTGTTTTGTTCATAGGGAGTCATTAAAGCTGGGCATGGTGGGATCTATCTATCTATCTATCTATCTATCTATCTATCTATCTACCTACCTACCTACTACCTATCTCCTCAGCACCTGGAAAATAGGAACAGAGGGAGCAGAACTTCAAGGTCATTCTCAGCTACATAGTGAGTTTGAGAGCACAGTGGGATTCGTGAGACCCTGTCTCAAAATCCAAAACTGAAACCAGAACAAAATGAGTTATTTCACTCTTCTGACTGCTGAAGGCTTCTTTTCTACCTACCCTCCTGTTCTATGTTTATTTTTTCCTCCAAGTTAGAAACTGTTATTTTGTGTTTATTCCAAGAATAAGTATTATTCTAGCCATAGGCAAGATTAGTTGATTCAAGCTCCGTGTTGCCCAAAATCTATCCACATTTTCCATCTTCCCATCACCTGATCAAACCTTCGCCTCTCATTTGAAGTAATTTCCACTCTGACTCTTGGTTTCTTGTACATTTCAGCCGGAAGGCCCTCCTTCAGGCATAAGTCAGACACAGGTGCAGCCACAGGCTTTGTACCCTGGACCTGTTTGTCTTGCCAACATTTTTTTTCTTCTTGTGTTGATGACACGTGTCCAGATCATGAGAAATTCCTTCATCTGAGGACTCCTCTATTTTTGTTCCAAGGATTCCTTCTCAGGGAGATGCAAACAATGTCCACCCACCCTCTTCATAAGTCAAATGGAAGTGTGATTTCACCAAAGTTCACCTGGGGAACCAAGGAGTTTACTGGACTTCCAGAGCAGTGGTTAGGGGTTGCTGACAGGGGCATGGTGCATCCAAGCAAATGCACTCACCAAGTGTGGATGAAGGTTTTCACAGGGCTGTGTGGATGGACTATGCCCTTGTGTTAGCTGCATTTACATGGCAGCACCCTGGAGGCTCAGACCCCACAGCGCAGCCAAAGAAGAACTGTGTACAAGTGGCCGGGCGGGGGGTGGGGGGGAATGGGGGAAGTGCCTGGAAATTCCAGCAAGGCCCAGTGAGCCTCTCTGCCCTTGTCTTCCTTTGCAGGCCTCTGACAAACAGGCAGAGCTGGTCCAATGGAGACGGCATCAGGCCTCTGGTAACAGGCAGAGCTGATCCAACGGAGATGGTATCTGTTTCCTTCAGCACCGAATTCTACAGCACTTTCATCAGGAAGTTAATTGGTTAACTTGCAGGGAGGACAAAATCTCAAAGTGAGGTGCCCCAAAATGGTCCATTCTAGTAAGTAAGTTTGCTGCTGACTGTAGCCTATTGTTTTATGAGTCTGAACTTGTCCATGATATTCATAGAATAAGCCACAGTCCGCCTTCACATTACCTATATAAGGGCTCATATGTAGGTCAGATGATAATTTGCAGGGGTTGGTTCTTTCCTGACACCATGTGAGTTCTGGAGACTGAACTTCTGTTATTAGGAATCTTTACCTGCTGAGCCATCTCACTGGCTCCATGGTATTTTAATATTATAAATTCTTAGCTGGGCGATGGTGGTGGCCTGTTTCAAGAAAACAAAACAAACAAACAGGAAAGTAAATAAATAAAATAGTTTTGTTTGTAGTTAGTGTTTAATGGCTAGCTGATGAAAAGTGGGAAGCCTGAGGAGCGTAACTCACACATGTGTAAGTGGGTAAGTGGTGACTCCTCAAATCAGCTTTGAGACACTCTCTGGACCTGAAAGATATGTTTACTTGATTGCAATCTCCACATAGACTCAACATATCTCTCTGAAGCATCCATTGCTAGGAAGGTGGTGCAAACCCCCCGGAAGTACCTTTCTGTGTATTGGGAGTAAGAACTATGCACATCCATACTGTGCCCACAGAGAAATGCCTACGTCCAGCTTCTTGTCAGCTTTGCACAAACTCTCCATGGTGGATGCAGTGGTCCACGTCATATTCGGAAGATACTGCATCACTCCAATTCCTGTCAGAAACCAGGCGTTCCCACTGGCCTGCTCTCAGGGACTTAGCAGCAGCCTACCTCCTCGCCCGCTGCCTGCAGGTGCTCCTGTTGTGTGCTTGCCCAGAAGGGACCCCAGGCACCCCAGGCTTCTCTCTGTCTCCACCTCTGCCTACTTGCCTCTTCCTCTCTTCTCTTTGCTTCTTTCTCTTCTCCTCTCCTCTTCTCCCCTCCCCTCGCCTCCCCCCTTCTCTTCTCTTCTCTCCTCTCTTTCACCTTGTCTCCCTGCCTGTGTGCCTCTATCTTTCTCCATAATCTGAGACAGCCTTTTGCTCTCCCCTCCCCCAATAAATCTTTTACACTAAATCTGTTAAGTGGCATAATTTCTCAGCGGTATGCCTTGGTATGGTCCACCAAAAGTACCCCCACCTCTCGCCACATTTTATTCTATTATCCACCCCATCCCCATCCCTGGCCTCTGGCTGGTACAATTTGAAGGTGCCTATTGAAAGGAGAAATCAGCTTTCATTATTCTAAGAGTTGGGGTGCCATCCTTTTATTCAC
Organism: Pachyuromys duprasi; assembly: GCA_028658305.1. Lineage (NCBI taxonomy): Eukaryota > Metazoa > Chordata > Mammalia > Rodentia > Muridae > Pachyuromys > Pachyuromys duprasi. The sequence continues at coordinate 1,340,648 of CM053749.1, forward strand.
CCTTGAACCCTCTGCTGTGGCTTGCTCTGTCATGTGCCCTTTTCCATAGAGCTGACCTGGTTTGTCCTCACTGAAGATGCACTGGCATCCAGGAGTGAGATGAAGCCAAGGACAAGCGGGTGTTTGCTGGGAGAAGGAAGCAAACGAATCTGCTGCTTCCATGAGACGTGTCAGGGTGTGTGTGAATGGAGAGCAGAGGAAACCCTCAGTACGACTCTGCTACAGCTGGTTCTGGGAGTGGACATCACACCAGAACCACAAAAAGTAAGCCGCAAGCACAGAAAAGCCCCCAAAGACGTGAAGTGTGCGCGGGCTGGTAAAAGTGCTTGCCGAAACCCTGGGGTCAGGTTACAAAGTCAGGCTGGACGGTACTGTGAGCCCAGCACTCCCGAGGAGAACCGCACAGGGGGAGAAGCAGGAGAGAATCAGCTCCCAAAGTCGTCCTCTGGCCTCCAAACACATGCTATGCCATGTGTGCATCCATGAGCGTGTTCACGCACACACTTAAGGAGAACAAAGAAGGGAGTCCGTGGATTTTGTTCATTTACGTCTGAAGGAGAGACATTTTGAAATGTTAGACTTTCATAAATTCCCATTTGAGACTTCAGTATGGATAAGTGTCCCGGAAGTTACTGCCGCTGGAGAGCGGATGGAGCCTTCACCCACCCTTCCTATTTCAGACAAGCTTGTCTACAGAGCACAGTCTGATCAGTGTGCAAGTCAGTCACGTGCATACCAGCAGCCTCTGGAGAGACTGCTCAGCGGTTCCGGAGGACCCGGGTTCAAATCCCAGCACCCACATGGCAGTTCACAACTGTCTGTAACTCCAAAATCTGACACCCTCACACAGATATAATGCATGCAAAACACCAATGCACATAAAAATGAAAACAAATAACTAAAAAAAGGCCAGCAGCCTCATTAACAGTGCTCAGTGTGGGCCCTCACACCTCATTTCATAAAGGCCTCCAAAGACTTCACAAAAGCCTCAGCCTTCATGCATGGAAAGCTCAAAATGCGAAGCAAGCATTTCATCCCTTCTCTGAATTACAGACTGCCTTCCGACCCCAAGGCAGCAGAGCCACACCTACCCAGGGTAGTTGTCAAAATCTTGCTCTGTGTTATTCTGCTTTAGTCGAAGAGGACTTAAGGTGGTCACAGGAGGAGAGAGAACAGTCTGTGTGGGCTGAAGCTTCACAGTGGAGGCAGATGTCTCCAGGACAACAGACAGAAAGACCTGCAGTCGCTGATCAGAAGGGAAGCATTGCCGTGGGCGGCGGTATTACCACCTCACATGGGAAGATAGTTTCTGAGAGGTTAACTACCCTGAGGTCACCCAGCAAATATCCAACAGAGGCAGGATTCAAACACAGGTCTTTTGGACAAGAAAGCCATGATCCTTTTCACCTTGCACTATGCCCTTCACTGTACTGCGGTGATGACTGTGGGAAGTCCTTCTGTTTTGCTCAGCAGAGCTCAGATCCAGGTTTTGATTTCCTAAGGGATATGGCTGTGAAATGGCATGAGCAAATGGCAGACTGGGCAACTTGGAGCAGTTAGCTAGGAATCCTTGTCTGAAGTAGACGAGGGTGAACTGGCTGCCATGGGCCTGGCAAGCTGCCGGTTTCTAAGTGTGTTAGGAGGGGCTGGTCTGCATGTCTGAAAGCCTCATGCTCTTATGTGAGGCTGTGCCAGGAGACCTGCATGGCACTTTGTGGGACTCTCTAATATCAGTGATACTCAGCTCTCAGCTCCGTAACTCTTTTGGCTGATGTCCGTGTTGTCCTTTGGACTAATGTTTGAATCTTCCAAATTTTATATCCATCTTTGATTTCTCCTATGAGAATTTGGCCTCAAGCCTCTGCTCACCCACTCAGTGTCTCTGTTTAGGTCCTACAAGCAAAATGGCGGGTGTGTCTCGTTAACTTCCTCTTGCCTTACTCCTCTGGTGTTTATTGGGCCAATGACGCCTGTGTTTCTGATCTAGCTGTTCCTTTTTGTGACTTCTTCGATGCTTGGAGACAGCTATCATTCTCTTTGCCACCCTGTTGCCCCCAGCATCTACTGGGTAGGGTGGCATGACTGCCTTTTGCCTACAAAACCCCAAACCTTGGCTAAATGCGGTTTCTTTTCAGCCAGAGCAGCAGGTGACATCCATGGAGCCTTAAAAGGTTGGGTGTACTTTTTTTCTCTTTTCTTCAAAGACACTTTAAGCTGTTTGGCCAACATTTTCATCATTTCCCTTGAGATACCCAGGGCCAAGGGCTATTTTTAGTCCTTGTTCTCTCCAGCAGGATTACCCTCCAAGCATCCATTTCTGGGGCTCCCCTTTCATACATTTCTTCAAGGTGTCCGCACCTCATCCTCCCTGCTCCCCTGCTAAGTGGGTTGGGTCATTTTCTTGTTGCTTTCCTAGCTATATTTCTTTAACCAAGAAAACGACTTGGAGGAATAAGAAGAATAACTATGTCTGAGAGAGCAGGCCACTTACAGATGTTCTCCCAGGGAGACACTGGGTTTATTTGAAAGCAGTGCTTTGTCAAGCCCTTGGAAGTGCAAGGAATCTGGAGGGGCTTGAGAACAAAACAGTCTGGAGAAAAAAAAGAGCAGGAATTTGCTGGTGAGTTGAGAAGGGAAGGATAGAAAGGAATGGAAGAGGGAGAAGCTGCTGCGATACCAGGTCATGCGTTCCAGGTCAGCCCATCACATGGTTCCTGGAATCCTTGGTGAAATGAGACTGTGTTAGTTGCTGTTTGGGTGATGTGATGAAATATCTGACAAAAGCAATTTAAGCAACAAAAACTTTGTTCTGACTCACGGTCTGAAGGGGAACAGTCCATCATACGGCAACAGGAACGTGAGGCCCCTGGTTACGTTGACCTCCTCCTCTGTCTGTCTTCAGGGGTTGTCCCACGGCCTCCATCCCTGGCTGTGACCTGCAGGAAGAGCTTTGTAGAAAGGTGTATGTGAGCACTGAGTCCTTGGCTGGCACCCCCTCAAGTCTGGTGAGGGCAGGGCCTTGCCTGTGACTGTGACATGCTTTGGTCAGACCCAAGGTGTTTCTAGAGCTTCCCCAAGATGTGTGTCCTGGTACCCTGGGAGGGGGGCAGTGCCTGATATTAGTTTACAGTTCAGTTTCTTCCCACTTCTCTGTCTACTGTCTCCTGGGAGTGTTTTCTGATAACACTTGGTTTGATCCTCACATTATGGTCTTTGAGGAGAGTTTCAGGCTGAGGCAGCTTCTTTCCTCTTTATTTACCATCTAGTTAGTAATTCCACACTACTCCAAGGAACCGCATTAATGGGTCATTGGTTTGACTACTCAAAAGAACCTCAATAACTTGGTTTATCATGATGAAAGATTCTTTCTGGTCCTGTGACAATCTTTGGGATGCCACGAGGTTGAAAGCTGGACTGAGAGGTCTTCTGCTCTGGTTTTCCTCGTTTCTCAGGGTTGGCAGCTTCCATCCCATGGCATGAAGTCAGGGAAGTCAGCTCCCTTCACCTGGACATGAGGAAGGTGTGTAAATTACTGTCTTCACAGATGCACGGTCACACCCCACAGGAACGGAGGCTAGCTGAGTGAGACGGATCAGCTGGACACCACACCTTGCTGTGTGCTGCCTGACTTCTAGAGAGAGGTTGGCTCAGCACCTGTGCACTCTCGTTTCACTTCTCTCTCACCCTGTCCCACGTGGGCCCAGGGGCTGAGCTATGAGTTCTCCAGGGAGAGTTGATATTTCCAGTTGGTCCCTCCCAGAAACAGAAAGAATTTACTTCATTTGTCATTCACCACAGAGCGTGGCATTTACGGTCTATACTGAGATTCTGGAACCTGGGTGCAATGATCCTCGGCAGACTGACTCGAGAGCAGAGGTGCTTGCTGTTGTTTCAGGATAAGAAGGTGATGGGGAGTGGGTGAGGCAGGAAAAGCGTGGGGAACACAGAAGGGGAGATTTGGGCCGGAGAGATGGCTCAGTGGGCAAATGTGGCCAAATGTGATGACCTGAGTTTGATCCCTGGGACTCACATGGTAGGAGAGAGTCAACTCTTACAAGTTGTTCTCTGATGTCGACATGCATGCTACACACTTACACACACACACACACACACACACACACACTGAATAAATAGAATATAATAGTATTTTAAAGATTTTGTTTTGTTGTTTTTTTTGGAAACAGTTTTCTTGTGTATCCTTGGCTATCCTGGAACTCATGCTAGACCAGGCTGACCTTGGACTCAGAGATCATCTGCCTCTGCCTCCCAAGTGCTGGGATTAAAGGCATGCATCATTATAATTGTTAGGGTCCATAATTCGCTGAAGAAAATGCCCCAGACTCAAGTGGTATGCACACAACAAAGAGTGTTTATTCTGCAGAAGTTCAGCATGCAGGAAACCCCAGATGAGCACACAGGCTCTATTTTAAGCCAACTGGGGGGACTTCAGGGACAGTTAGGTCATCTTTATTTTGATTGGCACAGGTCAGAGGCAAGGGTACAAGTGCATTGGGGATGGCTAGGGCTCTGGCCAGGGGCTAGTGGGCTCTCTAAACTGCTTTAAACCAGCTCAGACTGGTAGGTATCTATGGGGCTATGTGACCTCAGTTGGGATTGGCCAGTGCCTGTGCAGGCTATGTGACTGTGATCAGGACTAGTAAGTGCCCAAGGAGGGTACGTGACTGTGGTGAGGACTTAGAGGCTTTTCAGGCTGGTAGTTAAGCAACCTTACCTCCCCAGGCGAAATGTCTTGGCCAATGCTGATTCATTGCCCATGTTCTCTGTGTGTGTTTTTTAATTTTTTCCCTGCAACTAAAATTTCTACTTCTGAGAAACACAAAACTCAGGCCTGTTCTGTCTCAGTAAGAAAATGAAGCCTGTCATGGAGTTGGTCTGGCTTCTTTAACCTGGCCCTTTCGCCATCCAGTTTAAGATAGAAAAAAAAAAAAAAGACGGGAAAGAGTTCAAGTGAAGCTGCATTTTATCTTGTCTAATCCTAGACATCCTGGAGGATGAACCACGTTGGAATAGAGACAGAAGATGAGTGATGTTGCATGCTCTTTCACCAGCCATGCATCAGCTGCAGGCCCAGTGGGGTCGGCTGCAGGACAGCCATCAAGCAATCACTGGTTATTCTTGTGTGATTCCTTTCTTGGGTTCTGTGCAGGCAGCATGCAGGTTCCTTGGATATTTGTTTCTGGTCTTTAATATGGTTTCTTTTTGTTTATTCTAAAGACAGGAATAAATTGGGATGGATTGGTGAGATTTGCAGATCTGTATCTACAGGGATAAATGCCATGACCCTGGGACTCCCAGCCCAGGCACAGCCCATCAAACAAAGCAGATGGAGTTTAAGAGATTCTCCATGTGTCTATTTCGAGGTATGTCTTTTAAATTAGTTACGCTTAAATTAGCAGTGATCTGCTTTTAATATTCTTCTCTCAAAGCAGCTAGTGCAGTTTCAATCAGGCCCCTGACTAACATGCAAAAATGATTTGTTTTGATTCCAGGCTAGTATGCTCCTCCCCCCCGCCATTTTTTTTTTTTTTTTTTTTTTGCAAGGCAACTTCTTTCCCAAGTCCCTTTGCTTTTAAAGGACAAGAAGAAACACATCTTTTTTTAACTCAAAGGGTGTAGCTTCCTTGAGAGTGCAGATGGGAAGGCCTCTCAGAGCAGGCAAGAAATCCCAAAGCATGGTCTAGCCAGTGGCCAGACTCTTTATAGGGTTCAGTGTATTACAAAGCATCAGCCCGCGCCATAGAGATAGCTCTACCAGTAACACGCTTGCTGTGTAAACATAAATTGAATCCCAGAACCCATAAACTGAAAAAAAAAAGCTGAGCATGGTGGCATGGTGCTTGTGAGGTAAAGACAGGAAGGGCCCTGGGACTGTGTACCCACACAGGCCAGCCGATGTCTAACTTCCACAGGCGTGCTCACATCCCCTCCCCTCCCACCCAGTCCCAGCTCCACCTGAAGATACAATCAGTGTGTCAGTATGACTCTCTGCTCTGTCATGAGTCACAGTCCATGTCCTCTGTTCTGCCAGGCGTTGCATTTTGCTGTTGACCGGGTGCCCCTGAGAAGTTACTCAACATCTCTTAATCTAGCCTACTCTCTTTAAAAGGGAGTGACACCACCAGGCACTGTGAAATGTAAATCTGTAATCCCTCGTCTCAAAACCAGCCTTCAGAAGTTTGGGGGTAGTGGGAAGGTAATTCAGCATGTATATCATTCTCCTATCACCCCCAGTGGAGCCTGGAGAGGCACAGTATCATTAACATATTAATATTTCTGCAGCCAAAGTCATGAATATTCATGTAGCTTAGCATCAAGACTAAAAATAACCTCCCATCAACAGAGGGCAAGGTTTATGACCGAGTCACAAATAAATCTTTCAGAGCCTTTGGATGCTGGGACTGGAAACCAGAGGCTTGTGACCCTGTCAGGAGAAGGTTTCTGCAGCCATGTATCCCTTCCTCAGAAAGCTGGACACTCAGAGGACCAAAGGGGGCATACACACAGGAGGGCACAGCTTCCAGACCGCTGTTTCACATTTTTCCTGCTTGGGCTTTTGTTAAGTCTTTTCTTCTTTGTCATTGTCCCCAAGGGGTCTGATTCTGCATGAGCTCTAGTTTTTTTGTTTTTTGTTTTTTGTTTGTTTGTTTGTTTTTGACAAAAATAAAAGAGACAGCCGGGAGGAGACTGTGCTGCCTGTGGTTCAGTACTCAAAAGGCTGAAGCGGGAGGGATGCAGGGTCTCTAGACTGGGCTACATAGAGAAACCCTGTCTTGAAAAACACGAAAGCAGTCAAGGGTACAAACCAACTAAACCCGAATATAAACAAAGTTGATGGTTTTTAACAGCAATGAATGGAGTTGTCTAAAAGATAGTTGAAAGCTCTGATTTTCCAGGTGACCTTTCCAGAAGTTCAGAACTAAACACACAGCCGAAGATAACACTCCCAGTGGCTGGGAGCGAAATGGTCGTACTCCCCCCGTTCCCCTTGGCTGTCCACACGGTTGGCAGTTCTTGGAGAACTATGCTTGTCTCCATGACAATGTTTCATTTTTGTTTTCTCCAGCATCTCAGGTAGATGCCACACAGTGTTAATGATAGTTTATCAACCCAGGGATTCCTCTACAGCCACTTACACCACGCATTCTCCTCAAGTTTCTTGTGAAAATTTAAGTTTGGATAAAATGTTGTTGAAGCAATAGTGAGTCAGTGGCCTTGTCGAGTTTTGGGAGGTGTTTGCTTCTTCACTACTATTTTATTTATTTTGCATTTGTAAATCAATTACTGAATTCAAGGGACTGCTACTGTTTTCTACATTTGTAGACCTAAGGATTCCTTATATAAATCAGTTAGGGCTAGGTGCCTTTCTGGGTTTTATCTTACATATTATTTACTTTAAAATGTAACACTCAAATCATACATATTAATGGGTTTCAGTATGATTTTTCTTACATTCAAACACTGACCAATTTTCCCCTTCCCACCCTCTCCTCTCACCAAACTTCTAACAATCCTTACTCTGCTTTCAGACAGACTTCTTTTTAGATAGCCTTCCACATGTGAGGAAAAATATACAGTATTTCTCTTCCTGAATCTATCTTATTTCATGTAACATGATCCCCTATAGAGTCATCATTACTGCTGCAAATGATGGAATTTCATTCTACACACACACACACACACACACACACACACACACACACACCTTTAATTCTAGCATTTGGGAGTTGAAAGCAGGTGTGTCTCTGAGTTTGAGGCCAGCCTGATTCACATAGTGATTTCTGGGCCAGTCAAGACTACATAGCAAGATCTTCCATTCCTCTTTTGGTTTTTTGAGACAGGGTTTCTTTGTGTAGCCCTGTCTTTCCTTGCTCTGTAGATTAGGCTGGCCTCAAACTCAGAAATCTGCTTGACTGCCTCTGCCTTCCCAGTGCTGGGATTAAAGTCCAGAGCCACCATGCCCGCCTGACCCTGTCCCAAATAACAAATACATACCAGGAGATGTATGCACATGGACACACACTGAAAGAGGCTCTCAGAGACATTATGTTGCCTGTCCACTGTCACACAGCTGGCCCCTGGGGAGGTGGCCCTCAAGCCTCACTGTCAAGAAGCTCTCTTCTCTATACTTCACTACCTCTTTGGGTCCATTGTGGGAGAGCCTCGTCTTCACTCTGCCTGTGGTCCCTGCTCTTCTGCTACAGGGAACTGCGTTTCTGGATGAGACTTTTCCTGTTGGATTTCAATGTGAGGCACTTGAAGAAGAGTGGAACGTAGGAGAGGCAGAAGCCAGCATGATCCTATCTGGGGATGCGACTGACTGAGGGTGACTTTGCAGATTTCAGCAGCATGTGTTTTCTGAGAGGCATCTCAGGAGACCAGGTTTCATGATCCTTGAAATCTCTCTGTGCCCCACCTTATGCACTTGCATAAGCCCTGTGAAAACACCAGCTATGTGTCCCCAGATAAGGATAATGAACAGAATACACACAGAGGCCACCCAGCCACAGAGGGGAACACGGATACATTGTGTCTGCATTGTTTTTGCAGCGCATTTTCAGCACCATGGTCCCGGACAGCTCCAAGCCAGCTTAGAAGCAGATGCTGAAACTAGAGGAGAAATGGATTTATTCAGGGAGAGCTGTGGAGGAGAAAGGGGAGGGAAGCAGAAGTTGGTAGATAGAGTTTCAGATGACAACTTGTGTCTAACACTTGTGAGAGAAAAGGAGCAGAGACCCATGTCGGGGAAGCCTCAGACCTCTGAATGGGAACCCCTCCGCTCTGTGTGTATTCTGGGGTGCCTATGGCTCCATTCATATCTGTCTTAACTGAGATAACAGAGAGACCCTGAGCAAACATTGTCCTCCAGACGAGTTTTGTCCAAGGTCAGAGGCCCTGGTTCCAACATTGCTTTTATGGTCAGTGACTAAATAAAACTGAAAGTCAAAGAAGGAAGGAAAGAAGCTGGAAGGCTCTAGAACCTCATCCAGCAGGAACTACCAGGGAGGTGGCAGGTGAGTAAGTAGTGCATTTTCCATGTGGCCCATTTGTCTAAGGATAGCCCTTGCTGTGGACTGGCAACCCTGCCCCTTCTCCGGGACCAAGCTGGCTTGGAGGGTGATCTGGGTTGATTTTGACTGTTCACGTGACACACCCTAGAATCATCTGGGGAGAGTCTTAGTGGGAAATTGTTTTGATTGTTGGTTGAGCCTGAGATGTGGGCAGCACCATTTCGTGGGCCCTGAACAGTGCAAGAGAAGAAAGCTTGCTAAGCTTAAGTGGAAGGCAGGATGGATGTGCTTGTTCCTTTCTGTTCTGTGGGTGTGGATGTCATGTGACCAGCTGCCTCAAGCTCCTGCCTCTGGGACTTCCTACAGTGATGGACTACAACTTGGAGTTGAAAGACAAATCTCCTTTCTTTCCTAAGTTGCCCCTGGCAAGAGTGTTTGTGACACAAACAGAAATGAACCGAGGCCAGAGCTTGTCCTCCATACAGCACGGCTCCCATATCCAAGCCTCCCTGCATCTCTCTGACAGCATTGGTTGGTGAGTAGAGAAACTTATTGGAGACTTCTTGACCTGAATTATGGCTTCCTGACCTTTAGCCCTTCCCCTCCTACCAACCTAATTTTAAGTATGTGTCCAGACCCGAAGCCCCCCATGTTTCACTCCTTTCACCCACTGCAAAAGAGGAAGCTTTTTCTAAGGAGGCCACTGAACTAAGCCTGGGCTGCTGCTGGACCAGGAGCACAGAAAACTGTTCAGCTCACTGTGCATCTGTCTAGCAACACTTTCTTAAAGCTTTCCTGTATAATATCATTAGCTCCTGGCCTTTAAATTCCCGGCGCTTGGGAGGCAGAGGCAGTTGGATCTCTGTGAGTTAGAGGCCAGCCTGTATACAGTACATTACAGGTCAGCTAGGACTCTCTAGTGAGACACTGTATGGAGACAAACACAGAACCTGAGATAGGGAAGAATGGACCCAGAAGCTTTGGAGGGGGCATTTTGTTTGTTTCTTAGGGTGAAGCCTGCTGGCTAGTTTTATTTGACATAAGCTAAAGTCATCTGAGAGGAGGGAACCTCAGCTGAGAAAATGCTTCTATAAGATCCAGCTGTGAGGCTGAGCGATCGCTCAGAGGCTAAGAGCATTGGTTGCTCTTCCAGAGGTCCTGAGTTCAATTTCTAGCAACCACATGGTAGTTCATGACCATCTACAGTGAGATCTGGTGCCCTCCTCTGGTGTGCAGGTGTACATGCAGACAGAACATTGTATATATAATAAATAAATAAATCTTAAAAAACAAATCCAGCTGTAAACAAGCCTGTAGGGTATTTTCTTAATTAGTGATTGGTGTGGGAGGGCCCAGCTCTTTGTGGGTGGAGTCACTGTGAGGACTATGCAGCCCCATTTTGAAAAAGGAACTCTGTCTTAAAAATAAATGAGCTGGGCATGAACTTCAGTTCCAAAAAAAAAAAAAAAAAAAAAAGGAAGAAGAAGAACCCACAGAATGTGTGTGCTTTGACCACTCACCTCTGGCAATATTTAATTATCACCCCTAGCAACAGCTTAACAATAAAACCTGGAGATTACCCTGATGTTCTTCACAATAGGCTGAGTAAAAGAACATCACCTCTGGGCAGGTGGTCCTGGATTCTATAACAAAGCAGGCTGATCAAGTAAGGCCATGGGGAGCAAGCAGTGAGCAGCACCCTCCATGGCCTCTGCATCAGCTCCTGCCTACTCGAGTTCCCGTCCTGAGTTCCTTTGGTGATAAACAGTGATGTGAAAGTAGAAGTAAAATAAACTCTTTTCTCCCAAAGTTGCTTTTGGTTACAGTGTTCTATCACAGCGACAGAAATCCTCACAAGACGCTAGATCTCTCTATGGAACTTGCTCTGTGGAGCAGTCTGGCTTTCAGAGATGGAGCAGCCTCTGCCTCCCTGTAGTGCTGGACTAATGGCATGCACCACCACTTCCAGACAGAGGGCTTTTTAAGTATAACACCATTCTCTATCATTAAAAAATATTGATTTACTTAAAATGTGTATTTCTTTGTGTTCCTGTGTGCATGTCTACAGCAAGCATGCAGACATCAGGGGTCTCTTGTGGACCAGCTCTGCTTCTGCCGTGTGGGGCCCCAGGAACCCAGGCTATCAGCGCACACCTTTACCCACTGAACTAGCTCACCAGCTCTTCATAGCTATTTTGATGCTGATGTTTTCTGTTATCTTGGATTTTGATCCAAATGGAGGTTGTTATGTACCAAACAAACAAGAACCCGAGGCGTGTACAGATGACTATTCCTGGGCACACGTGATGAGTAGAGGGATGAAGTATTTCTCTTCTGATGTCAGGAAACCCCAAGAGCTGTCTGCAGTGCCCGCCTGCCAGGTGCCTGGCAGACACCTCCCAGGGAAGCCTGTGTGTCTCTCTTGGGTGGGGTGTGTGTTCTCTTCAGAGGCCACGCACCGTGGCAAGCTCAAACTCCCGAAATCTATAAATAACCACAGACTTAAAAGTTGTGCTCATTCGCCAGAACAGAAATGAACAAACCGGTTCGTTTGTGGGCTTTTAATCCTCCAGGTACACATTCTTTGTGGAGGATCAAATTTCCAAACTGTTCTGTTTGCATTTGATACACGAGCAGTGGTGCCCCCTGATCTGTTCAAATACCTGTGGGCACGGTGTGGAATGCAGCTGGGGGCTCTGAGGGACATTCTAGCTACACCTCTCCGAGAAATGCTAATGTAAGAGGAGCGCAGCCAGGTTCTAAAGGTGACCTGCACTGAAAGAGCTTGCATTCCAGGTGGTGAAGAATCACAAAGCCTTTTGGGGGGGGCAGGGAAATGGCATTAAACTGCCCCTCCTACCTCTCTCTTCTGCACTAACGTCTGAAGATCTCTTGCTATAAATGGGAGCCAGGGAAGGAGGGAAGCAGGCAGATCTCACTCCAGCTTTCTGCCTCTAACACTCAGCTGCAGCCATCAGATCCCCCTTTGTTTTCTCTTGCAAACACACAAAGCAGCCCAGTAGAATTAAAGACACAAAGGCAGACCATAAGCAGAGTCAAGGAGGTTCATATTAGAGGTCAGAAAAGATGGCTCCTATTCAACGCATTTGCAGGCTCATGACCCCAATTCTAGTTTTTCTAAAATATGGGTACACTGTAGAGTAGAATCCAAAAATCCATGCTAGTGGCTGGGGAGAAGGCTCAGACAAAAACAGTGTCCACTGTACACGCTGAAGGACCTGGGTTGGCCCCTTAGATCCCCGAAGCGCGAAGAAGCTGGGAATGGGTAATGCCCACATTTAAGCAGAGGTCTGGGGACAGAGACAGGAGTGTCCCTGGGGCCTGCCAATCTCGTCCTGTTTGTGAACTCTAGCTTTAGGGAGAGGTCCTGTCTTTGAAAACTAGGTGGACAGCTTCTGAGAAAGGATACCAAAGCATGAGGGAGAAAGGATGGCTTGCTAATGACCTGCCACTGGCTAGCCTCAAGGTAGCCATGGTTCTATTCCTTCTCCTCCACAATTAGAGACAATCAGCTACATCTTAGTAGGAATTTTCAGAGCTTGTATCTGTTTTCTACAGCTGAGATGAGTTAGATTGCAGAAGCAGTACTGTGCCCTCCAGAGTGGCAGAGAGAATGAGTCTGAAGGATGAAGGAAAGAGACAGCTGATCGCATCATCTTCCCTGCTTCCCACAGCCTCTGCTTTGTGTTACTGGGGCTTTTTATTAGAGAAACTGTTCTCAAAGATAGAGCTCCCCCCCCCTTTCTTTTTTTGAGACAGGGTCTCACTAGATAGCCCAGGCTGTCCTGGGGCTCACAGAGCTTCACCTGCCTGTCTTCAGACTGTAAGGATTCCTTTTCTATCATCCTTATGAGTTGAAAGAATTTGTCACAGAAGCATTGGTAGCCCAATAGAATCCTAAAGGATAGGCCTTTCAGAGAGTGGGGATGCCTGACCAGCTTTAAATGAGCCAGATATACCCCTGCTAAATCCCATTGCCAAGAATTATCCTGAATAAGTGGTATTGGTTAAGAGGTGTTGTTGAAGAGTCCGCTGAGCTGGTAGCTTCCTGTGCCTTCCAGTAAGTCCCGCTGCAGGTGGTGCTGGTAGTTCTGACTCTACAGGCTGTGGGAACCGGACAGGGCTGTGAGCAGGACCTCCTGGCTACTCTTCTGCCTTTCCACCATTAGGAACTTGACAAATGGCTGAATTCACTTCAGAAGAAACAGGCAAGCAGTAGCTGTGGTTTGCAAGCCGCGAGGACAGAACACAGACTTTCCCCTCTCCAGACCTCTATTGACTGCAAAGTGAGACCCAGTGAGAGACATGTACCTGAAGACCAGCTCAAACAGACGGGTCTCGTGGCCGCCTCTTGGCCAAGAATTGGCTCTTTGCTGGTTGCTGTTTGAGTCCCAGGGTGGCCTTGCCCACCAGGACTTCTCTCTCTCATCCTGAGGGCATTTTCTGTGTGATTTAGAATAAAGACTGGGCTAATGTGAATGTTACCATGGCAACTAGTGGTTTTAAATAAAAATAGTGCTACACCCCCGGTAGCCTGTCAGTGTGAGATATGCCAATCAGCATGAAGGGCTGCGGTATCTTATTTCTTCAGCTCCCAGCATCCAGGCTGGGCACTTCCTCAGGCACAGGGGCCAGGCCTGGCTGCTTTGACAGACACCTGGCTCAGGGCCTGTCAATGCAGGATGGGCTGCCTTCTCTGTCTTTCTGGAAGACTGGTTTTGTCTGTTCCTTGGAGGAGCACAGACCGTGCAAAAGTGCATGTGTCGGAAGACTTGCAGTGGGGATGTAAGGCAGGGAAGAGCAATGGTTAGTAAAGGTCTTTTTGAAAGAGTTACTGTGTGGACAAGTAGAGGGCAGTCTTGCCAAAACCCAGTTGCTGAGGTGTCTCCAGGGGCAAGAGGTCCCGGCTGTCAGTAGACGCTGCTCCTCTCGGAATGCCTCCCACTTCTAGCTTGAGTTTCCAAGCAATCAAAACAAAACCTCTGAAAACACACGAAGGGCCCTGGCATGGGCCTGGGACCACACCACCTGCTGAGGCCTGCCTGCCACGCTGCCACACAGCGGTGTCCCCACAGGGCAGGTCACTGCTGGGAAGAGAAGCCTGACCTTTCTTAAAAAATATATAATTTTTTATTTATTACAGTTTTTTTGCTTTGTATCCCAGCTTTAGCCTCTCCTTTGTCCCCTCCCAACCCCGCCCTTCCCCCTTCCCTCATCTCCTCCCATACCCCTTCCCCAGTTCACTGATAGGGGAGGCCCTCCTCCCCTGCCATCTGACCCTAACCTATCAGGTCTCATCAGGACTGTGGCCTGGTAAGGCTATTTCCCCCTCAGGGGGAGGTGATCAAAGAGCCAGCCACTGAGTTCACACCAGAGACAGCCCGTTCCCCTTACTAGGGAACCCACTTGGAGACTGAGCTGCCATGGGCTACATCTGTGCAGGGGTTCTAGGTTATCTCCATGCATGGTCCTTGGTTGGAGTATCAGTCTCAGAAAAGACCCCTGGGCCCAGATTTTTTGGTTCTGTTGTTCTCCTTGTGGAACTCCAGACCCTTCCAGGTCTTTCATCTCCCCCTTCTTTTATAAGATTCCCTGCACTCTGCCCAAAGTTTGGCTATGAGTCTCAGCATCTGCTTTGATACACTGCTGGGTAGAGTCTTTCAGAGGCCCTCTTGGGGTAGTCTCCTGTCCTGTTCCCTGTTTTCTCCCTCTTCCGAAGTCTATCCCATTTACTTTTCTGAATGAGGATTGACCATCTTATACCCTGGGTCCTCCTTCTTGCTTAGCTTCTTTAGGTATACAGATTTTAGTATGTTTTTCCTATATGTCTAATATCCACTTATAAGTGAGTATATACCATGTGTGTCTTTCTGCTTCAGGGATACCTCACTCAGGATAATCTTTTCTAGTTCCCACCATTTGCCTGCAGATTTCATGGAGGAGAAGGCAGTGGGGTATGGTAAACCTCCCAGAGCCACATTTGTGGTGCTCAGGCCTACTGGAGCCCTTCAGCAGGTGCTTAAAGCTGGGCTTGGTGGAGTTTATTTACAATGCTGTCACTTAGGAGGCTGAGGCAGCTGAATCATGAGTTCAATATAAATGAACAAAAAACTGATCTAAAAATTCAACCCTCCTTGCTCCCAGGCATCATGGGCCGATGAGGGTAAAAGAAGCAGAGGGGATGAATGGGGAGTTTGCGTACAGACAGAAATGATGACTTCCCAAACCAGCGTTGGAAAGCAGACCAACTTTATTGGGGTGAGGGAGGGTTATATAGGACTTTGAGGAGGGGGTAGGACTAGCCATTGGGGGCAAAGGGGGAATTGGCTGAAGGGCTACAGTACTGAGATGCCTCATTTACATGGGAAGGTGTTCCAGGAATCCCAGGTGCTTGCTGAAAGGGAATTGGACCCATATGCCTGAGGCAGAGGCTGTGGGGGTCCAGGGTCCCCTGCAGAGAAGAGGGAGCCTTGCCAACCAAGGCTGCCCTCCATTTCATGCTGAGCTCAGGGCTTTCCGGTCCTGCTGGACTGTGATTCCCCGACATTGTCACCTCCTGTTTTACTTTACAGTGGAGACGTGTCATCCTGGTCCTCAGCCTCTATGTTGGGGAGCACTTGGTATCGAGCCAGAACCCGATATGCAGTGGTTTTTACAATGCTACTTATCTGCTGTTTTAAAACCGGATGAGGCAGGATGCCAGGAGGAGCAGGGCTCTGATGGCCGGTCTGAGGCCAGGGAGGCAGAGAAGCCACAAGCGGTGGGCATTGAGGGGTAGGGGGTAAAGCTTCTCTGATTAGATCAATTGCTTTTTCTAAAGTGGCTAAATCCACTCCCAGGCAATTCTTGGGTCTCCCTCCTCAAGCGGGCCCTGTCCTTTGTCCTGGGTATTTTCTTCTAATGGGTCATTTTGGGGCTTGCTTTTTTGTTTGTTTGGTTTTTTTCCTTCCTATGGATTCCCTAATGGCAGCTATCACGGGAGGAAGAAGAGGGACAAAAGCCTTCCTGGGCTTCTTTTTGCGGTCAGGTAGGCTTCAGTCCAGATGTCTAGATCACAGACAGCTACTGACAGGACCCACGCTTCAAATTGAAGCACCTCGTCCCAGAATTCTGGCCCTGTTTGGGAGATTTGAAGTCTTCCTGATAAGGACTTAGAGTAGGGTTCTAAGGGACCGGAGTTGAAAATCCCTCTGGTGTGATGTTGAACTTCCTGCGACAGGTAAAAGGAGGAAGTGCTTCAGAGACAGTCAACATTCTCAAGGCAATTTCACCACCAGGGATTGACACGCCCTGCCGAGCACAAGCCTGTCTGAGTTAAGAAATGGGTGATTGTCCCTGGGATGCTTAAATTAAATGGCTGCCGTGTCACCAGCTTTTTTTAAAAAAGAGGTTAAAAGGTTATTTGCCTATACCCAGCTGGGCTCTCGGGGTCCAGAAATGCACAATATCAAATATACAGCCTGTTTGGGGAAGGACAACCAAGGCAGTGGAAGGTGCAGTTGCCAGGCGTGTGTGTTTGTGTGTGGTATGTGTGTGTGGTGTGTGTAAGCGTGTCTAAGGTAGAGGCCTCTGAGGGCAGTACCACCACCGATACTGTACTGATGGGCATACTTCAGAAGGCACGTTAGTGAACCCTGAGGTGAACTGCCGACTTTGGGTGACAAAGATGCATGTGTGCAGGTTCATCAGTCACAATAAGTGTGTCACCCTGGTAGGGACATGGATATAGTGGAGTCAATGAATGCGAGTAAATTTCCATACCTTTCACTCAGTTTTAATGTCATCCCAAAACTGCTCTAAACACTCCATGCTCCCCCAATCTATTAAAACTAAACAAAGAACAGGTGGGCATGCTAGTGAAATGGTCTACCTGGGAAGGGTGTTTTCATCTTGCTTGGCCACCTGAGTTCAGGCCCCAGGACCCACAGGGCAGAAGGAGAGAATCAGCTTTAGAGTTGTCCTCCGACCTTCACAAATGGCCCTGGCCTGTGCTCACCCTACAAATAAATAAATGCAAAATAAAGCAAAATGGGAAAAAAACAAACAACAACAACAACAACAGGAATCCTCACAGCTGTCTTCCCTCTGTGCCTGTCTCAGACTCTCTCAAAGCAGGCTCTGAGCTGGTGGTTCGTTTGAGAAAACATTCTAGGAATCAAAAGTCTGGGGTCGGCTAGAGAAGGGAGGGTTAAGCCTGTCAAGGGGCATCATGGGCAAGGAGGCTCCATCTGCAGGGGACCGTGCCTGGGAGCTTCTCCCTGGCGGGTGGCAGCAGGGGGCAGGAGGGCAGGGATTGGCTCCCAGGCACCTCCCTGCTGACGGGATCTGCACCCAGGCAGCTAGCTCCGGGCATGGGCACTGCTCAGGAAGGCTGGGAGGGTGTGGAAGAATGCAGAGGGGGTGGGGTGTGGGCAGGGCACCTGCCGCACCTGCCGCGTCTGTGTCTGAGATTTAGGAAAAGAACCTGACTTCAGTTTCAGGGTGTGTGACTCAGGTTTTGGGAGAAGTAGCAGCCACGGGCACCTTATTGCCAAGAGCTTTCATAATAACCCACCTTAGGTGAGCTAAATTATCAGGTGTTTTTAGGCCCCTTAGTTCGGGGTCCAGAGCAGAGTGTATGAGGGTTTGGTTTCCCTAGAGCCTTTATCCCTGCTGGCAGACCCTCACAACCCTGCTGTGCATTCACAAGGGCTTTACTCTGAATTGGCCGTGGAGCCTCTTTATGAGGTACTGGCTGTACTGGCTTGAGACCCCACCTTCATGACCAGTTATTTTTAATTACTTCTTAAAGCTAAAGGGCCCAGAGCTTCATCGTTCACTCTGAAGGGCAAACAACTCAGTCCAGAGCATGACCCATGGGGAGAGCAGACATTGTTAGGCTCTGCTTTTTTCTGGTACTGGAAAATAATCTGGTAAGAAGCCCAAGATCATGCAGCCTCAGTGAGAACACCATGCTGGAACCAAAGCTGTATGCCCAGCTTGCCCAAGACACCAGGGCCCTTCAGACCTGTGGCCTTACCCCATGGCCGCCATGCCTCCAAGGCTGAGAATCTGGGGCCAACCTTTGGTTCTGAGGCCTGTGCGCCACAGCTAGCATTGCCTCAGGCCTGTGAAAATGCCTTTCCCACCTCAGCTGAGCGATCAGGGAGCTGGTTAGACTGCCAACAGTTGGACCTGGTTGTCTGCCACCTGCTTCTCAGGTTGGTGAAAACTCTGGGGGGAGGGGCAGGCACTTTTATCTGTACTTTGGAACCCTCCATGAGAAAGGCAACTCAGATGATACTTGAGACACTCTTGGAACTGTGCTCCCAAGTCTCCTCTTCACCACTTTCTCAGAAGAGAACTGGATCCAAGATTTAGCTGTGAAGAGAGGCCTGGAGTCAGCTTCAGCCATTTCATCTTTATTAGCATCAGAACACTTAATACTGAGGGACCGGACAGACAAATCGTGGCACTTTTCTCAAGGGAGTGTGCAGCTGCAAAGCACAATTCTTCAAAGGACGTTTAATGATCTGAGTGTTTTTTTTCACACTACCAGAAAAGTCTAATTTCAGAGCACCATCCCATGCATTTCTATCTGTGTTAAGAATGCAGAGTCAGATGAGAAAGCCAGGAGGAATCCGTGCAGTGAGGGAGACCTTAGCTCTTTTCCTCCCAGGCCTGGCAGCTAAACATTTGCTTATTTTATTTTGCATGTGTAATGTTTGCCTGCGTGAATGTCTGTGTACCACGTGCATGCAGCACCGACAAGGGCCCCTAGACCCAGAGCTAACATGCCTCCAAGCCGCCGCTGAGATGCGAAGGGCAGCAGCTGCATGTAACCCTTAGGTTTTTGTATTTTAAAGGACACTGCGCACCGGTGGCCTGTGTAATAGGACATGCCACGAAACAGTCGTGGTGTTAGGTGGTCCCAAGTCTTATCAGGTGCAGCTGGCTGCGACAGGGATGTCCAGGGACCTCAGTCTTGCTGCTTTTCACTCTCTGCAACGACAACTGTTTTCCCGTCTCCCTAGCTCTGGGACCCAGGGATGGAGCTCTGGCCAGGACTTCCTGCTCTGCTGGGTTCAGGTGAAGGAAGATTGCACCTCTCGATGAAAGGTGGGGACTGCCTGCCCCAGCTCTCCTTTCTCCTTGCTGGGACACAGGGCTCCCGACTTGAAGGCCAACATCGTTTTTGTGATCGCAGAGGGGGAGTAGCCCAAAGGGACCAAGCCAAAGCTTTTGACAGCATCCCTGAAGTTTCGCATCAACTTTTGCCTCCTGCCTGTTGTCCCAGGTGACAGTTCAGATGGGATGTCTGGGCTGGCTGTTACATACACTCTGGCTGCATGTGACAATGTTGAGTCCTCCCACTAGGTCCCAGCCCACATTTTTTCACAGAACCTGCACAGAGACACAAGTATTCTTGCTGCAGCACTTTCCCACGCAGGACTGTGAGCACGACCCATGTTTTATGTTAAAGCCGGCAGGACACAGCATGAGACAGTGAGTCAGAAATCCTGCAATTGCTCCATGCCGGGTGCAGGGCCAGGTGGTGGGGGGCCGAAGAGCCCCACATTCGGTTCCAGAGGGGTCTCTTGCATCATGATAGGTGTGCACCCTGTTGAAGGACATGGTGCCATGTCAGTGTGACAGCATGTGGCTGGCTTCGGGGCTCATGGAAGGTAGCAGAGTAGCTGTTTCCTGTCTTTAACAAGTTCAGCACAAATCTTGTCTGTGACAGGCACAGGGTCCCTGCCAGAGGCCTCTGCTAAAGGCTTTAGGGCCCAGATTAGTGAGTTGGCGGCTCCAGGCCCAGAGACCTTCCTGTTCTGCTGAGCTGAGAAAACATGTTCTCATGGAGACGCATGAGAACAGATTGGGCAGGCTGGTCTCTCAGCATCCACACAGAGGGAAAAAGCCACGATCATCCACAGCACAGCCTAGCGCTCAACACCAGTGTGCCCTAAGCCCTGCTGCGTCACTCTTGGGCTTTCACATGCAATAAAGCAGACAGTGAGTTCTGCCCTTGAGGGCTCATGGTCCTCGGGAGGAGGCAAGACCACAGGTGACGGCTGTGGTCCACATAACCTCCACTCCAAAACAGGCTCAGCTGGTGCTCGCTTCAGCTTTTATCCTCTCTCACTTTCATCATGCTGGCCCCAAGCCCTGGGTCTCCACTGTTAGGAGCCTTTGGAATCAGTGGCTTGTGCATAGCCTGGGGTGGGTGGCAGGGGCACCCGTTAGGACAGCACATCTGCTCCCAGCTGTGGGCCTTGAGCAAGCATTTTCAGTGTTCGGAACCCGGACACAAAGAAGAAAGTGGTTCCCTTCCTGGGGTGCTCTGAGATGGCACAAATGGTCAGCACACGGCAAGCACTCCCAGGGTGTGGGGCTGCCATCTTTGTCCTGGATCGTGAGAAGCTCTGGTCCTGGAAGCCAATGGCCAGGCTGTGTGGCCCAGGGCAGGTTCCTTCGCCTTCCTGATCTCGCTGTTGCTGCTTAGCAAGCTCCAGAGGCCTGCCTGCCTCTGCCTTGCCACTGTTGCTAGCCAATGCTCTCCTGCTACCTTTTTTTCTTTAACATGTGGATTCTGGGGCTCAAACTTGGGTCCTAATGAATGCAAGCCCTGAGCGCTGCCCCAGCCCTTCAATGCCAATGTCCTTAAAACAGCATTTCAAACTCAGGACACTCCTTTGGGGTTGTTTGTTTGTTTGTTTGCTTTTTCGGGGACAGAGGAAACAGCAGGTCAGATTTTTAATTTTTCCTCTGAAAATCAGAATTGTGGTCAAGACCGGGGACTTAGCTGTGTCCTCAGTTCATGTGCTCTTCTGTGACCAGGGGTGTGCACCGTCTCCTGGGCTATGATGGGACACAGCTTCCTCCTGGTCTCGCTGCAGTGATAGGAAAGGTCAGAACTCTTGGTCTAAATTACCAAGTTTTTCTTAGGGGAAGTACTTGCCTGGGCCAGCACCTGCTAAGAGGCCGTGGCTTAGGGCCAGAAAGGTCTTTGCCTGCTGTACCCATGGAATGTACAAGATTATCACAAGCTGAGCGTAACAGCTACCATCACAAACTGCCATCCAGATAACAAGATTCCGGGGTCAGAGGCACAAGTTCACAGTCAACTGAGGTCACCACCTGGCTCATGGTCTTCAGGGCTGATCACAGGTGGTTTTTCTGTGATCGTGGACACAAGTGCTCTATGCCGCACATGCTGGCTTCTCTGTTTCATGCCTGTTCATGAAAGGGTCAAATCAAAGGTAGGGCCTCAAGAAGCATGGGGGACAGTAGATGGCTCATGGCTGCAGTGGGAAGCAGCCACACTGAACCCCGGGGTGGGGGCTGTTGGACCTCTCAAGCTCAACCTTCTTAAAATGAGGTTGCCAAGTGCTCAGAGTAGAAAACGTGAAGCCTTTGCAATATGCGGCTCGTGAAGAGAAGCTGAGGTCTGCACAGGCCTCCATGTGGCAGGGATCAAACATACCCTGGGCATACCTGTTCAGAACATAGAGGGGTCAGGACTCCACGGCCCAGGACACTTGTGGATTTACTGCTAAGAACTGGAGAAATGGGTTAAAAAAAACTGTTATTTAGCATTCAGTGAAAGCCATCTGACTCACAGGCCCATGAACAGTTGGCTGGGATATCACGTTGTCTGTCTCTCACACACCCCTGGACAGTGGGCTGGGAAGTCACATTGTCTGACACTGGAGCCATTTTCTTTCCTCGCTCCTTTCCATCAGGCTCTCGCTGGCTTGGTTTGGTGTTTCAAGTGTTGGGGTGTGCACTACCATGTCTCAAATTTTCCTTTTTTTCCTATCATTGTGATTTGGACCTCTGTGAGGTGCTTGCCAACACTCAGCACAGCTGGTTCCCAAGGTGCTGATGAAGGTACAGGGCCCACAAACAGATTTTAAAAACACCATTGTATTTGATATTGTAAGGGAACTTCCTTTCTGAATCCAGCTTTTCCCCAAAGTACTGGCCAAGGCCAGGAGATGCTATCAGTTTGAAAGGACAAGACACTGGGTGTCGAAGTGCGGTGTGTGTGTGTGTGTGTATGTGAGTGACAAGCCCACTGTGTCCATAGTTTTTTGTGGTCTGTATTGGGCCACTTTAGAAAATCAGCTTTTTGAAATGCGGCTTGCTACAAATGTAAGGCCTCACAGAAGTTATGGTACAGTCTGAACGCACCACTTCCTGTGGCCTGGGCTGCAAAGAGGAGGCTACAGGAAAAAGGGCTGTGCAGTGTCACCCCTTCCCGGTGGGTGTCATCAGCCCCCTCTAAACGGAGGCCTGCAGTGTTCTGGGGTAGATGTTCTCAGAGAGACAGGATGCACTTGGCAGTGAAGTCCACACTGTAGCAGACATGTGCGGCTAAGAACTGAGAAGGCAGCCCAGCACTGAGAGCTGAGTGTGCAGCCTTGGCCTTTGAAGGGCACACAAACCTCAGAATAACTTACTGAGACCATGCCGAATTCAAAGTGACGTTCTTCTAGGCCTTGAAACACTCCCTCGTTTTCTCTGGATGTGATGCCATTTCATATTTTACAAGGTTTTAAATCACATTCCATTACGAAGCCCTTCAAACAAGGTTTTAAATCACATTCCTCTATGAAGGCCTTCAAACAAGATTAAAAGTGCTTACAAAGGACTGACTGCATTGGTGTTGGGGGACCTACTGAAAGACCCCACGGTGAAAGACTCTGGAACAAACTGGGTTTTCTGCGATCCCTGGGAGTGAGCAGCGCCTCAGCATCACGGCGGAGTGGCTCAGGGGACAGACTTTGGGGCCTCAGTTTAAGAAGCAGGGTTACCGGTGACCAATGGTGACACATGTGCACTGATGACCAGTGAATAGTGACATGGATGCCATCCCCTTGGCACTGTGCTCGGGGAAGTGCCTGGCAGAGGACCCAAGTAGTTGTTGATACAACACTGCCAAAAGGAAATAAAGGGACTCAGCAGAGAGCAAGAGATGCTCGTGGCTTAGGCATACTCACCATGCATTTAGCAGGCATTACCATTCTCAGTTCTCAGTGCCAGTGAGCTGGGCCAAGCTGGCACAGCTGGCAAGTAGAAGCCCTGCCCTCTGGGCACAGACACATCCTGCAATGGAATGTGCAATGTTGTGGAGAGGGATGATGAAGGCTCCAAAGGAACTGTGCCTTGCCACTTTGGTGGGCTGGCAGCTACCTGTCCCTCTCAACCAGGGAATTATAGCTCTCTGAAATATATATGAAGTCATCAATCAAGCATCAGTCATGGGAGGGAGTATTCTAGTAAAGGCCTGAGCATGGGAGAGGGCAGGAGAGATTCTGGCGGAGAGGAGATGGATAGGACAGGAGAGAATTGGGAGAGCAAGCAAGGCCCTGTACCCACTGCCAGGCCTCCAGGGAGGATGAGGCAGGCAGCTTAGCCTTGTGGAGGGCTTGCGTGGCCTGGGCATGTATCTCGAGAAGACGGTTCTGAGCGTGCAGAAAACACGGGGCAGGAACACACTGGAGAGGGTGCAGGCCACAGGCACAGGCTGTGACTCACTGTCCGCGCTGGGGAGTCCGACATAGCAGGGGCCAAGCATTCCGTGTGTGCCCCACACGGAAACTGAGTCAGGGGCAGACATGCTCTCAGGGAGGTCAGGTTGATGTGTGTTCTGAGAAGATGCTGGGATGATCTGCTGAGCACTGGAGTGCCTTAACTCTGAAGGCAAACAGTTTAGGACCTGCCACACCTGCCCTCAGGAACTTAGGACTGGGGTGAGGGACAGGAGATTATAGTACTCAAGAGGCTCTTCTTTGTGACTCCAAGAGGACAGAGGCCCACGTGGCTCTGGGCACCCCAGGATCTGTCTGGGTTACCCTCATGCTGGGCAGTGTTTGTGTAGGGCTTGGTCCTGTCCACTTCTGCTTCTTAAGGGACCCCAGCACATGCCCTATACAGACAGCTGGCTGCAGGGGTCCACGCTGTCTTGGCTCTTTATCCTACACAAAGGCAGAGGGGAGGCTCTTGTCTTTTCTTAGTCAGAAAGTGCGCTGTGCAGCTCTTGAGGGTCTGCGTGGGCCCTGAAAAATTAGTGCCACAAGTAAGATTTGTCAGACACAAAACCCTCAGGTTCAGGAGACCTTAGGCCTTCAAGTCTAAAGGCCTATGACCTGGGCCAGGAAGCTACTTGCCAATACAAGTAACAGCACGCGGGACCCTATAGGGCCTATGACATCTTGGCGCCCGGTGATACCTAGCACTTGGCTCGTCAGTCTTCATCACAGGCGTGTGTACTTGTGTCCAGTCGAGAGCGGTGGAAACCTTTCTCTTAAACGATGGAGTCAGCTGCTTAAGGGATCTGGGACCACCTGGGATGAAAACACAGGCTGCCCCTGCAGGGGAGCCATGGCGGAGCCACCCTCTGCAACCATCCAGGCTCTCCTCCCTCTACTGCCCAAGTCAGACTGCTGATGGGGTCAGCACAGAGGGCTGGGTGGGCGGCTCAGGAAAGAGCTTGCTGGCTAGAATTAGACCGCTGGCACCCCCACAATGGCCGGGCATGTTCCAGTAAGGATATTGCTGGGGAGGCAGAGTCCAGGGAATCCTTGGGCTCCTGACCAGCAAGTCTAGGTGAATTTGTGAGCTCCAGGCTCAGTCAGGCTCTGAAGAAAACTAAGTGGAGGGTTGGGGAGATGGCTCAGCAGGTTGTTGCTGCCAAGCCTGGGGCTCACAGGTGGACAGGGGGAGCCAGCTGTTGACTGCCTGGGGCTCACAGATGGACAGGAAGAGCCAGCTGCCGACAATTGCTCTCTGATCTCTACATTGGTAGTTCTCCACCTTCCTAATGCTGTGACCCTTTAACACAGTCCCTCATGGTCTGGTGACTCCCCAACCATAAACTTATTTTCATTGCTATCTCAACTGTAATTTTGCAACTGACAACAATCATAATATAGATTTCTGTGTTTTCTGATGGCCTTAAGTAACCCCTGTAGAAGGGCTATTCAACCCGAAGGGGTCAACCATTGCTCTACACGCATGTTATAGTACCAACATGTGCACACACACGCACAAATGCACACACACAATAAATAAATAAATAGAAACAGGCCTGAGGAGATGGTTCTGAGGTTTAAGAATGCAGCTGCTCTCAGAGGTTCAGTTCCCAGAACTCACATAGCTCCTCAAAAGCCACTAGAGCTCTAGTTTCAGATTTGACTTCATCTTCTAGACTCCTCAATAAATAAAGATTAAACATTTTTAAAAAGAGAGCAACTGAAGAAGATACGTCTGTCATGCACACACACACACACACACACAATTTTTAAAAAGGGGTAATAGAAAAATAAAAGGAAAGGAGGCAAAAGAGGGAAGGCAGGCCTGGTTCTGTAGTCTCCTTCTGTCCCCAGAGGAGACATTCAGTTGAGGGTGCTCAGCCTTCCCAGGGGCCTGAGAACGGCTTCTTCCCTCACGCTGGGAGGCCTGTTTTGTGCTTCCACCTTCGCAGGGAGCGAATGCTGCCTAGACTTGGTGTTCTCTTCTGAAGCCAAGCTATTTGTGCTGCTGTGAACGGCAGCTGCCGCGTCAGGGCCGGGAGCCACCACCATGGTCTGCAGCAGCTGGAGGAGTCCTGCAAAGACCGGGGGTGGGCAGGCTGCCTCGTGGGTGGAGCCCATGCCGGTGTCCTGGCACTCAGGTGTCTGGATGCTTGCTGCCTGCTGCCCGCTGCCCACTGCTCCTGCCCGCTGCTCCTGCCCACTGCTCCTGCCCGCTGCTCCTGCCCACTGCCCACTGCCCACTGCTCGCTGCTACTCACTGCCCGCTGCTACTCACTGTCCACTGCTCCTGCCCACTGCTCCTGCCCACTGCCCACTGCTCGCTGCTACTCACTGCCCGCTGCTCATTGCCCACTTCTCCTGCCCACTACCCACTGCTACTCACTGCCCACTGCCCACTGCTCGCTGCTACTCACTGCCCGCTGCTCACTGCCCACTGCTCCTGCCCGCTGCCCACTGCTCCTGCCCACTGCTCGCTGCTACTCACTGCCCGCTGCTCGCTGTCCACTGCTCACTGCTCGCTGCCCACTGCTACTCACTGCCCACTGCTCACTGCTCGCTGCCCACTGCTCCTGCCCACTGCCCACTGCCCACTGCTCGCTGCTACTCACTGCCCGCTGCTCACTGCCCACTGCTCCTGCCCACTGCCCACTGCTCCTGCCCACTGCTCGCTGCTACTCACTGCCCGCTGCTCACTGCCCACTTCTCCTGCCCACTGCCCACTGCTACTCACTGCCCACTGCCCACTGCTCGCTGCTACTCACTGCCCGCTGCTCGCTGCCCACTGCTCCTGCCCGCTGCCCACTGCTCCTGCCCACTGCTCGCTGCTACTCACTGCCCACTGCTCACTGCCCACTGCTCGCTGCTACTCACTGCCCACTGCTCCTGCCCGCTGCTCACTGCCCACTGCTCCTGCCCGCTGCTCACTGCTCACTGCCCACTGCTCGCTGCTACTCACTGCCCACTGCTCGCTGTCCACTGCTCCTGCCCACTGCTCGCTGCCCACTGCTACTCACTGCCCACTGCTCCTGCCCACTGCTCGCTGCCCCCTGCTCCTTGCTCGCTGCCTGCTGCTCACTGCCCGCTGCTTGCTTCTTGTTGTTTGCTGCCCGCTGCTCGCCGCTCGCTGTTTGCAGTGTGGTGTGACCCTGGTGTTGTGAAGTAGCCGTTCTCTGACTGGCAACGGCCTGATTCACAACACCAGCTGTCCCACCACACCATGTCAGAGGTCTCTGAAGTGGTCAAAGGAAGAGAGGTCGCCTCTGCAGCCGCTGCTGGGAGGTCCGGGGGACAGCAGACAGTTGATGATCCGCGGTGCCTCTGCAGGGGCTGCTGCTGGAGGAAGAAACAGGATGACAGTGAGGAGCGACACAGGGCCGCGATGCTAGCCGCTCTTCCTTGTTCTTGCCTCCCAGAGCAGAGACTTTCCCTTTGTGTGTGTGTGTGTGTTTGCTTGTGTGCACGGTCAATCTTTGTGTTATTCCTCAGGAGCCATCCACACATGTCAAGAGCAACCTGAGATAGTTATCAAGTGGCCCTCACAGGGTTGGGGCAATGTCTGCTGATGAAGTGATTGCTGCTCGGATCTGAGGGGGAGTCCTGGACCACATAAAGCACACACAGTGGATGTTTCTGAGGTCAGCACTGGGAGGGCGAGACACGTGGACTCTTACGCCCTGTGTGCCAGTCAGCCTGGCCTACTTGGTGAGTCCTAGGCCAATTAGAGACCGTTCCT
>CM053749.1:1368052-1408165 GCA_028658305.1 Pachyuromys duprasi
ACACACACACACACACACACACACACACACACACACACACACACGTTGGACCAGGAGTGCCACTGGGCCCCTCATACCGTGGACTCAGTGACAGCCATGCTCTGTGCTCCTGGGGGTGGGGGGCAGGCAGAGTCCTGGAGGGCCTTGTGTGGAGGGCCGCAGGCAGCCTGGCCTCATCACGCTGAGACTCCTCACCTGTTGGGGAGGCTCTGGAGAGCGCCGTCCCTATGTTCTTCCACTCTCAGGACACCCGAGTGGGCAAGGACAAGCGCTGGCTGCCCAGCACTCCGCAGCATGAGCCTAGAGGCCAGTGTGTCCGGGCAGCATCCCACTCTGTCCTTTCTCTCCCGAGTTCCTGCGGCGGCTCACAAACCTTTCTGGATCTTAGTTCCAGGATCTGCCCACCAGGGCACCGAGGTCAGAACTGGCTCCACACACTTGGCAAGGGGGCGCAGTGGGTGATGGTTCCTGGCGCTGACCACATTACTGTGGTTGGCTCTGCAAGCAGCGTGTCAGCAAGGACCCTGATGTGCTTCTCTGGGGACTGCCTTGGGCTCAGAACCACTGAGAACACACCTGTGGCAGACAGGAAGGCCAGCTCCTTGTTAACTGTGCTCAGAAGACAGCCGTCAGCACAGGAAACACACCTTCACTCAATATTCACACGCCACCAGGTAACCCTTGAGCACTCGAAAATTCCCAGCTCTGCGTGTGGGCACCATCCCAACCTTGCACCAGGGACAAAAAGTCACTTCAAAACAAGGGAGAGCCTGGGCCACAAGCAGATATCTTAGTTTTGCCTAGAACCTACTGGAGCCCAACAGGTCAAGGAGAAAGGAGATGCTTATCTGAACACACCAAGTGACTGTTGTGTCCTAACTTGTAATCTTTGCACAGGTGAGCCCTGGCTGGTCTTATCCTCCCCACCACACAACTGCTCTCTCTCCTTTGTGTTGTGTGTATGCACATGAGGTCAGAGGTCAACCTAGGGACTCCTTCCTCAGAGGCTATCTACCTGGTTTTCTTGAGGCAAGGTCAGTTGCTGGTCCAAGGACTGGCCAGTTTAGTCTAGGCTGGCTGGCCAGGGAGTCCCAGGGGTGGGCCTGTCTCCGCCTCCCTGTGCTGGGGTCATACATGTGCACCACCACTCAGGTTTTCATTCGTTAGTAGCCAGTGCCTCGCTGACTGGGCCGTCTCCCTTGCCCCGTGCCCTTTAAAACTCTGTTCCTACCGTATGAACGGCGCTGTTACGGCAGCGCCGCTGCAGTCTCAGCACTCCGAAGGCAGCTGCAGGGACCCTGTCCTCAGCGCAGTCTGGCTGGCTGGGCTCCCTGATGTTGGTGAGCTCTGGATCTAACTGAGAGAACTGAGAGGGTCTGCCGCAATGAAAGATGTGGAGAGGAATTTAGGAAGACTCCCTATGCAACCCCCAGCCTATACACACACACACACACACACACACACACACGCACGCACGAGCCAGCTGGCAGAAAAAGTCCCTTTCACCATGGCTACCTGCAACAAAACAGAATATAAGAGAAAAGCACACCTCCAAATGCAGGGGAAGGCAGGTGCTGTGCAAATGACCTGTGAAGGGTCATGACGCTGGGGGCTGGGGCTTTGGGGCCTCAGACCTGTTCCAGCTCGGTAGCTCAGTTCTTCTCTTGGGGCAGTGCATAAGAAGCTGGGCACTTCAGTGGCTGTCACTCACCCTGACCCACATGCCACATGGCCTGGGCACTCTTGCACACAGGCTCTAGGACTAGTGGCTTCGTACCTCCTGGGATGTCATGTCCCCACAGTCTTGCCTCTTCACCCTAGTCCCACACAGGCTGTCAAGGAGTCAGAAAACATAAGTCAGGCCACCAGCCTGGGGCAAGCAGTCACTTTCTTTTTAAATTTTATGTTCTTTATTTTATGTGTTTTGTCTGCATGTGTGTCTATGTATCATGTATGCACAGTGCCTGTGGAGCCCAAAGAGGGCTTCAGATCCCCCAGAACAGGATTTAGTTCATGACTGTAAGCTGCCATGTGGGTGCTGGGACTCGAACCTGGGTCCTCTGAAAGAGCAGCCAGGC
This sequence comes from Pachyuromys duprasi, assembly GCA_028658305.1. Classification (NCBI taxonomy): domain Eukaryota; kingdom Metazoa; phylum Chordata; class Mammalia; order Rodentia; family Muridae; genus Pachyuromys; species Pachyuromys duprasi. The sequence continues at coordinate 1,370,131 of CM053749.1, forward strand.
TCCTAGTTCTGAGCTTTCTTTGCAGCCCCAGGTAGGCATTTTTCCATGTGTGTTGGACCTGCCTTTCTTCATTGCTTTTTCTTAGGTCATAGGTAGTAAACTGTCCTGTGTGGCCTCTCTGCCCCTGAGTCTGGGGGCAGCAAAGGGCACTGCCGTGATGGGGCTTGGAGAGGGTAGCAAGCATAAACTGAAGGGAGCCAGCCTGCACTCGCACATCCTGGCAGGTGCCGCCTAGACGGGGAGTGCAAGAATGAAGTCCTGCTTCAAAGAGGCTGCTGGGCCGCAGGAGCCCAGCCCGGGGTTTGGTAGACAGTCAGCACTGCAGGCAAATAGATTATTCCACCCTGGTTACAGCAGACCATAATTCAGGCCCGTCTGCCACGTCTTATCCTTGGCAGGTTAATCCTGCCAAGTGCTTGTTCTGGAGTTTGCATCACGCTGTGCTTGGGTGTAACAAAGCAATTGTGCTAATCCTGTCTCGCTGGCTTTGTGGCCCTGTCTGGTCAAGGCGGTGGAAGAAGGGTACGTAAGATCTTTGTCCCGATCTTTCTACTGCGCTGCTGCCCTCCCTGCCTTGTCTTTTTTTGTTTTTGTTTTTTAATTAATATGGTTTTCATTAAATGGACCTATGGTCAACCATAGTGTTGGACATCTGCCAAGGCCAACTGTTTTGTGGACAGGAACGTTAACGCTCTTGGTGGTCTCCAAACTTTTTCTCGCAGCCCCCACAGCTGCTGGTTAAACGCACTGAGGAAGGCTGAGAACGCGAAGCCCAGCTATCCTAGGCCTTTCCAGCTCGTTAACTGTTAAGCAGGACAGTAAAAAGATGGCTTCCGCTATCACCAGGCGGGGTAGGAACATGGCGGGTCCCTCAGTATGCTGTCCTTTAGTCCATGGCTGGTACTGTTAGGACCTTGGATTTGAACCTGGGCTTTTCCCCAGGGCAGGGTCTAGGGTGTAGCTTAGCTGGTAGCGTGCTTTCCCAGCATTCAGGAAGCTCCGGGTCCCATCCCCAGTAACTCCTGAGCTGGCTGTGGCGGTGCACACTCATAATGCCGATGCCAGCCTGGGCTTCAGGAGACCCTGTGTCACAGAGAAACAAGCACTACAACACAACCCAGAAGCTGCCTTCTGCTTGACATGGGGCATGCTGTCTCCCTCTCCAGCCTTCACGTGGCTCTCTTAGACCCCCTGCTAATGACAGCTCCAGGGATTTGGTTTCAAAGACGTGTTAGCCACGTCTGCTGGAAAATCAGAAAACATCAGGGTTCGCTCACATTGGCATGGATCGGGAAACTGACCCTACAAACATGGAGTATGAGGTGAATGCCACACACTCTTCAGAGGGGAACGCTGCTCTCGTCTGTTTAATTACAGAAACATAGCAAAGAGGAGACCAGCCTACCTCATTTCTTAGTGTGGTGTGGTCTTCTGCTTTACCCTGGCAGACTCTTGTGGGTCTGTGGAGGCACCGTAGAAACAAACAAACAAACAAAACAACAACAACAAAATCTAAACCACACCAAAGTATAAAATAAAATGACCCAAAATGACAGCCTCAAAGCAAGAGGTATAGCTGAAGTACTTGGCACAGTTCTAAAACACAGAAATGCCCAAGTAATGGCTATGGTGGGTTTGTGGCTATGGAGTCCCTGCAAGGTTCCAGGGCTTTGTCTTCTAATTCTCATCCCCTGCCTTCTATCTATTCTTTCCACCATGGAGATGCCATTATGTGGGATGATGAGGAAATCTGCCAGGTGAGGCTCTGGCTTCTACCTCTCAGGGGGTGACATGGCCTCACAGTGGACAAGTTGCTTCGCTTGTATCTGAACATCCTGAGCCCCACACAGCCTGCCCACATGAGTCAAGCATATAGGCTGGGCTTTTAAATTATGGCATCCAGGAAGAGGTTTGAAACTGCCAAGTGTGGCGTAGCTGATCATGTACCAGGGATGGATGTTCACACATCTTTCTGATGACCTTGAGTGCAGAACATTAAACCTATCTGGTGTCAGATATGTCAGGACAGGATTTTCTACTTTGTCATGAAGACAGAATCATTTTGCAAAAGGATGTACAGTATGCTGCCTTCAGCAACCCAGACAGACACTCCACACCTTTCTCCTTCCTCTCCTACATCCTGAAGTGAAGTCCTACCACAAGCTAGACTGACACTGTCCTTGTTTTCAGACTCTACACCACATTCATTATCCTTTCTTAACCACCACAACAAAACCATCTATCTATCTATCTATCTATCTATCTATCTATCTATCTATCTATCTATCTATCTATCTATCTATCTACCTACCTCTATCCATCCATCCACCCACCTACCCATCCATCTGTCCATTCATCCATCTATCTCTATTATCTATCTATCTATCTATCTATCTATCTATCTATCTATCTATCTATCTATCTATCTATCTATCTGTGTATACGGTGAGGAGGGCGGTGTGCATACCTGTGTGAAGGCTAGAGGCGGGTTGTGGGAGTTGGTTCTCTCCACCCACCATGTGGGTTCTGGAGAAAGTGTCTTAAACTGCTGAGCTGCCTTCTTGGCCCCCAACTGATATTTTTCATTTTGACTAGAGTAAGACAAGACACTTTTACTAGTTTCCCACCCACGGAAACAGGGGCATGGTAATCAGCTCAGCTCCGGATGCTACAGAGCTGTGGCTCTCTACCATCTTTGGTGTGCTGTCATGGTTTCTATGGGGCATGGCTGGACTTCCCAAATTGCCAATTCACCTAGCATTTGCCTATTCCAAATTGTAGCTACGTATCCTGCAAAAACTCCATCCTCGTGTTCCCTTTCTTTTTACTGTATATTTTTAAGACAGGATCTCATGTAGCCCAGGTTAGCCTCCAACTTTTTACGTGGAGGCTGAAGATGGTCTTAAATGCCTGGTCCTTCTGCCTCTAACCCCGGGATTGTAGTGTCTGTCAGAAAGCTATGTTTGTGCAGCGCTGGGGTGGAACCCAGGGCTTTGTGCATTCAAAGTCCTTCCTCGGAGGGCTCTCCCAAGTGGGCCACATCCCCAGGTTCTTTTGATGAATATTGTATTTGGGCTTTTTGGGAAGGTAGGATGAGGGCAAATGTAAAAAAAGAATCTTATGGTGGGGGGGGTTAAAATTAGACAATGCCAGCACTTAGCATACCATAATGATTAGAACATGAACACACACACACACACACACACACACACATACACACATCTTAACCCAGTTTTCACTTGCCAATCTGTTGAGTAGAATCAGTCTGCAATACCATGCTAATTAAAACATGATGGAATCAGGCCTATTTGCAAAATTAGCAGTTCTGAGTGTCTGGCCTCGGTGGCCCAGGGGAGGTCCGCCAATGCCTGCTTTTGCATCCCTTGCCATGAACCTGTGTTGAGAAGACACTTTCTCCATCGTGCTTTGGAGTAATCCCTGTCCACCCAGCAGACTGCAAACATCTCTGAACTTTGTTCACTGGGTAAGAGACAACATTGGCTCATTAGCATCTCTGCGCATTTCCTCCAGAAAGATCAATCACACTCCAAGCCAGACACACAGCCCCAGCTCTTAATTCATGGTGGGAGGCGGGAGGCATTGCCCTTTGTGATGGATCTAGGGATCTGGGTGCAGCTTTTGGGGAGAAGGAGGAGCAGAATAGTAAGCAGGGCTTTAGGAGACCATTGCTCTGTGTCACGTGGCCATGTGATTTATGCATGCATGCTACTGAAGTTTGAGCTGATGGCACCTTCTATTCCACACCTCAGATTTGGTGTTGTGTGTGTATGTGTGCCCCTTTCTCTTTTTAGCCAAATCAATGTTGGCTTTGGTCCATGTCTTTGGGATCCTATGGGCCTTGTGAGGCATAGAGCGCTCAGTGTTCTCTCCTCAAATAATTCAGGTATGGCAGTTCCAAGATGCCCTGCCTTCCTTTTATTTTGCTGTTGAAATTCTACTTCTCTGAATCTGAATCCACCCCACCCCTCCACCCCATGACCTGCCCTCTCTCCCAACACTGTCCCGGATGGTAACATGAAGTGAAAGCCCTGCAGGAATGGATCAACCCTGAGGAGCTGTGGGATGGAGGGCTTTCTCCCTACAGGGTGTGGACTCCATGCCTCCCCAGTCATGTTGGCAGACACCGCCATCCACAGGAACACGAAGCCTCTCCCTCAGAAGCTCCCCGGAAGGGCTCTGCTGAAAGCCACCTTGACCTTCCCCTGGGTAAACAGAGCTGCTGTCTGCACATGTCCCTAGAAATCCATGTCCCTCCACCAGCCCAGGGAGACATGTCAACACGAGGTGGACTGGCACCCTCCACAGACAGTTCCACAAATGGTTCCTCTTAACCATGCTGACCACAAGGCCACCACCACAGGCTCCCTGCCCGTCCCAGCAGAACTTCCAGGGAAATCCTACATCTTCCTGAAGGCTCCAGCTGGAGCAGATGAGTTGTTGTCCCTTCCTGTGGGGGCTCTTGGTGATTCCATTTTCACAGCACAGATAATCCCTGGTCAATAGAATCCCACTCCAGGTAGGAGAAGTGACTGCTAGCCCAGCAGTGCCCAGGGTGGGTTCTGAGGATGGCTGAGCGAGTCCCACCTCTCACACTTGCAGCCCTGAGCTGGGAAGACGAGGGAACACAGGCTCACCCCTGCTGCATTGCTTGCACTGCCTTCAGACCTGCTGCATGCTGCTCAGCCACTATGCAGAAAAATGACCAGCACACGAAAGCAAAGGCCAAGACACAAGTGCCAATTGCTCCAGGTGGCTTGACTACCACCCTGGCACAGGGGCCACTGGCCATAGGCACCTCGATTGCACTTCCCTGGGACATTACTGCAGCAGCAGCTGAGGGGCCATGGAGGCTGGCACTACCAAGGTTGCCATAGCCCTGGGCTACCAGTCACACTCCAACAGTGTATAAGGGGCTGGGGAAATGGTGCAAGGCCACAGGACTCAAGTTCAAGTCCTTGAACCTCAGTTGGGTCTCCAGGGTGGCACTCAGCTGTGTTACAAATGTCGACGAGCAGAAGACGAGAGAATTAGTTCCTTGGGCTTTCTCAACAGCAACTCGAGCTGGGTCAGTTCCAGGCTCAGCAACACACCCTATTTCAAAAAACAAGATGGGTGACTCTTGAGGAGTGACACCGATATTTCTCTGGTCTCCAACAGACACACACACACAGACACACAGACACACAAACACATGCGTGCACACTCTTCTGAGTTCTGGGAACAGGAGGCAGCTTTCTGCACAAGGAGGTGCTCCAGGTCTGAGTAGCGATGGAGGAACAGGAAGATGAGAAACATAAGCTGAGTTAAGGGAACAACAAGGTTTCCCTGATAACCCTATTAAGCACAAATCTCTGTGTAATTATTGACATCATTAAAAAGGAGTGCTTAGACAAAAATCCTGGAGACTTTGCCCACAGTAAAGCCTTTTTGTCACAGAGGGCAGCAAGGACACGGCGACACATCACCATTCCCCAGAGATGACGTCTTACCTGGAAAAGCTCCACTTCTGCCTCGGTTTCCCCATTGCTAAACTGGGATTGGAACACCTGTAAGTCTCAAAGTCAAACACTGTCTGAGGCATCAGTTGTCTTCAGTTCAAACCTCACCAGCCTGCCCAGAGGGAACCCACTGACCTGTGGGTGCTGCCGGGCCTCGCTGCTGTCCCCCAAAGCGGCTTCATTCTGCAGGAAGTTTCCACAAGTTAGTCATTCATGCTGTCACTTCATTAGCTCAGCTGAAGCGACTTTGGAGCACAGGTGAGTTCCGTGGCCCACGGAGGGGCTCTGACCTGCTGGCCTGAGTGGTCGCTGCAAAGCTGAGGGCCAGAGGATGGGGGCCCTGCCATGGCCCTCCATGCAGGGCTCTCCCCCCGTGGGAGCAAGGCCTCTGACAGACAGGGGCATAGCTAACACCACCACAGTCCCCTCTGTAACTGAGCACCTCTGTGACTGAGTACCTCTGTGACTGAGTACTTCTGTGACTGAGTACCTCTGTGACTGAGTACCTGTGATGACTGAGTACCTGTGATGACTGAGTACCTGTGATGACTGAGTACCTCTGTGACTGAGTACTTCTGTGACTGAGTACCTCCGTGACTGAGTATCTGTGATGACTGAGTATCTCTGTGACTGAGTACCTCTGTGACTGAGCATCTCTGTGATGGCTGAGCACTTCTATGACTAAGTACCTCTGTGACTGAGCATTTCTGTGACTGAGTACCTGTGATGACTGAGTACCTCTGTGACTAAATACCTCTGTGACTGAGTACCTGTGATGACTGAGTATCTCTGTGACTGAGTACCTCTGTGACTGAGCATCTCTGTGATGGCTGAGCACTTCTATGACTAAGTACCTCTGTGACTGAGCACCTCTGTGACTCAGTACCTCTCAGTTCCTATTTGACTCAGTGCTTTCAGTAACAGGCATTCATAGGCTTTTCAAGCACAGGCAGAAAGAGCAGTGGAGTTCCTGCTGCAGGCGGGGGTTCTTTCTGATTGTTTTGACCATGATTTTTCCAGGGTCTTGCCCCACTCAGCACCTTCACACACTGCAAGAAAGAAAAGAAAAATGGTGTAGATAAGGCACAAATGCACAGCCTAACTGATGGCATTTTTTGTCCCCTCCCTCCTAGACGCTGGAAGACAGCTCCAAGAAAAGCTGGGGAGAAAGAACAAAAACAGAAAACCCTTGCACCAGAGTCTCCTCAGCTGAAGACCTAGGGACCCTGGTCTCGGTGCTGTCTCCATTTTGCAGGCAGAGACACTGAGGCAGAAGAGCTTGAAGGAGGCTTTCCAGGAGGCAGCCTATCATCTGTGAAAACCACAGGCTAGAAGGGGGCATCCTCATATTGCAAACATGCCCGCCATTCCCTCAGAGCCCAGCCCAGCCTCGGCCTCCTGCTGGCTCTGCTCTCTCTTGCTCCCGTGGGCTCACACCAGCAAAGGACGGCAAAGCGGCTCCCTCACAGGTTCAGCTACATTAAGCTGGCAGGGGCTTAGGTGGACAGGCGGTACTGCAGGAGCCCTCAGGGGCCACCTCAGAGAGCCAAGTACCCGGGGTGGATGGAAAGGCCATCAAGACAGACTCTAATTACCTGAGTCTTCCTCCTTGGCTGCAGGGGAAATGAGGTTAAGATTTACAGCCACTTTCAGTTACCATAGTCACCATGGCTGAGATCTCATACAGACATCCTTGTCACCGCAGAAATGAGCCCGCACAATACAGTGAGGAGTTCCTAAGATAGCTCTGCCAGGCAAGCCCTGAGGGGAGGTGCGCCCTCCAACAGCCACTCTTAAGGAACGCCTCTGGGCACAGGGTCCATTATCTCACATGATCCATGGCATTCGTGGAAATTTTGTTCCCCCAGTATCAAAGTTTAGGAAGACAGCCAGCTGTGGTGGGGGCCTCTGTAAATCCCAGGGCTTGGGAAGCAGCAGCAGGAAGACGGCCTCAAGTCTGTGCATGCAGACATGGAGTTTCTCACAGTCAAGCAGCAGGCAGCGCCGCACAACCAAGGTGGCCAACACTGAACACATTTTGGAGCCCATTAGCCACCACAAGCACCTCACACCCGGAGCTCGCCTCTGGCCTCTGCCTCACTGGGACCTGTTATTCCTGTTGAAGCCAGAGAGCCCTGAGAGGCAGACCAGGGCCCAGCTGCCACGCGCTGTTCTTTGAATTCGTTGCTGTGCTCAGTCACATTCCCTGGGACATCGGTGAGAGGCCTTTACGACAAACCCACTACATCGCATGGATTTTCAGGCCAGTCTGTCCACGTTACGCAGAGAAGGCCGGGAAGAGCAGCGTGAACTGCCACTTCAGCCTCACAACCACCCCCGCCCCATGGGGGCAGACGCCTCTTCTCTTCAGGGCCAAGGATCTCAGGCCCAAATCCTCCTCTGTCCCAGGACCTCTGACATTTTGCGCAGGTGCTACCAGTACCCAAAAACCCAAATTCCCTGACACAGATATTTGCTTCTATTTTAGTGTCTTGCCAGAGCTGTAATCTTGATCAGGAAACTGAAGAGTCCTTGTGACTCTTACAGGGACTGGGGAGGAAGGGGCCAGAGACAGGCTCAGTTCTTTAGCCAGGAGCCAGAGGTAGCCCAGCATGCTCTGACCAGGTCCAGCGTCCCAGGCATTCCCTAGTGCTCTCCAGCCCAACCCAGCTGCTTCTCCTGAATTAGTTTTCCCCGGGCTGGGGCCGAGGAGACAGCGTTCACTCCCACAGCACCTTTCTGCTCTGGACACCAGAGGCCCAGCCTAAAAACTGAACATCTAGTAACCTAGATCGGGGCTGCCAGGGAGGCACAGGCGCTTGGCGAGGCTTCCAGGCTCTGGGAATTGCCACCATGCCTGCAGCCTTCTTCCACTCACCGCTGCGCCCACCCCTGCAGCCTCCGAGTGTGCAGCTAGTGGTGTGCCAACCTGACACAAAGTGACACAGCTTCAGTTATCTGAAAGGAGAGAGCCTCGGAGAAAATGCCTCCTTGAGACCCAGCTGTAAGGCATCTTCTTAATTACTGACTGATGGGGGAGGGCTCAGCCCACTGTGGGCGGAGCCACCCCTGGGCTAGTGTCCTGGGTCTATAAGGAAGCAGCTGAGCCAGCTGTGGGAGCGAGCCAGTGAGCAGTCCTCTCCCCAGCCTCTGTTTCAGCTCCTGACTCTGGGTTCCTGCCCGTTTGAGTTCCTGTCCCCACTTCCTTTATGATGGACAGTAATACAGAGATGCAAACCCAATAAACCCTCTCCTCCCAAACTTGCTTCCGGTGACAGGACAGTGGCCAGGGGCTGAGCCTGCAGCAGTGAGGCCCCTGACCATGGGGGGGGGGGAGGGGAGGGGGAGGGATCACAGTGCTGCAAGGATGGGCGGAGTACTCCTCTCCCTAACACTTGTTCTAAATGTGCAAGGCAGCCTTCTGCCGTGGACTTGGCAATCGGAAACAATCTCAGGCTTTGAGAATAATTACTGACCAGAGTGTGCAGGCCTAAAGCGTTAAAAGGCCAGCATCAGTGCACAAGTGCAAGAGGCACTTCTTTCTCGATTGGTAGTTAACTGTTTTTATTTCCATTTTTTGCAACGAGGAGGATAAGTTATAGTTATCCTAAGTTATACTCGCAAACTTTGAGTGCACGTGTGTGTTCGCATGCCTGTGTGTCTGCGCATGTGTCTGTGTGCGCACGCACACGCATGCCTGTGGAGGTAAGAAGATGCTCTGGTCCTTGGCCTCACTTTTGAGACTGTCTCATCAGGACCCAGGCCTTGCTCACTGAGACCTGCTGTTTTTGCCTCCTCAGTGCTGGAGTCACAAGCGAGAGCTGCCACGCTCAGCTTTTCCCTGTGGCCCCTGGGAATTTAACGTCTTTCTGCTGCCCCCGACTTCCCCGGCTGGCCTCAAACGCCTGCTCCTCCTGCCCCTGCCACCTTCGCTCTTCTGCACCCACGCTGGGATTCAGAACGTGCCACCAACGCCTGTCTAATAGTCATAATCCACCCGAAAAATGTGCTGTGCAGACGACATTGGGGCTTTGCTAAGACTGATGCCCAAGCTTGCTTCCTGGCTCTGTATCCCCCCATCCACACCCTGCTGCCTGCCTCAGTTTCCCCCTGGGAGAGCAGGACACCAGGGTGGCCAGCCTGCCAGGCTCTGCCCATGACGATTCAGGGACCCAGGCTTTACCTGGGAGCTGCACAGCCAGAAGATTACTCAACAATTTCCAGTGACTGCTCTTCCCAACAGTGGGTGAAGAGTCCCACACTGTCCTTCCTTCCGGGCAGGCTGAAGTGCGCCCCCCTGCCTGCCGCTCACTGGGAGGGAGAGATTTAGATCTTGGCCTGTCAAACACTGCTGCAGCTTCCACGTTATTGAACTGCTCAGGATCACCAGGTCTGGAGATTCTCCTGTAGGAATCACAAAGGCGGAGTGTGGAATGAGGGGTCTGGCAGGTGGAGGCTCGAACCTCTGGCTTACTCCGGATGGAAGGAGGGGTGGGGTTGAGGAATGGCTGCTGAGGTCCTGGTGCACCCTTGCTCTTCCCCTTCCATTGAGAGGAGCCTCCTGAGGGAGCAGAAACTGTGTTTTCTGCCTTGGGCCTGATTACCTGGGAAGGGTCACCCATCTTGGCAGCCTGATTTTGTCTCTGATCCACTTTCAATCTGGGTTATTAGGAATCCTGGAGCACCCCTCCCCCAGCCTTTAGCCTTGGCTGCCAGGGCTGAATTAAAGTGTGAGTGTCATTAGCTGACATTCATCAAAACACTCCTCATTGTTCCCAGACTGGAGCGGCCAGAGGTGGCATTCACCCGGCGTTTCATGTTAATCTCTGTTGAGGACTTGCCTGACAAAACACATCACTGGAAGATTTGCCAGGCTGAAAATGAACGATGTTTACGGCTCACCCCTCTTTTTCTTTCCTAAAGGAAATGACACTTGCCCTCTGCATTCTTGCCAGCCTCCATGGCTCATCCTGCCCTACCATCTACACAGCCTTAACATTTCATTTCTCCTTCATGAGTAAAGCTTTTGTTGGCAGTGTCTGCAAAATTACAATAAACATCTTGGGCTTCAGCCCTGGCGTCTGAGATGAAAAACGATGAGGCCTGACACACTGCTTTCAATACTGCTGGTGAGAGGCGTCTCCCTGGGGACCACGAGGGGCCTCCAGCTGCGGCTGCAGGCTCTGTGCTGAGGAGGTGGTTGCTGCCTGGTTCCCACCGAGGACCCAAGCCAGCCGGTTCTCCAAGTAGCACTGCAGACTCTTCTTCTGAGCCTGACCCTTTCACTTGTGTGCTTCTGGTTATTTTCACAAGAACTACATTCTCTCACAGGGAAGATCCATTTTCAGTTCTCCCCCCCCCCTCCCTAAACCCCTTCAGTCTGTCCCTCTCTGGACTATGACCCATCCTTAGGGGAGAGGCACTCTGTGAAGAAGCCTTATTTTCTGGCCAGGTTTGGAATAGAGAGTCCAGAGAAGTGGTGGCAGAGAAGAGCTATGGAAGTTACAGGAAATAGGAACTCCCAGGATTTACCAGGAAATTTAAAGGAAAGTTTCTTTCCTTCCCTCCCTCCTTCCTTCATTCCTTTGGCTTAGAAGTTTATGAGGTCACAAGCCAACACAGTCTGGGTGTCCTCTGAGGAATTCCTGACCATGCCTGTGTTTTACTGTGATGAAATCATATGCTCTTCAGGGGCCAACTCCTTAAACTCACTATTGCCCAAACTGAGGCTTCACAAGGCCACAAGCGTGAGAAGTTTGGCCTTCTGGCCCTAGTGAGTTGACCTTGGTGAATTTCTGTGGGCCACACTCTCTCCTAGGATCTCTCACTACCTCAGGCTCACCTCACCTCGGCCCACCTCACCTCAGGCCCACTTACTTCAGGTCCACCTTACCTCGGGCCCACCTTACTGGACACAGGAATTGTTCTGTGCAGCTCTGGCAAGCAGACTTGCCAGCTCCAGGATTTTGAATCAGGAGATGAGCACAGAGGCAGGTGAGGGAGCTGCCTGGAAACAGTGAGCATCAGTGGCCTCCAGCTAGTGCTCTGCTGGCGCGGGTGGGCCAGTGATGTGTCATGGGAACCCCTAGTTCTTGTGATGGGAAAAGGTCACAGGGAATCTTGGGCTTTGTTCAGGAGGGACCGTGGGGAAGCCCAGCCCTGGTGAGGCTGGGGAAGGTGGCTGGAGACTGCAGTTCTGTCCGGTGCTATGGGGCCCGAGTGGCTCTCCTGCTGCCCGGGGAGCCCTGCAGGTCAAGCTGTGGTGAGAGCATATGTGCTTTAGAGACACTGGTTTTAAAATGGCTCAACTAATAATTCAGCCATCCCTGGCTGGTACTAAAACACTCAGTTTCAGTGACTTAGAAGATTATTTTTAATTAAACCCTGATGGGTACAGCTGCCGCTGGTACCCAAGCCCACACAGGTGATTTTAAAAAGACATAACTGATTATTTTATTTTCATTGCTCTGACAAACTGATCTCAGGAAGGAAGGATTGGTTTTGGCTGTTGGTTTGATGGTTCGTTCAGTCCATCGTGCTGGGAACTTCTCTGCCTTTGCTCAGCTCTGGAGCGCTGATGCCAACTGCAGCTGGCACACAGCGCATGCTCAGTCAGCCTGGCACACAGCACATGCCCAGTCAGCTTGCTGCGTGGACGCAGGAGTGAAAACGGGAAGGTGCGCCCTTGCTCCTCCTCAGAGCTGCCCCCTTTACTCTTGGTATTTGAGCAAAGGAGAGGAGGCGAAGAGCCACTGTGGATGCTGACGGAGCAGCTAAGGACAGACTCTAGAACTGTGTCAAAGGCAGGAGGCTCACCTTGTTGTAAATCCTTGCTGTGCTTTCAGCATGGCACCATAGCCGCTCTTGACTGTGCTGTCTCCAGCCTGTTCTTTTAAGACTGGAGTTCACCGCAGACACATGGCGGGTGGGTGAGGGGTACAGCAGGACGAGGAAGCAGCTACAGAGAAGAAACGAATGAAGTTGGATGCATCTACTTCACAAGATCCAGAACTTACCAAATGCACAAGCCTGTGAGTGTGGGGAGGGTGGTCTTGAGCCGGTGAAAATTCTCAGCTTACAAGACTCAGATGTGAAAACCTCCAGTTTGAAGGACAAGGGTTTTTTTCTGTTTTTGAACACTTACTTCAGATCCACTTTTGTGTAAACATAATGTGTGTCCACGTGCACACAGTGTCCACGAAACCCTTTCCTAACCTAATCTATCACTGAAAATCCAGGTGAATGGTGCAACCCTGATTTAAAAGCGGAAGATTAGCTATTTATTTTGCTGGCTTGAATGTAAACCTCCATCCTCCTCAGTGCTTCACCCACCGTTTCTACCACCGACCTGGATCCCAGCACACATGACCTCTCTTTTAACTGTTTTTTTTTAAACTAATTTTCATAGTGACCTTTATTTCTTAGCCCATCAACTGATCAGCCAACCTTCCTGTAAATGAATAAGACTCTTATAAAAACTAAACTCAAAGGCAGAACAACTTTTAAATGGTTGGATTCATTTACAAATGGAATTGACTGCTTCTTTTCTGAGCTCTACAGCTCCAATGTGTGTGTGTGTGTGTGGTGGGGGGGGGGACTGGCTTCATGCTCAGCTGACTGACTGCTTCTCTGGGCTGGAGAAGTCTCACACGCTGGTTAAGGACTGTGTCCTGCAGGCTGAATAGAAACACACGAGAGAGCCAAGACCAGAACCTGAGCACAGAGTCCTCCAAGAGCCATGCCTAGTCACACGTTGGAGTGACAGGGCTCCCCTCTGCTGCCATTTTGAATTTGATGACCCACCTGAGATTACACCAAGGAACACAGCAAAGCACAATTTAAAATGTGCCCTCTGCGGCTGGAGATGGTGATAAATCAGCCTGCCTCCATCTGAGGCTTGGAAGACATCTTAGAGTAAACACAAAGTAGGTTCACTCCTGTTCATGATTAAACCTCTGTTTCTTGAGATTGGGCTATGCCCCACCTTTAACCTAAACTATAAATGGTTCTGACTGCCTGTGCCAGGAAATGACAACCGTGCCTTTGTTTCAAAAGGTTATCATAACCACCTTGTTAGGGTCTACTTCTAAGGCCTATTTGCCTGCCAAATCCCCTCTTTCAAAACTCCCTACTCCTAAACTGTAAAAACTCTTAACTTTACTTGTCCTATGCTGATCTCTTGAACCCCTCAGAGAGAGGCAGACCATGTACATGAATAAAAAGGCTTGTTTTCATTAATTAATTTGGCCATGATGATTTGGGTTGGTGGTCTCTTTCCGTGCACCTGCAGGATTAACTATAGCCCAGAGGTTAAGAGACCCTCTGCTCTCCTAGAGGGTTCAGGTTCAGTTCCCAGCACCGCATGGTGGCACAGGGGATCTGAAGCTCTCTTCTGTCTCTTCGGGCACTTGGCACACAAATGGTGCACACACACTAAAATAAATAAATAAATAAATAAATAAATAAACAAACACACACACACACACACACACACATATATGAAAAATGTGCTTTCTATTTAACCATGAGGAAACAGAAGAATCCAAACAGAGGCACATTCTCATGTAGGGTGGGGCTTGGGGCTCGGCAGCAGAGACCTGCTGAGCGAACGCAGCCTGTGCTACTGCCTGGGTCAAGAGAAGGAGGTGTCTGTAAATGATGTCAGGATAGGGAGGGAATTAGAAGATAGACCCTGACACTGTACCAACTCAGCCAACACAATACAACAAGCAGCTGAGCAGAGACAGCACAACCTCATTTTCACACTTTCCCAACTGTCCACAGTTTGTGTTCTCAGTAAAGTATGCTGAAATCCTAAAAGATATATGAACTCCCAAAGGGCTTAAGCTTTTTCTGAGATGTATCTGATTTTTTATTTTATGTATATGGTGTTTTGCCTGTGTGTGTGAGGTGTTGGATCCCTTGGAACCCAAGTTACAGATGGTTGTAAGACACCACGTGCTGAACACGTCACCTGGGTCCTCTGGGAGCCAGCCCGCGCTCTTGACCACTGAGCAGTCCCTCTCGCACCCTCATTCTCCTTTTTGTTCTAAAACTCGTCAGCCATAAAACAGGCTTCTCTCCTCGGAGGCAGAAGTCACACGGGAGCCAACCTTACTGAAATATCTATCTATTCAGCGTGTATTTCTGCACACGCCAGTATTATATCAGCCCAATGACTGCTTTCTGGGCCATAGAAAAACTTAAGCTGTTTCCTCATTTTGGTGTCTCATTAGAAAGCTGCTTGGGAAGGGAATGACATTTTTATTTTATACAAAATTAGGTAAAACAGATTATTTCTGCTTTTCTTCCTGTAGTGTAACAGGGCTGGAATCACATGCTGCCCTTAGGCTTTTAAAGTTATGTCTAGGGTCAGCAGTGTCTTCTGTTGGGTTTCTGAGGGCCAGTGTGGCAGCCAACCTGGAAGCCAGACCATGGCCCAGGCACGTCCATCCGCTGAAGGGCCAGCAAACACACTCGCTCCTGGACACCAGAATACACTTGCCTCCATTCAAGCCACAGATAATCAAAAGGATGTAAGCAAGAAGATTTTGTTTGGCACATGGCCTAAAAGTTCTAAATTTATGTATTCTATTTTTGCTTCTTTCTTAGACTGGGTTGGTTACTAGGCAACTGAAGTATTTAATTTCATTTGCTAATAGTTCCATGTACACAGTGGCAGCTAAGCACTTGCTTGGGAATGTGGAGGCCAGTACCCCGCCCTTTCCATCCAGACTGAGCCCCACACAACCCCTCTTTCTGGTCTGTCTGACTTATGTTTTGGGGGAACGCACGTTTCTGTGGAAATGTGTGGTAGAGATGCTTTGGTGTCTGTTATCCTCACCCTGAGAGATCCTGAAGTGTAGCGTTCAGAACCATCTTTCAGACTTTCAGTTCAAGATGGCAGACCAAGCACATATGTTTTTGTTGTTTTTTTCCCCTGCCTGGAGAAAGGAAATAAAATTTTAGTAATATGTTATGCTGGAAAAACAAACAGGCCATTGAGAAAAGAGCAATCCAAGAACAAAAAGAGTCCTTGGAAATTAAAAACATGTAAAAATGTGCTCAGGGTCTTGTCTTGAGGGGAGGGAAAATTACAAATTCTGAATAAGATTCTATTTCCCTATTAGTGGCAAGGATTAAACACCTTGCTTTAAGTAACAAAAGTAGAGTAGAAATTCTAAATCACCTCTTCCCACCAAACACACACACACACACACACACACACACACACACATACAAATAAGCCCCACTAAATACAGTGAAACAGAAAAGGTGGGCAAGGAGATGATCATTGAGAATCATATTAAGTGGGAAATGAAAATAAATGACAGTTACAATCCCAAATATGTCAACAGGTATAATACAAAGGACATAAAGTTTTCCTATTGAAAGTACTACTTTTAGATGGGAAATGTATATAACCATCTATATGACACTTTGAAAGGGACTTACACTGTTATGGCACAGGATAATTGAAAACAAGAAAGAAGGCAGGCAGGCAGGAAGGAGAAAGAAAGAAAGAAAGAAAGAAAGAAAGAAAGAAAGGAAGGAAAGAAGGAAGGAAGGAAGGAAGGAAGGAAAGGAAAGGAAGAAGGACAGAAAGAAAAAAAGAAAGAAAGGCGATCAAGCATTGTTATAATGAGATCAAAACAGAATTGGGGGGGGGCACTGTTATGTGGGCTGAAGAACCACTGTGTGGGCTGGATTAACAACAAGAGGGGTACGGGGAACACCCAGGACCTGGAGGGTGCGCCAGGCTTCTCTCTGAGGAACTGATTAATGGTGCACATGGAGGGAGAGGTGGTTTGACACACAGGCACTGAACAGGATGTTTTTCAGATTCAAACTCTGTTCTCAAATAGCACAAAGCATTGGTGGTTAAATTTCTACAGAACACTGGAAATTACTATTAGGTCACAAGTAATATCTCAGTAAAACTTACTTGAAAAGAGAAATATTCCAAGCCTCCTGGAGCTCTAACTCAAGAGTAATTTATGGAAGAAAATCAAAGGAGAAATTAGAGACAGTACTGGGATGAATGGCACTCAGCTAAGGGCTGCAGGAGGCATCAAAGGGACTCCAGCTTGAAATGTACCCAGCAAAAAAAGAAAAAATAAAAAAAATGCACCCAGCAAGCAGAGAAGACTGGAAATCACTGTTATCTCAAGAAAAAACTTAAAAAGTTGAAGGGATTCAATAAAGAAAAAGATGATGAAAGAGAAACAAGTTGGTTTGATCATTAGACCATAAAGATGTCACAATTAATAAAAAGACAAGTCTAAACCAACCAAACCGAACACACACACACACACCAAGCAAAAAACTAAAATTTAAAAAGGTTGAACAATGCAAAATCAACAATAAACAGAGCATTACAGGCATAGATTTGATTTCAAAATTACAACATGCAAATATGTGCAAGTACTGATGCATTTGCAAAGTAAGTGAGGAAATAGAAGTAATATAAGAACATATAAATTACTAAAATGAATCAGCAGAGAGAACTAGAAGGCAGAGCTTCAGGCAGAAAGTCCCACAGGCAGATGGTTTAGGACTGAGGACTTTCTTTTTCCTTTGACAATCTCTAAAGCATACGTTTGCTTCTGTGCTGGCCTGAAGAGACACGAAATCATGAACAGCTTTTCCCTTTGCTGCATGAAGCTCGAGGAACCCGGATTCCCCAAGCAGCCAGCAAACAGCGAAACACAGACCATATAATGACTCAAAATAACCTACAAAAGTCAGGTGGGGCATGAGAGGAAGAAAAACAAATGCCATTAATTTTATAGCATTCGTAGGAAAGGAGATGGCCCATCTGAAAGCGGCCAGCCGTCTGGCAACAGCAAGCGACATAAGCACATGTAAGCAACAAACAAACTCAGTAGGGTTTCCTCACTCCAAGTCAAGACAGCACAGTCAGAGCTAGGGCACACGGGCCTCCTAGGAGAAACCCTGCCACGGCTCGGCAACAGAACCAAGGTCACCCTGACTCAGTGAAGAGCTCAGACCACAGGGCACATCCATCCCAACTGGCACAGGCAACCAGCCGCTACGTCCTGAGAGCTGAAAAGGGAGGCAGACAGGTGCCTGTCCTCCTGGCCCCCATTCCACCTGTGACATAAATTTTGGGAAGGAAGAGAGGACAGTTATTTTCAAAGTCATCATGTGTCATTTAATAAAGAGGGTCTGCTGGGAAAGGCCTCACTAGGCCATTTGGTTGTGTGAATATTAGAGAGTGTGCGTCCACAAAGGAAGATGCAGGTGACCACACAAAGTGTGTGATTTTTATGGCAATGACAAATGCCTGTTTTCATTCACAGCATGAGGACTGGCTAGGCAGTGTGGGAGGCCTGGAGCTGGGGTGGGTGAGGACACTTTACAACTAACATGAAAAGCCAGGGACCACCAGGTAGCCAAAAGTGGCAACAGCTATTTTGCCATACCAGCAGGGTCTACCTCACTAAAACTGAGCGGCTCCCCTTGCTCACACCCCTTGCATTTCTAAAGCCTCAGGGATGATAGCATCATGGACGACCGCGTGGTTTCAGCCCATCAGTTGTTTTCTGTGGGCCAGGATGCAAGTTGCTTTTTGCTCCTGGGAAATGGTGCTATTTTGTTACCATTTCCCCTCTTAACTCTGCGCTCCTGCTGGATCTTGTCTCAGATGTGCCCATCTTAGGACGGTCTGTGTCTGTCCCTGTGCAAAGTGGACCAGATAGTGAAGCCTTCGTTGAGGACATTTAAGTCCAGGTGGGAGCATACCTTACTGTGCTCTTCCGGGCTCCTATGAGCCCTTCAGAAGCACATGGCAGTGCTGGGAGGTAGGCAGAACTGCAGCGGTCTCAGAGATTAATCACTGAACTTAGCATCCCCCCAGCAGCGGTGGCCAGTCACCAAGTGAGGCCGCCGGCCTCCCACCATCCCACACTTCTTGCTCTCGTCACTGTCTGAGACAGGGGCTGCCAGTGGCCGCCCAGCTGTCCCGCCGTACGCCTTCTGACACACTGCTTTCAACTTATGCCTCTTCTACTCAAACATAAAAACGTTTAAAAATTGGTAGATATTCATGAAGGATCCACTACAATTAGTGGTTTAGGGACCCAGCATCTTCACTGTGGAAGGGCCTGACTTAATTTCTAAAGAAACAGTACAAGAAGCAATAAGGAAGCCCTTAACCTAAAAATTATGCGTATTTGTATACACACACATATATTCACAAACATACGAGTGGGCATATGCACACATATGTATGTTGGTATGTATAGGGTACGTGTGTGAAATTCTAGCACACAGAAGGTGGAGGCAGGAGGGTCACAAGTCTGAGGCTAGGCTGCATTACCTGGTGAATCTGTCTTGAAAGAATGTGTGTGTGTGTGTGTGTGTGTGTGCACGTGTATGCATGCGTGTGTGTTGTACACCTATGGAGGGCAGAGGCACTGGAACAGGAGTTAGAGGTGGTTGGTTGTCCCCAATGTGGGTCTTGGGACTTGAACTGTGGTCTACAAAAGCAGTAAGTGCTCTTGACTGCTGAACCATCTCTCCAGCCCCTGACATACATTTAGAAAAATCAGTTAAGCACAGCAAAACAACCCCAGTGGCCACGGAAGTCTTTGCTGCCATTGTTGGGAGGTCTACAGAGTGCGTTCCAGGACAGGGTGTAAGCTCACCCTACTGCCTGAGCTCTAAACACCGTCTTGGGAAGAAAGTGGCAGAAGCTGCTGGGCCATCCTCAGAGAGAGAAAACAGCTGACGAACGCCACAAATACAGTCAAACAAACGACACCGGGGACAATGTGGGAAACAGTGACCAGGAGAGCCTGTTCAGAAGGGGAACTGGGGTGCAGCAGGAAGGCTGTGTGGGTGAGAGACGAGGATGCACTGGCTTGGAAGCCCCGAGGGAGGTGTCTTCAGCACCATTATGAGAACATCACTGGTGATGGGCCATTCTTCTAGCTCCCACCTGTGTTTCAGAAACATAAGTTCCTTAGTGCCTCACAGTCAATGTTCACTGCAGCGCCAGGCTGGGCTGAGAAATGCTCGGACTGACCGACTTTCCTCTGAGAGCATACGTCTCACAGCGGATGCTCAGGAGCTGCTTGACAGTTACATAAGCATGGCCTTTCCTGCATCAGCCCACTCAGCTGAGGGCAAGCTTCGAGGAGGAGCTTCTTTTCTTTCCCCTCTCCTCCTGCTTTGACTCATTTAGCCCAGGCTGCCTCCCTGTCACCATGCAGTACAGGCTGCCCTTGAACTCCTGATCCTCCTGTCCCTACCTTCCAAGGTTAGGATTATAGGTGCATGCCACTTTATCCAAAGGGTGCTGGGAATCAGGCCAGGGTTAATCTACCTCAAGCATGGTTGGTGGGCACACTGCTAACTGGGCTACACCTGTTGGCCCAAGCAACCCTCCTGCCTCAGCCTCCCCAGTGGCTGGGACCACAGTCAGTACCACACCTGGCCACAGAAAGCTTCTGAAAGAGAGGGTTACCCTTCACCCAGTGCTTCTAGAGTCCAATGTGGCAGTGAGGTTGGCGCTAGAAAACTGCAGGCTAGGAACCTTTTCCATGGCCCTCTCCATCCTGTGCTGGCCTACAGTTACTGCAAACGGGGGTGAGAAGGATGGCAGAGAGTAGAGAGCACAGGGCCCGGGGATCGCCATCTCTCCAGGCAGGACCAGCCGTGAAGCAGCTTGGAAAGCCGGAAACCTTCACTCTTCCCATCACTTAATGGATGGTGAGGAAAAGTAGGAACCAGGGCCTGGTGTTCTCTGCCTCATGCAGGGCCCAGACCCAGGGGAAAAATGTGAAAAGTGGTTTCTTTTAAAAATTTCAGACACTCTTTCATCTTAAACCGGTGGAAAGGGAAAGCTGTTTATCTCTGCACAATCTGTACTGGGAAAAATCAACCTTGGAGTTCACTGGGTAAGTCACATTTTCCCAGACTAGCCTGGCAGGACTGTTCCTCTCTTCTCCTCTCCTCTCCCTCTTCCCCCCGCCCCCCACTTTCACCAGGCCCATCAGGCTCTAGGGCTCTGCTTGCCTCTCCTTCAGCAGAGCTGGACTCATAAGCTTCCTTCCCCACACCAGCTGTTACACAGGTGCTGGGGGCTGAGGTAGGACCTCTCAGGCTTTGCTAGCAGATACTGCACTGGCTGAGCTTTCTCCACAGGCCACTAGAAATCTCTTGAAAAACAATGTGCGTTGTGATTAAAGAAGAAATCATCCCTTCCTCCTACAGCGGCTGTGGGTGAGCTGTGACACACTGGCCCAAGAAGCAGAGAGCTTTCAGATCAAGAGATCAGTTTGCTGAAGTGAACATAAAACAGACTGGAGAAAAGAAATCCAACATGAGGAGGGCGATAGAGTTCCTCGCACAAAGGCGTGTCTGGAAGGCTGACCCTGGGGGTGGGGGCAGGGAGAGGGGGGCGTCCACAAACAAGAGCAACGCCGCTGACTTAACTACGGAGGATGGAACACCTCGGCCCTCCATTAAGACCATCAAATAAAAAGGCAGAAATGACCAACACCTTCAGGCCTTGGATGCCTTTACCCTCCTGCCTTCTCCCACGGGTCTTCAGAGTCAGAGACGACAGACAGCAGCCAGGACAGCAACCATGGCCAGTTTTGGTTAGGTCACCGTAAGGGCTGGGGACTTGGGTGCTGAGCTCCATTCTTGGTCCCTCCGGCTTCAGACCCACATGCCCTGCGTACCGGCCACAGCTGACATACCCTCTGCCAGCTAAGCGTTGCTGTTCTCAGCCTCCCTGCTGCTCACCCACCCAGCACCAATCCCCGGAAAATTGGTCTGCGCTAGGGAATTCTGCTTTTTAGAAACCAGTATGCATTTAATAAACGCATACAGCTTGGCTGATAGGCAGGCGGCCTCCATGTTTCGCCTTGCCTGCGGGCCCTGCTGCTCTTTATCACTGGGTCAAAGGCCTGCCTTTCTGAGCTAATCGACTGCCTTCGAAAATGGCAGTTAATCTTGGGATGACAAAATGTTAAGCCGCCCAAGGAAGAATTAAATATTTCAGAAGAGGAGGCAGTTAAAAATTGGCAAGTGCTATTTTAGATTCTTTGAAAATTTAAGTAGAAAGGCAAAAATAGAAAGTGGCTTGTCCCGGGAACAGTGGAGCACAGTTCACTCATGAACTCTTAATGACATGGGGAGTCGGCAGCCAGGGACAACCACAGAGCAGCCTCTGGAATACAAGGTGATGGACCACTAGGTCCCAGTGTAAGCACAGGGATGCTCTGGTCCAGGGAGCCAAGGCTTGTACTTTTGGGTGTCTAGAGACTGCTGGAGTTCCTTGCATATGGTAAGGAAATAGGATTTGGAAGCTGAAAACTGACCTAATTCCTTTCTCATGAAGTGAAACAGAAAAAAAAAAAAACTCTTGCATTCTTGAGAGAGAGAAGGTTCTGGACTCTGTTGCCAGGGTTGAGTCCTGGGCTTTGAAACTCGCCTTTACTGAGTTGAGTCAGAATCAGGAAGGCTGGGAGAATGTGTGGATGGAGAGGGTAAAATGCTAGGCTGTGTGCCCCGAGGTATCAACCATCAGTACAAGCTCAGCCATGATGATATAATGGACACACACACTTAACCAGGTCACAGTTTTTACTTTGTACACAGAGAGAGTGAATGAGAGAGAGAGAGAGAGAGAACACTTTCTCTCCGCAGACAGAGGGGAACCAGGTAATTGTAAAAATGCTGCAATCATGTTTCTACCCTGCACTTTCACAATCCAATTTATTGCTCGGCTCTTCACAGCTGCTTTCTAGGGCCTACAGACTGAGGTTCAAACCTATTAGCTGGGATCTGAATGGAAGCTTTGAGGATTTATGCATTTATGACTCACTTCAGAGAGGCACAGTGATATGACTTCAATTGTTTTAATTTGCTGTCTCCGGTCCCCTGCCGCCCTGGGGACGTGGAAGCGACTGGGATCCTGATGCAGGGCTACAGGTTTCTGGGTGTGTGCCCAGGCTGGAAGTGGCACATTTGTGGCACCATTCATGGAAGCTGCCGCTCAGGTCACCCAGAAAGTGGCTGCTAGAGTTCCTGGGGGCACCTCACAGGCTTGAGTGCCGAGTCGGGGATGACACCAGAGGTTGTGACTGGAGGAGGGACCGGCCACACTGCTGTTCATGACCCAAGGATTCTGCAGGGCATGTGGCTCTCCCGGGTGGGGGACAACCCCACTGCAGCAGAGCACTAGGTGTGCAAGTGGCACGGGGCCGGGGACACAGTTCCCAAGTACGACTTCACTGTCTCCATCTATGTGGCCTCGGGACAGTCCATGACCTCTTTTGTCTGTTTCTCCACTTACACACGTACTGCTGAGGGTGCAGAGGGGACTGGAAGAATTCAGTGAGAATGTTGTAAAAGAACGGACAAAAAGCCCACCCGTGTGTATGCACGTCTGTGGAAACATTACTGTGATGACGCTCATTAATACACTTTAGTAAAGCCCCCGTGAGTGCTGGGAGGGAGGTGTGGGGCTCCAGAGGGAGGCCCTGGCTTGAGAGACCAGACACCTGCTTCTCCTGAAGGCTTCCTGGCACATGCGCACCCCACACGCTCCATTCGCCCAAGCGGAAGCCCTGCGGCACATTCAGGGCTCTGACAAAGACCCCTTGCCTGTCCTGTTTCTTCCCAGATGACACCTCCTTCATGGTGTCCCAGCTTCCCTATAGCATATCATAAGGCCGACATGTGACATGTGCCTTGCCATCACCACCCCGGCCACAGGGCCCTAGGTCTTCCTTCTGGCCTCTCCACCAAGCCCCAGGTAGGGCTCAGGCTGTGCAGGGAACATTCACTTAAAGTGTGCCCTGGCCCCGCCTTGTACCCTCCCACTTCAGCTTTCACAGATCTCACTCTGACCTAGAGGCCAGACACTTCTGTGGCTAGACACCCATCTCAACCAGACATAAAAAGACATGCTCTGTGCATTCTGGAACCCAGACAAGGACCTGAGGCTGAGGCTACCAAGCTCCCAGGAGAAAAATGCTAACCCTACATTGCCCTGGGAAAGCACAGTATTGTCAGTGGCCCTCATCTGGATGCAAACAGTCATGAGACACACCTGAAAGGCACATCAAACCCTTTGCACTGTTGGACCTCAACACTTTCAGAGGCTATTTTCACTAGAGCTTCTCAAATGACTACAGCTGTGGTCTGCATCCTTGCTCAAGTGTGGGCTGCTGCTGGGCAGGGCCTAGGGTGCTGGCGTCTGAGGGTCTGAAACCCATTCTTTGCTGAGGATTCAGGCGTGACCCCCAGACATCTGGGTGACATGGGGATTGGTCGTACCCCAGGGCATCCAACCCAGCAGAGGGTGCGCAGTGTGTAACACAGGCAAACGCAAAAACTCAGCCGGGCTCTGGGTACTGTGGCAGGGAGGAGAATGTGGGGCCTCATGGAGTAAGCTGAGCCCCCATAGCCCAGCACAAGTCAGAGGTGATACAGGCGACCTTGTTCTGCTTGGTGAGTTTGGTAGGGCTCACAACATTGACGGGAAAGAGAAGAAAATGAAGGCATGTGTGGCCAGGCCTCGAGGGGACAGGAGGCAGTACTTGGGATTTAGAGAGTGCAGCAGGGAGGAGCTGAGGCAGGTGCCTGCCATAGCTCAAGACTACGGTGGGTTACAGAGGGAGACCCTGTCTACAAAACAAAACAGAATTCAGGCAAAACCAAAGATAATCCAAGAGGTGACAGCACAGAAGATGCTGCATGTTAGTGGGGTGCTGTCTGTCGTTTAAATTTGCCACACAGAGGGAGGGGGTAAAAGGACACTGGCAGGTTTTCTTTCTCACAGCCACGAGTTCTGAAAATGCCTGTTCTCACATCAGACACATGCCTAGCTCTCAGCTCACAGCCAGTCATAGGAAACCGGTAAATGACAAACCTCAACTTTTAATGCACACAGGTAACCCGACAGAAGGAGGCAACCAGCCGGGGTCTGAGGAATCGCCACCCCCAACACCTTTTCTTTTAACAGGAGAAACTGCAACAGCCTGTTGGGCTAAGAGGCAATGGGCTTGGGCGTGCTGCGCGGCTGCCTACCTCAAGTGGCGTTAAAGAGGTGCTTAAGGGGGACTGTGAAGTACCTGCCTCCATTCTCAGGCTCCGATCACCCCCAAGGAGCTGGACAGAACCACTTTTCGCGTGTGCAGCCGGCAGTGGGAAAGGGAGGTGCCGGGCAAATGTCTGGCTGTGAATGGAGCACCATTTCAAGAAGGAAATCAGCAACCCACAGGCCAGGCTATTCACAATGCCCCTGCTATTCACAGGTAATTTACGGCGAGCTGAGAGCCTGCCACAGGCACCTGCTTCCTCGTGGCCCTGTGTCCAGCCGATCCTTGCTCCTGGGGCTGCAGGGCTATTTGTTCTCAGGGGTGGCAGAGGCTGCAAGGAGCTGATTCCTCGGCAGATGCTCCATCTACTCCCAATCCTCCGATCACCTCACCTCATGTTTAACTGTTTTTCCTTAAATTCTAATCATCAGGGGGAGAAAAGTCTCGCAGGGCCTCGTTTCTCTCTTCACGGTGGCTCTGGAGACCATGATCACCTCCCTGGGAGATCTGGCGTACCTATCCTAGTCCTGCTGAGGGAGAACCCTTTTCCACAAGGTCCCCACGGGCACCCAGCAGTGCAGCAGGGCCCCTGTCCGAGCCTCTGAGAGGCTGGAGGCCCTAGCACTGGGCTGCTTCCCATCAGGTGATCTGTGTAATTCAGTCTACAGAACCAGCTGGATCAGACCTTCAGAGAAAGGGGACAAGGAGGTTGGTGGCATTGGGCATTGTGGGTTCTTTCTAGCCCCCTCTTGCTGACAGGAAGGGACTTCATCAGTGGTTTCCCCACTTCTGGCAGCTAGCACAGCGAAGCCAGGATTCAGGCTCCATTTCAACACAGCCCCATCGGCTGCCATCTGCCTGCAGCTCTGTGGTTCCTCAACATGGCCTCTCTGTGGCTAATAGTCAAACTCCTCTTAATCCAACCCCAGTGTGTCTCCTGTGGCCTCCCGTGCCCCTGGCCAGGCACACACTAGGCTGCCAGCACACATTCTAAAGATCCCTCACAGCCTCACACATGGCATATGCGGAATGGCCTATGTAGGCCAACTTGTTACTGCTGCCTCAGCCAAAGGGTTGATGCTTGCTCTGTCCAGGGTTCTCCCCACCATCACTACCCATCCTACCCTTGACAGCACCACAGGAGTCAGATGGGAGAGGCCTCAGCCAACTTGGGCTCACTCAAACCTGCAGAATAGACTCCCAGCGGCCCAGCTGTGTAGAAGGTAGAGTACACAGGCCTTCCATGTCCCACCTCAAGGTCCTGATCACCTAAAAGGCCTTCCTGAAGACCTCCACACTCCCACAGCATTGCATCCCCCTGACAGAGACCCTGGAACATGTCAGCTCAGCTTGGAGCCTGCCATGGGTCCCCAGGATTCCAAGTCCAGGTGAGCCTCCATCTCCCTAGCTTGGGCGCAGCGGGCAGCCCTCTCTGTCCAGAGGATCATCTGTCCCTTTCCTCCTTACCTCCTTGGAGTCTAGGCTGCCGGGGAACCCCAAAGGGCTCCCGCCTCTCTCTCTCTGCTGCGTTCTCTCACTTTCTGTCCCACTTACCACTTAACAATGAATCACGTCCTAGTTCTGGCTGGCTTGAACAACCTCAGAAGACGCACAGTTAACTCTTTAGCAGCCTGATAGCCCTGGACACCTGAACTCCCCAGAGGTGTGGCTACTCCTCCTGAGCACTCCTCCAAGCTTCTCAGCACCCAGGATCCAGCGGGGCAGATGGCAAACCAAAGAGAAGCACCGTTGTCCCCCACCCCACCCCGACAACCCTCTATGTCATTTACAGATGGAGATTGGTGATGGTCTTTTTGAGTCTCATCACCCCTGTGGGCCAGAAAATTCGGACAGAAGGGCGCTCCGGCCTCCACGGTCCTCTGCTGCCGAATTCCAACAGCCCCGGCTTTCTATACGAACCTGGCCTCATTACAGCTGATTAAAGACACTGCAGTTTCTATTTGAATATAGGTTGTGCTGTATAGATCTTTCTTTTCCAACGACACCAAGGTGCGTCTTGACCCTCATGACACTTGGCTATGAAACAGTCACACTACTTCTGCCCTGAGGTGCAAGGTAGCTCACAACAGCCTACCTCGACAGCCTACCTCCCTGCTGCCATCCAGGCAAGTCCTCCGTTCCGATGGCAGGAGGAAGGACTGAGCAAAGACTTTAGTTATCAGGTCATGCCCCACTCCGGCATCTATGTCCCTTCAGAGCTGCCCTGCTGTGATCTCCTGCCCAGAGGATCAGCATGGCCCCAATTCCTCCTCAGTCCCTCATGAGGAGGCCCATGAACCCATCTGTCCTGGTTAGTTTTCAGTACCTGAAAGGCGGGACAGAACTACAGGAAATGAAGAGTGGGGCACACTGGCCATGAAAGCAAAGACTCAAAGGCTCCTGGAAGACACCTTGCAGAACAAAGCCTCTCACAACCCAGTGTGCTCACACACCTGGGGAAGCCCCAGACTCTAACAAGCCCCAGGGACCTTGCTTTGAGCCCCAAGATTCTAGATGACCTAATTGAACCATCTGGTTTTATAAGCTGAAGGCGAAGCAGAAAGGCCCGGGTAAGAACTGGGACAGTCAGAAGCAGGGCCTGGAACCCCGTCCACACACCGTTTCCACAGCCGTTACAGTGGATGCAGATGATGGGCGTGCTCGTCCCCCGCCCTCACAGTCAGCATTGAGGCAGGGGAGGGGCGTCACTACACACTGCTCAGTTCCGAGGCCTGGTAAGCGCACACCGAGCTCAGCTCCTCAAGAGGAACTGACTTAGCTGCGTGAACAACAGCAAAAAATCTGGGGCCTCAGGACCACAGCAAGTGAGTGACAGGACTCATCGATGGGACTCCTGGGAGGAGAACCTCTCCTTTTAACATGACATTTGCATAACATCACAACACTGCCAAGTCTCACTGACCCAGAATGCTAGCTACTTGTCTTATTTCTGTGAGCAGCTTAAGGGAAGAGTGATTTCTTTTGGCTCAAGGTTGAAGGGGCGGAGTTCATCGTGGCAAGGGAGGTGTGAAGTCAGAAACAGCTGTGGCTGTGGAATCAAAGGTGCTTGCTCATATCTTGACAGACAGGAAGTTGTACCCAGCAATAATCTCATGGCCCGCCTCCCTGACTTCTGCTTCCTCCACCTAGGCTCTGTCTCCTAAGGTTTCACAACCTTCCCAAGCTGTGAACAAACATTTAAACACACGAGGCCATGGGGACAGCTCTCATCCCCATCACATTGGAAAGGAGAGCAGGAATTAGCTTCTGCAAGTTTATTGTCTGAACCTGAGGGCATGGTCCAGCAGCTCAAGGGACTTGGCAGTTTCCAAATGAGCTCACCCTTTAGCTCCACCCCTGAGCTTGGATTACAAGACTGCAGTAAGCAAAAACCCTGTACTTATTACCACATCATCTGTCCAAGCCCTTAATTAACAGCTCAGTAACATGTGCTCTGGGATAGAGAGCTGCTGGTCCAAGCCCAGGCCCAGAACCCTGAGTCTACACTCAGCTCAGCTCAGCTCAATGCCCAACCAGGTTCAGGGACCCCCAGGCTAGAGGACCCTCTTCAGTAGCTTTAGCCTGGGGCGCTGCCCCCGTGCCTCTGGAGCCACAGCTAGTGAGTGAAGGGCCCTCTGCCTGAGCTGAGGATGCAGGGAAGGCGGATGGCTGAGGCCCTCTGCCCTCCCGATCCCTTTGAGAAGGACCAACATCACTAAAGGTAAGGACAAAGGGCCACCTTCGCTATGGGCAATCTAGATATTTCAGAATGTACCGAATATGAAGAAGGGAACTGAGTTGTTGTCTCAAAGAGCTGTTGATTTTCTGAGTATGTTTGGAACTAACTGAGCATTTGATATGGCATGGATTTCCCCTGCAAGCGTGAGCACATGGAAAAGCACAACTGTGAGAACAGTTCACAGAGGAGGATCTCGGCAACTGCCCCTGCCCTCAGGGAAGGCAGAGGAGAAAGCTCCAGGGGCGAGGAGCTGAAACAGGGCATCAGGTGTTCCATTCTTATCCTACCCCCTTCCTGTCTTGAGAACTTACCCTCCCACTCACAGGGTGGGGGTGTCCTTGTCAACCTCTCAGGTTGCCCAGGCAACTTGCTCCGGCCAATAGAATGAGGCAGGCACTGTGTACTGCCCTAGGAGTCCACTTTTTAAAGAAAACTCAGAGGTGTCAGCTTGTTCCTGGGTTGCTGCTGTAAGCAGGGCTTGCACAGCCAACTGCTGGTCCACAGAAGAGCCATATGTGGGGAGTAGTGAGCACAGATACACAGGCTGGGACAGCCCATAGCTCTGGGATCCAACAGCGTCAGCCCAGAGAAGCTGAGCTGTAGCAGGAGCCAGAGTTCTGAGGTGGATTTCAACTCAACCATCAATATGGCACAGGGGCAGCGGGCACCAGCCCCTCTCAGGGTGCCAAGTCAGGGCTTTGCTCCAGGCAGCTCTATCCCAGAGGGCAGACTGCTGAGCATGGAATGGACCCCTTACTCTGACAACCTGAGTGAGGGTTATTAATGACTCTAACTCCATTCTAATTTCCCTTGTCTTCGTTTTAGCCTTTGCTGATATTTCTACACACTGTGCAAAGAGAATGAGACTTCCTGCCCGTTGGTGGGGCAGAGGGACACTTGCTAATAATGAGCTTTCCATCATTAACGCTTTGTCACACCCCATGCCTCTTCTTGGGTCTCCTGGTGTCTGCTAAGCACTTCATCCATCATCCTGCCCTGCAGGATCTCTCCCACGCTCCTAAGTTAACAATTTTCAGGGAGGGAAAGACAAGGAAGTGCCGTGGCCTCACTATTAAATGGCTCCCTACCAGCTTAGTTGCTCCCCATAGCCTGCCTGACCATGGCTGTCAGAACATCTGGTTTTCTGAGCCTCTCATTCCCTGGCATACAAGGTTAAAGGTTGCTGCAGCGGCTCACAGGTCGGAGAAGAGCCCAACCCTGTGCTGACACACAGACACACTTATATTAGCTTTCTGCTGCCGTACTCAAGGGAAACAGTTTATTTTGGCTCATGGGTTTAGAGGTTTTAAGCCCACATTTTGTTGGTCTGGTTGCTTTGAGCCTGTGGTTCTGCATTAAGGTAAGGGTGTGGTAGCACAAAACTGCATCACGGCAAGGAAGAGAGCAAACTGACCTGGGCACTCAAGGTCCCCTTCAAGGACTTTACTCCCGTGGGTTCTCCCACTGGACCCCATCCCTTAACGATTCTGCCACCCCAATAGTGCCACTAACCATTCTTTAATGCCTGGAAACCCTTGGGGGGCATTGTGGTAGAAGCCAGAGATGCCCGAAGGTAGTCATTTGGCTCAGAAGCACAAATGCACGGGAGCCACTCGAGGCAGTGGGGGCTGTGGACACTTGCTTTCACTTGTACAAAGGCTTTGTGGCGGGGTGCCTGGAGCAGCAAGCCTGAAGATGTGTTTAAGCTGAAACTTTTTTTCAGGCGAAGTGACAAATACACCTTCACTCAGTGGCTTGAAAAGAAAGAAAGGAAAAAGAAGGAATTTTTTAAAAAGGCTTCACTTTTGTCCCAAAGAGTCTAAGAGGGTGTGTGAGGGCCTGGGACTAGAGATGGGCCTTGCTTGCGCCCAGCAACTGCTCTGCCACTGAGCTACACTGAGCTAGCCTTTTTGTGTGTGTGTCAGCATGTGTGTGTCTGTGTATGTATGTCTTTGCATTTGTGTGTAAGGGGGAGGAATCAGTCTGTGTATGTGTGTGTCTGTCTGTATGTGTGTATGTGTCTCTCTGTGTAAGAGTGAGAGTATGTGTGCTTGTGTATCTCTGTGTGTGACTAAGACTGTGTGTATGCTTGTGTGTCTTTGTGTGTGATAGTGTATGTCTCCTTGTGTGAGAGGGTATGTGTCTCTATGCATGTCTGAGTGTGAGAAAGAGTGAGAGAGACAAAGAGAGAGAGAGAGAGCACACTCATGCAGAGGTCAACCTTAAATGCTTCCCAAAAACTGTTCATCTTGGTTTTTAAGTCACGGAACTTGCCAGGTAGGGTGGCTAGCTGGCCGGGGAGTCCCAGGCACCGGCCTCCATCTCTCTCCTCAGTGCTGGAAGCGCAAGTATGCGCTAGCAGACCTGGCTTTTGATAAAATCCTTCTACGGAGGTTCTGGGGCTGGTACTCAGATCTTTGTGCAGGAGCCTCCTTGGCCCCTTTCCTTTGTTTGTTTTTCTAGACAAGATCTCAGTCAAGCTGGCCTTGAACTGCTACATATTCCCACTGACCCCTGACCCTGCTGCCTCTGTTTCCCAAAGGGCTGGGATTGCACCACTGTACTCCACAGGCCGTGGAATGTCCTCACCAGCACCCTGGAAGCTTTTTGTACACACCAGGCTTGAGGAACGCTGCTGTGTATCTGGTTCCTTTGATCTATCTAGGCTTAGATGCTCAGAAGCCAACAGCTTCTGCCTGTTCTGGTCAACCAAACAGACCAAAAGAAAAAACAGCTCTAGCAGTTTATGTTTAAATTCTAGGGTTAAAGTTCCAGCCATGTGCTTTGTGTCCTGCTAACGATCACCTCAGTAAGTCAGAACCTCCCAGTGGCTGGGCCAGGGAAAAGTGCAGGGTCTGGAAGGGGATGCTGGGCCCAGGGAACAGCTTGGGAGGTGGCCTGGTCCCTGCCAAGTGGCCTCTGATGGCCGCACTAATGATAGGAAAGAGCTCGGCCACCAACAGCAATTAGGGAGGATGAGCCCTGCACACGCCAGGCAGCCGGGGGAGCACAGGGGGATCTGATTATCCCTGTCTGTTTAATAGGAGTTAATAGTTGGAAAGGAATAAAAGGAGAGCGTGTGAAGTTCACTGCCAATATAGTCTAATATGCATGCTATGTTTTTATTTCAGAGAGGATAAAGGCCCAAATTTTATACTGAAAACAAATGTTAAAAATTAATTATAAAGAAGATACCAGAGGGCCTCCAGCCTGTTCCCTGGGTGACTGATTAAATGCCTGCCTCATTTAGGCTGGTATAAACCCAATCTGTTGGAAGGAGGCCAAAACTATTTGCCAGCGTCCACAGAGACTCTCCAAGAAAAAGATCCCGGTGCCAGGAAGGAGAAAAGCATACTTAGCACCGCTGCCCCAGCCAGCCACGGCCACGGGGTGCCACCCAGTTGCAGAAGGACACTTGGGCCAGTCTACGAAATCCCTGGGGGTTCGGGGTCCTTCATCAATTGGTCACCAATGAGCCAAAAACCTGGGGCTTCTCAGGCAGGAGAGAGGGTGGCTTCCAACTCCCATCTCCCCACAGCACAGGGTGGGAGCAGATTCCTTTTTTTTTTTTAAGTTTTGTTTGGTTTCAGAAAATATCTTCTCAATTCTCAGAACTTGAAAGCTCTAACTGAAAAGCTTAGCGCAAGCCAGGAAGTAAGCCAATGAAACCATTTATTCTTTGAATTTTAAAATTAATTTTAATGTCAAGATAACATTTTATTCTTGTTCACATAAAACTAGGAGTCCCCAATGCTCACAGCCTCCACTGACACTCAGCCTCCATTCTTTAAGGGCTGCTGTCAGCTGGTGGCCACTGCTCACTGCCCTGGACTTCTGGTCCATGCTCCTGTGCCCAGTGCTGCTGAACAATTGTGGGAATTACAGGCTGTTCTCCCCTCAGGGAGCTCAGGCTGACTTCAAACTCGCTGTGCAGCAGCAGATGACCCTGAACTCTGGATCCTGCCTCTATCTCCTGAGCTCTAGGCTCCCAGAGGCACGCCTCATATGGCTTCTCCACCTTCCCATTTCAGTGCGCAAGGATGTACAGAAAGGATGGAACAGATGTTCAACAGACTTTCATTGAATAAAGAGAACGTCTCTCTCTCACACACACACACACACACACACACACACACGGCTACACAGACCCTTAATCCCTGAGTGGCAGTGGTGAAGGCAGGCAGATCACTGGAGTTCGCTGAGCCTCAGTTTAGATGAGGGTTACAGGGAAGTTGGTCACTGCTTGGAGTTGAGTGTGAGGTGTTGCCCTGGCTAACCTTAGAAGCAGGTTTGACCAAACGGCAGGCCAGCTAAGAATAGGCTGCTGCCTGATTCTGAGTGTTAGATCCTACCGGCTTCTCCTCCCTGAGCTCACTAGGCCCATGGTCCCTCCCTGCCAGCCTTGCTGGGTCTCTGAAGAAGCATGTGTCTAGTCCCACACTTCTGTTTGTTCCACATTCAGTTTGGGCATCTCTGCGAACAGCACTGTCCTGCCAGCCGTTCGTCTGGCTGTTGCGTCTTGTTTCCCACAAGTTTTAACTCTGTCCCCCACTGCTCACAGTGCGTGGGGGGGGCGGGGGGGGAGAGTCAGGACACAGCATCAGGTCCCAGGAACTGGAGTTAGCTGTGGGCCACCTGCTGGGATCCAAATCCCGATCAAGAGCAGCTGGTGCTCTTAGCCACTGAGCCATCATTTTTCCAGCCCCTGTGACTGTACCTTTGGTTCTCCCACCTTCCTGTAATAGACCCTTGCCTAGACCCCATTTTCTTAAAAGTGACCAGTGTTGCTGTTCCTGTAGCTGCCTCTGGGGACAGCGGTGACCTGGGGCCAGTGCAGGCCCAGTTCTCTGCCAGCTTCTGAAGCTTGGCTCAGTTTCCGGGGAGGCAGCCAGTGTGTTCGGATGGACACACCCTCAAGAGCTGGCTTGGAATTACTGTGCAGAAAGCATAGGTTTGTAAGGATTAAAGCAAATAACAACGTGAAGGACCCGAAGGGCTTCTGCTGACAGGATTGGCAGACAGGGAGGAAACACAGTTCCCACCAGCCTTGTTCTTCCCATCACTGTGGATGAACCCCAGGTTCTGGCAAACACAGAAGAGCACTAATAATAACAGGGAAGATTAAATCAATGAATTTAATTTCTAGCAGTCAAATTAACATTGGATCTTTCGTTTTAGTGGCCACACGGAAAGTTAAAATCTAGGAGACAACTGCAGCAATTTATGGCACTTTTCATAAGCCCCCCTTCTTTTTAAAGGTATTTTAAAAATAGATACCTTAAAAATTTCCAGGAGAATTAGTTAACTATTTTCATTTTTATTTCAAAAGCACAAGACAAACACAGAGCCATTGTGGTGCTGATGTGAAGAGTTTTGCTCTAGTGTGTCCTTTAGACTGGCGCATAAGCCCCTAAATCATTTGTGGGGTGGTCAGGGACTTCGTAACCCTCAGGGAATGTCCCACCAATCCTTTATTTTATTCCTCATGAAGGGACTAAGGTGTTACACACTTCAGAACAAGGGAGAAGCTGCCAGCTGTGTTCTGCCCGGGACAGCCATTGGCCCTAAACGGCTGTGTTTGAATGTGGCTCTTTGTCTGTGAACCAGAACTGCACGTCTTCCCGTGGAGAGCTCAGGCATCCCTGGAATGTATCTGATGCTGGCTTCTTGAGACGGTCTGGCGAGAGGGACACAGAGTCGCTCAGCTCCTTCACAGGTTAGACCAAACCCGATCTTTAAAAACGCTGGCACAGGGCTGGAGAGAGGGCTCAGCTGGCAGAGTGCGTGCTGCACACGCCCAGGGCTGCGTTTAAGTCTACAGCGCCCTGTTAGGCTGGGCATGGTGGCGTGTGCCTGCGGCCCCAGGGTGGCCCTGCCAGCCCAGACCCCTCACTGGCCTCACTTTTCCAGGGTGTGCAAGCCGGAGCGTGCGCACAGGGCAGCACCAGCAGTGTCCCTGTTGTTCTATCAATCACATTTATTGCACAGCTCTAACGATGTTATCTTTGCTCCTAGGTCCCAGAGTCTGTAATTTAACCCGAGCACTTTTACACAAAGTGTGAGCCTGGCTCACGCAACAGCTCTCTCAACTCCCTTTGTGCTTCTAAATTAAAAAACTAAAATGTCACTTCTCTCAGATATAAAAACTCTCAAGGTCAAGGGGAAAGAATCCAAGCAATTACAACTTTCTTGGATAATCACAAGATGGTGGTAAAAGAACACACCTGAAAAAGTGTCTAAAAAGTAAAGGCATTCTTGAAATGACCTCCAAGGTGCCTTTCCCCCGGCGCCTGTCACGTGAGCAGCCAGGTGGGGGCGCCCCCAGGTGGCTAAGTGTTCAGGTGCTCAGGTGGGGTGCACCTGCCTGTGTGCTGAAACACATCCGTGCTTCCTTTTTTTTGCTTTTCTTCTTTTTTTTTTGACACCTTCTTTCATCCTCCCAAATAACAGAAGTCTCATTTCTGAATTTTCAGGGGGCCACAGTGGTCTGGGCACACTGCCTCTGTCACGGAGTCTAGCAGTCAAGAACAACAGACTTGCCTAGAAATGAAAGGAGGGGGCAGGGTTCCAACGAGTGGGTCACATCTTCACCATTTTTTTTTTTTTTTAGCTTTGATTAATATGAGGTTTACATTTTGCCTTCTCCTAGTGTCTTTGTAAAAGTGAGAACGAATTTTGATTGGCACGTGTCTTTCCAATAGCAGCATGCTGGCTTGGGGGGCTAAAGTTGCCTGCTGGTCACATCTAACAGATGTTAAAGTCACAGCTCAAGCCAGGCATGATGCTGCACAAAGGTCATCCCAACATTTGGGAGGTTGAGGCAGGAGGATTGTGAACTTGGGGTCAGCCTGAGACACAGGGTGAGAGCTTTACTTAGGACACAAATGGCAAACACTACCTTGAGGTGTGCGCAGGGCCGAGCTCAGCATCCTAGAATTTCAATATTCCCACGATCCTGACTTGTGACTGAGTTTCCTAAGACCCTAGTGCGGGCTGGAGACGGAGCTCCATTGGCAGCCTGCGTGCTTGCCATGCTCAAAGCCCTGGGTTTGATTCCTGGCACAAATAATCGAAGTGTGGTGGCCACACCTGTAATTCCAGTACATGGGATGACCAGAAGTTCAAGGTCATCCTCAGCCATACCTAAGTTCCAAGCCACCCTGGTCTTCCTGAGATGGGAAGAGTGTTATAAAGTGTGGTCTCCTACCTATGGCAGAGCTGTTGAACTCATGAAGTCACACAGCTTCGACGACTTGTACAAGACAGGGCCTCCCAACTAAACAGATGGAGGGGCGGTCCCATGCCTCCCTGAGCTCCTATTCACTGTTAATGGCCACTGGGCTGGGGAGTCATTTTCCTTGGTGGGACAGCCCCTGGCTAGTTACACATCTTCCAGAAAATAAGCTCTTACCTATGTTATGAAAGTGATCCTAATTAAACTTAGTGGGTCATAACTGCCATTTTAAAACACAGGAAAGTAGGAGAGCAACCATTGAGCAAAAAGGGTTCAGTAGGAGCTGGACAGGAAGGAAAGGGTAACTGGAGGAGAGCATGAGGAAAATACATTATACACATGCATAAAATTATCAAATGATCATTTTTAGAAGTGAGCTATGAACCAAATACACATGGAATAAAAAATTTTAAATTGCCAGAGAGAAAATAATGCAATTATAAACTTAATCAGTTTAGCAAAGAAGGAATGAGGAAAAAAATTCATGTAGTAAACTGACCAAAATTTTCAAAAAGGTATAAGTGGAGAAAGACAGCTAAGGGTCTTTGATCTGGAGACATTGGGTAGTATGCAGAGCGGAGCTGTGGCCGACCCAGCCGAGGGCCAGAAGCAGGCCCACCCCAAGTGGAGTCTCATCAAGACCTTGGAAGGTCCTGCTACCTTCCTGCCATAGCTAGGAGTGGTCAGTGCACACCTGACCTTGAGGCTATGAAGTTTCTGTCCTGGCAGCCACATGTCTGCGAAGCTGCAGCCCCTGGGTTCTCAACAGACCCTGAGCTGAAAAGGTCAGACAAAAGGCAGAGACACCACAGACAAGGGCTTGGCATGTGCTAATCCAAAGTCCCCTCCTTCTTGTCAAGTCACCCACGCCCGTGACTTCCCAAATACCCCTCTCAGCAAAGGCCTGTCTCTTCTTCCAGGATGGGACTCAAACTTCTAAAACCAACTCAGCACAGGCAAGACGAGGTCCCATTGCCACACAGAGCACAGCACAGGCGTCTCCTGGTCAACGCTGACATCTACAGCCGGTGAGGCCGGGGGTCGGCATGCTGGGAAGAGTCATACAACATGTGAATACAGCTGGGTGTCACATGTTTCGTCGAAGCCTCCTCCTCTGAGGCTGGAGGACACACTCCGAGGCCTGGCGAGCCCAGCAGACTATGCAGGGGCCCGGCAGTGGGCCCAGCCACGTACCTGTGCTAGGAGATGTGCAGGCAGCAGGAAGCCCAGGAGCAGCCCCCTTCCCTGCACCGGGAGCCCCTGCCTGGCATGCTGAGGAGGACAGAGGCGCTCCAGCAGGCACAGGGCTTTGCTCCGAGGACTGTCTAATGTCTTTTATCCTCCACAGACGATCTTGTCAGGCGGCTGGGATGTGTTAGCTGTTCAAGCAGGCTCAGGGTGTAAGCACGTGCACACGGCATCCTTGAACAGCACAGTCGTCTCACTTAAAACACAACACAAAAAGCACCTGCTGGCCTGTGCTCAGGGGACGACAGCCTTCTGGTGCCATCTGAGGTCTCATTCCCCTCAAGTGGGAAAGGACTTCTTCCCCCAAATGATAACTGTCGGCAGCCTTTTTCAGAGGCCCTGAACTCTCACAGACACTGACAGAAAGGCTGGCCCAGGATTCTTCAAGCAGGGGGAGAAACAGCTACTGAGTTGCTCTAATTCCTACAAAGACCCAGGAAGGATTAAGGAAATAGGGTCTGTCTTGAGGGAGCACCAAACACTTGACAGACTTTATTTTTAGATTGGTATAAGGCTTTTAATAACACTGTATTTCTGGGAAGAAAGGGGCTACAGAGATCAGGTGTGCTCAGTCTCTGTCCCATTTCCAGCAAAGCCCCACTGTGTGATCCTGTGAGGGTGGCTTGTAACCCATGGCAGTCCTGCCTCAGTTTTCCCAGTGGCAGGATCTTTCCCAGCACTGGGGACAGGACCACTGTGAAAGGTAACAAGGGTAGGGGGCAGAGGCAGGTGGGTTTGAGACCAGCCTGGTCTCCAAAACAAGCCAGCAAACAAGTGCTAGGCCCACCTGAACAGGTGATTCTAGGCCCACCTGAACAGGTGATTCTAGGCCCACCTGAACAGGTGATTCTAGGCCCACCTGAACAGGTGATTCTAGGCCCACCTGAACAGGTGATGCTGGCAGAAAAATGCAAAGACTGTGTCAACCACCAGAGTGCGCGGGCTGGTGGGAGGACTTGGTGGCAGAGGTGCTGGCCACCGAGCCTAATGATGTGACTCCAGCTGACTCCCACAGTTGTCCTCTGACCTCCAGGTGTGCTCCTACACACCCACTACATAAAGGTCAAAAGTGTGTAAAGGGTGAGTCTCAATGTGTGCAAATTATACCTCACCAAATAAATCTGAGTTAAAAACAGTGGACTTCGGGAGGGGAGAAGGCAGGGTGGTCACTGGCACATTTTCATTATGAGAGTGGAATGTGTAAACTGACCTG
>CM053749.1:1408665-1478015 GCA_028658305.1 Pachyuromys duprasi
GCTTTATTTATGGCCTTACTGGCTTTGGCGTTTCCTTGTCTCCCGTCTGGAGCGAAGGCTATAAATGTGATGGATGGGTACAGGATGTAGGAGGCCCAATTATCTCTGGTAAGCTGGCCTCTTCTCTTGGGCTAGCCCTGCTCTCTTCTACCACCCTGAGATGTCTCTACAGCCCTGCACATAGAGGGAGACTGGCCCTGGCTGTCCACAAAGAGAGGTCTCCCCCGAGGGTGAGTAGCAGACAGGAGATTCCCATAGAGAAATGGCCTTAAAGAGAAGCCCTGGAGGCAAGCATAGCCCTGCTTTGCTGGCATCCACATCCCAGCACGTGCCCCGTTACACTGTGCCCCACACACAGCCAGGCAGGGGCTGGGACCGACAGGAAGACAGGACATACTGCTGGCGAGCCAGCCCAAATCCGGGCAAGGGCTTCTGCCGGGACCTCACACGCTTCTCAGGAACCCGAGCTGGCCTGTCTCTCCATAAAGGTTGGGATGATGGGTCTTTTCTTGTCAGCTGCAGGTGCCTGGCAGCTGCTCAGGATGCCAGCCCCGTGAGCTGGCATGGGAGGAAGTGCTTGTTAGAGCGGGCATTACCCATGCTGGGCCTAGGCTCCTCAAGTCTCACCGCTGTTGCTTGAGGTGACTGGGATAACATGAAGAGCAGTGCCAACTGCTTGGCCTTAAGGTCTCTGCGAGACACCCTGCTCCGCAGGCACCAGGCTCCTCAGGTTGACAGGGGCAGCTGTCAACCCTTGACTGTCACTTCTGGGCAAGGTCCCTCAAGCACCCACTCTGGTCAAATTCTCCTTGTCCCCTCTGCCTACTCCTGTCCCTGGGAACATCCTGGGACTTGTGGCCTGAGTGGGCTTGGGACATTTTGGATAGAGGTGAATCCACCCAGGTGAAAAAACCAAAAGAGAACAACAGAATCCCACAGGGGTTCCTGAAGCCTGGCCTCGGGTTCCGCATCAGCACTCCAGAGAGCCCAGCTGTCAGGAGCCTGAGCTACCATGCTGAGCAGACACCAAACATCTCAGCCTCACAGCACAGACCACACTTGCAAAGGAGAGATGCCAGAAGTACATCAAACATGCTCGTCCTGAATCTGGCTGGGTCCTTGGCTGACTTGGGCCTCCCTCCTTTTTTTGACAGGGCAAAAGTGACAGAAGACCACAATTTCAGCTCGCAAAGTAATTAGGTCTTCTTAAGCAGATGCCTCTGGGTGGATAGTTCAGCTCCCCTCTCCATCCCTCAGCTGTGAGGTTAGTGCAATGGGGCAAATATTGTGTAGGTTCCCTGTCCACCCCCACCCCCGTGTGTGTGCATGTGTGTGTGCATGTGTGGCTGGCTTGGAACTCCTCCCATCCTACCTCAGCATCCCAAGCCCTAGGATCATTGGCAGCAGCCACCAGCCCAGCTCTACACTGTGTCTGAAGAAATGAAGCTGGAAGAATGGAAGGGTTCTGTCCTCCAGGCCCTAGTTCACACAACACTGATGCCCCAGACAACCCAGTTATTTCAGAATAAAAACAATGTGTGGGTCAAAAACTGAGATTGAAATGCTGCTTTAGAGAGAAAAGCATACGTTCTCAGGGATACTTGCCACTTCTGTCACTGGTCTGTGTCATTTAGCTTTATTTCTTGACTCTCTGAGTTCCCCAGACTTTTCATCCTTTTTTTATTTCTTTTCTGAGACAGGGTCTTGTGTACCTCAGTATGACTTCAAACTCACCATGTCAAGGATAACCTTGAACTTCTGATCCTCCTGCCTCCACCTGCTAAGGGCTTCAATCATGGGCAAGCACCACAGCAATGCTGGGTTCACTTCTTATGCCATTTGAGGGGGAGTCCAGCTGCTTTCAAAACTTTATAAACCAACCAACCAACCAACCAAACAACCAACCATCCAGCCAACCAACCAGCCATCCAGCCAACCAACCAACCAGCCATCCAACCAGCCAACCAACCAACAAGTTAGCTGGCCACCCAGCCAGCCAAGGCAAACAACACCTGCTGCACACTGAGCACCACAAATGAGCCCTCAGCCCCTCAGCCCCTGCTTGTTCCATTGTGCACAGCACGAAGTGCTGCCCAGGGACAGCTCACACTCTTACGTTGGGTTAACATGGTCAACATAACACATTTGAGGCAGCATGTGAGTCTTTTCATTATTGTCCAACACACTCAGCCAGGGGGCTTTGTAAAGTCAGCAAACACCAACTTTGATGCTAAAAAAAAGGTGTGTGTGTGTGTGTGTGTGTGTGTTGAGGTTGGGGGTAGAGTTATGAGTATGTGGGTGCAGGGCCTGTGGAGGCCAGAAGAGGGAGTTGCATTCCCTGGAGCTGGAGTTACTGTTGGTCATGCTGGAAACCAAACACTGGTCCTTTTGAAGAGCAGTGATCGCTTAATCCCTTGGCCATCTCTCTGGCCCCCGAATGATAACTTTTGGAATGAACAATTAGTGAGTGGCCACGTTAACATACTGCAACTTTAGAAGAAACAGCGATAGTGGCCCTTTTTTATTTTAACAGATATCTTTTGAGGGTAGAATGAATAGACAGGAGGGCTTGGAAAAGAATTGAAAGTGGCAGATGCTGGCTTTCTCATTCTTATGCCCTTGGCAGACATTAATAATCAATTATAGGATGCTTGCTGAGTGTTGATTAGATCTCAGATGCCAAGCTCAATCAGTCCCAGTCACCATAGAAGGGTCCACTTGCCTTTTTCTGTTAGACCTGGACTTCTTAAGAGCGACACCACTGAATGAAGGACCCAGGGTAACTCCTGGCTTTACTGCCATCTTCTTATTTTAAGCCCTTCTCCCTTCCTGCAGAACCACACGCTGACCTGGCTGGCGTTCCTTGAGGAAGCCTTTGGCTCCTGCCTGGAGCCCAGGCACCGCTTCATACGGGATATTACACAGAAACTCAGCACCCCCCACCTGGCAGACCCCCAGCAGAGCTGGGCACTAGAGAAGTGCACGGTGGTTCTTCCTGGTTCTGTCCACGGCTCTAACTCACACAATCGCAGTTTGCACTTTCGTGACATACCAGGCCTGGGCTCTCCAGATTGGGGGTGTGGAGCCAAGTTGTGCTTGGAGTTAGAGTCCTAACCTAACCTATGGCCAGTCATACTGATGACATTTCCTTCTTCTGCTTAGCACTATTAAAATAGCTTCTCAAGGATGGACGTGGGGCACAGGCAAGCCTGCCTCTTCAGGGCCTCGAGGTCACAGGAGTGGACCCATGGCCCTGTCATACCGGAAATTGCTCCCGTTGAGCTGTCTGCAGTTTGTTTGTGTCAGGGATGTGAGTTCGTGGGGCCATTGTGTTCTTACGTGGATCCAATCTTTCAGTGGTGGAGACAGATGTAGAGACCTGTCAGTTAATGCCTCATCCTGGATCTGGGCTGAGATCTAGGGGCTGCCCTTGTCAAGCCCACAGCTTCCCTCTGATCCTCTGGGGAGAAACTATCCAAAGAGTTAACACACACACACAGACACACTCACTCACCCCCCACAGACACACACACACACACTCCTTCCATCGTGCACGTCCCTGTACTACATAAGGACAGTCACACCAGCATGTGGAACCTGTCCCCCTTATTGTGTCTCTTCCTTTGTCCCTTCCCCCTCCCATCAACCCCACTTCTGCTTTCATCTAACACACACATACATGACTTTAAGCAACCGTATCTCTAGGCACCACAAAGAAAACACGGTTATTTGCTTTTCTGAGAGTAGCTTAATTCACTTAATACAATAATCTCTGTTTGTATTCACTTCCCTGCAAACAAAATAACTGCACTCTTCTTAATGCTGGGAAAATCACATTATGGATTCACACACTTAAAAAAAAAAAACCTCACACCTGTGACATTGGGCACTGAGGTTGGTTCTATAATTTACGGTGAACAGAGCTGTAGGAAGCGTTGGCACCCAAGATCTCTGTGTGAGGTACAAGCCATTTTAACAGCCCTATGAAGCTGATCTCACGCCCTTCATGCTTCAGAGACTTAGTGGAAATAGAAAACAGACCCGAGTTTGAGACCAAACTCTGCTCCCTAGTGGCAGGCGTGGGGCTTGCTGCCCTGCCGGCTGTGTGTGCCAGCGAGGGCATGCGGGGAGCGCTGTACCAGGCTCTGGGCTCTGGGCTCTGTGCGGCAGCAGGCCGTGCAGCCTGGGAGGTAGGCACTGCATCAGTGCTGGGCTGTCTCCCGAGCTGAGTCAGCACTCGGTACTATGTGGCAGCTTATGGGGATGTGTTGTATCTGGGGCAGACACAGGGCCCAGGAAGAAGGTCGAGTTTCAATTCAACAAAAGCTTACTGAGGTCCCAGCTCGGGCCTCGTGCTCAGCGTGGGGACAGGCCAGCTGAGCCTGAGAGGACGGTTCTGTGAGGGCTGTGGCACAAGCATGTCTCAGTCAGCCGAGACCCCGGCATCGCACAGACTGGACAGCAGGACCCTCACACACCCTTGTCTTCACAGGGCAGGCCGCTCACTTCAGAGTCGGCGCACAGTGGCCTGTGAACACAGGGACTCAGGGACACACACCACTTTCTGCTTGGGACACTGCTTTGCACCCGACCCCTGACAGGCAGTAGCTTGGAGCCCCAGGAGCAGCGCACAGATGCTCCAGGGTTCCGGCCTCCCTGACGATGCTCCCTCCTCTACATGCCGTGTGTGCTGCTTCATCTTCAGCTTGACTAGATTTAGAATCACCATGGAAACACACCTCTGAGTGCGCTGTGAGGGTGTTCCCTCTGAGAAAGGAAGACCTGTGTGGAATGCGGTGGAACGGTCTGGGGTGGATGGTGAGCTGGGCACCAGCGTCTGTCTCTTTACGCCCTGAGGATGACATGTGTCCAGTCTTCTCGCCATGACAGATGGAAGCCCCAGACTGTGGCCAGAACAATCCCTTCCTCTCGAAAGCGTTTTTACCAGTCATTTGTCCCAACAACAGGAAAGCAGCGCCCAGTGCAGCCCTCTGTGGCCCTTGCTCTCCTAGCTTGTTCCTGTCTCAGCAGCTCAACGCACATCAACCTCTGAACAAAATCAAGTCAACTTTTCAAACTGGATGAAGCATCTCAAATCTCTAAAATTAAGCTGTCCTTAAATTGTGAAGACAAAAAATTCTCTAATGAATTTGTAGATAAAATTCCTGTAGGAGGAGGAGAAAAATTTCTTCCATGAGCCAAAGGAGCCGACATATAAAGACATGTAAAAAACCCACATCAGAGAAAAGAAACAAGGCTACAGCTACTCATTTACTCTCACTTTAAAGGATTTTGTTATTGTTGTTGTTTGCTTTTGCTTTTTTGAGACAGGGTTTCTCTGTGTAGCCGTGGCAGACCTGGAACTCATTCTATAGATCAGGCTGGCCTCAATTCACAGAGATCCACCGACCTCTGCGAGATTAAAGGCATTTGCCACCTTTGCCTGGCCTAAAGTGGGCCAAAATCATAAATGACTTTATCCCCAAATCAGCCTCTTATGGAAACGATCGCAAGGTCTCCTCCTGACATCCCCGAGCCCCACTCCACACTGTCCTAAGACACACTTTGACCCCAGAAAGCACCGGCAGAGGCGGCTGTGGGGTTCAGTCTGTGTAAAGGTTCTTATCTCCTGAGCAAGGCGCTCTGATCACACTTGACAGCTCTGCTACAGAGAAGTGCAGTCAACATGTGCAGACGTGGAATA
This sequence comes from Pachyuromys duprasi, assembly GCA_028658305.1. NCBI lineage: Eukaryota > Metazoa > Chordata > Mammalia > Rodentia > Muridae > Pachyuromys > Pachyuromys duprasi. The sequence goes on from CM053749.1 coordinate 1,414,370, forward strand.
GACTTCCCAGAGCCACGTGATCCTGTGCTTCTGAGATAAGCTCTGCTGTGGGAGGGCGACCTCCAGGCGCTGCCTGGCCCCCAAGGCTGACTCCGGTTAGCCCTTGCTAACCCAGGCGCTGGGAAGTTCCAGCACTGCTCAGCGTAGAGCAGGACCTTACAGCGGAAGGCTGGCCCCGGGAGGGCAGGCTATCACCCAGAGACAGCGTGACTCAGGAGATGCAGCCTCGTATTTCCCAATACTTATCACAAGCAGTACTCACTCCACACCTTAGTCATCACCCCCCCCCCCCCAACCAGGACAAGAAGTCTCCTCACTAAAAGCCAGAGAGAAATGTCCTTATTTACAGCGTATGGGCACCAAGCCCAGGGTCCCTGCTAGAAAAACAGATTGTGGAAAGTTTGTATAAGGTTGTCAGATGTCAACCATCAGTCTTGCTCAGAACTTCAAGAATGGGCTATTTGGAGAAAGCTGGTTCAAAGACCTTGGTAGAAATACCAGCAAAGCCTGGCACATTGGGCCCTTTGTTTATCATGGAGAACAGCCCCATTCAGAAGTATTTACAAAGAGACGAAATGGCCATTCACCAACGGCCTGTTGGGTTTTTGTGAACTGATTAGTGATGTGAGGTTCAGCCAGCAGAGAAGATGATAGAACTGGAATGATCCAGAGCCAGAACATTGCTGTCCCAGTGCGTTCCCAAGAGAAGGTAGGGCAGTCACACAGGCGTCAACCTGCTTGGCTGGCTCCTCCCCTCTGCTCCATCCCAAGCCTCGCTTGTTACCATGCCAACTCTGGAAATACTGGCAGCCTCTCTACTTCCACCCTAGAACCTTGAGGCCTGGTTGAACTGAGACCCTGACTCTCCACAAACAAGTGGATTCTACCGACTGAATGGTGTGTAAGGAATGTGAGTGCTAACACTGGATGGTTAGATGAATTTAGCAAGGTTCTTCAGGATCCTACTGTCTTTCTCTGTGTGGCTAAAGCGCCCACTCCCCATTTTTTCATGTGTATGCATGCCTTTCTGTGGAGGACCCTGATGTTGGGAATCATCCTCAATGCCTCTTCCACCTTACCTTTTGAAGCTGGACCTCCCTACTGAACCCAGACAGAGGTTGCTCTTATGGCTAAGTTTGTCAACTTGACACAAGCCAAATCACCTTAAAGGAAGGACCGTAATTAAGAAAACGCCCCATCTGATCCGCCTGTACACAGCCTGTGGGGTGTTCGCTCCAGTGATGGCCAGTGGGGAGAGCACAGCCGTCGTGGGAGGTCTGTCCCTGGACTGGGGGTCCTGGAGTGAGTGAGCAACTGAGCGGGCCAGCGAGCAGCATTCCTCTGTGGCTTCTCTGTGCCTTGGCCTCCCTCAGTGGACTGTGATAGGACATACGTAAGACAAAAGAACCCTTTCCTCCCCAAATTGCTTTTGGCTGGTGTTTTATCAGAGCAACAGAGACCAAACTAAGATGCGTCCAAAGTCTCAGATGTGCTCACAGCCCCCGCCCCCAATAGTTTTCCATGGGCCTCTGGGTTTGAGCTCTAGCGCTCATGCTTGCATTGCTAGCAAGGTGGTTTTAACCGCTGTGTCATCTCCCGGGCCTGGGATGGATTTAGCTGCTAAGAGATCAGCAAATAATCAGGAGGCAGAAAGTCACACTCTGGCTTTGGAGGCATGGTGCTTTATTATACAGTAACTTGAAGCCAGTAAGAGTGAACAAAGTGTTAAAAACCTAAGACTATGATTGACTTTTAAAAATAGTAATTGTCAGGCCTTTCCGTATAATCATATCCCTTGCATTCTGATGAGCCTGCTGTGGTGGAGAGAGGGCATGACTGTCAGCGAGTCCCCTGGAGCTGCTCGGAGCTGGTGCCCTGCTTGGTCTGCCCTTGGTCGCCCTGGGCTGCCTCTGTCCTGCAGCATGGACGCAATTGCTAAGGACCTCATGGTCTGTTTCCTGGAAGGAGACTTTGCTTTTCTCTGGTTTTGCTGGACTCTAAGGATACCCATGGCACTGCCCCTCACACATCAGTGTTACCTAATGCCTGTGTCTGGGGCGGGGGTGGAGGAGCAGGTTTCTCTGAAGCAGTCAGAATTCCTTTGATGGAAACTTGGATCTGGAAGAAGTAGGTCAATGCTTGGTGCGACAGGTTACAGCTCAGCCAGGGAACCCAGGTCCTGTGTGGCTGGGGCGGTCTCTGTTAAGATCCATGCCATGACCCTCCAAAGCCTTGCACAGTGTGGGTTTTCTATACTGGGGACAGAGGATACACCTGGGTCTGTCAGGACCGCGGCATGCCTGGAAGCTGCCTTTCTCACTGCAGGTTGCTGGACATTTTCAGTCACAAAAAAGTGTGGGGGAAAGGGCTCCAGTGCTCTTAAAAGCTCAGAAGTCACCACCTTTACAGACAACATGTCCTCATCTGCAGACAAGGACATCCACACAGAAAGAGAACTGGAAAGCCCAGGCTATAGAACGCTGGGAGGCAGCTCAGGCGGAAAGGCACTTGCTGTGTGTGCATGAGGGCCAGAGTTGCCTCTCCAGTCCCTGTAAAGAGCTGCGTGTGATAGGTCAGAACCCGAAGCTGAGGACGCAGAAACAGGAGGCCCTTGGCACTTGCCAGCCACCTGATCTCACTGAACCTATGAGCTCCAGGTTCACAGAGGGCCCCTGTGTCAGACTAGGTGGAGAGTGACTGAGGAAGCCACCCAACATTGACTGCTAGCCTTCATACAAATGCACATACATACGTGTCCATGTCCCACCTTTCATGTACACATATACACACATGCATGCAGAATGCTCCTTACACAGTACTGCTTAACATAATAACTTGATAAGTTAAAAATGTATACATATAAGGAAAGGTACTTGAAACAGGAAACAGAATTTTAATAACACCACTTGTGTGCTCAGGCTAAATGGTATTGGCAACACTGTCTCTTTAGAAGGTTCTTCAGCCCCTCACAGAGAGCTAACAATTGATATCAAATATGACATCTTGCATGCTAGATGGGAAGTAATTCAGGTCTGCACACGGAACACACAAGGCTGAGTGGAAAATCACCATGTTCATGCAGATAGCAGAGGCCTCTTAGCGTTTTATCCATTCCGCTTCTCTAGACTAACAATGTCTGCATAATGTCTGTTTGTTGTTGTTGTCTTGTTTTTCCTTTTAAAGAACATTATTCCAACAGTTAAAAAAAAAGCACTGTTACCGTACCCCAGACGTGTGCATGCTCTATGGGGCTCACCACCATACTAACAGACAAGGTTCCTTATCATTATCTGGGCATAGACAACTGTCTGTTGATCTGCTTCTTCCCATTAAGAGAGAAAAGTGCTCAACGCAATATGGCTGATGCTAACTTGCTACTTGAGAAGTTTCTGAGACAGGGGTTCCAAGAGCCCCAGACACTCGCTCCTTCCACTGGCAGGGATAATTTATCAGCCTTCATATGTGGAGTGATAAATCACCAGCAGAACTGCATTCTACCTTGGGCTAAAAGTCTCTTCCACGGGACTCAGGGCAGCTGGAACAGGAGACCTCAGCATGGCAGGGGAGAAAGGAATGAAGCACTTCTCATTATTTTCGGGGGCTTTAACTATTTGAGGGCTAAACAGCCAAGCTTTACGGTTCATTTTCTGTTAGAAATATATAACTATAAATGGAAGAGTGTCAGTAATAGCAGCACCGGATTTCAATGTTCCCATGAAAATGAGATATCAATCAGGACATCAGAAAAGTCAAAGTATTTCAGTTTACCCAACTTTCAAATAGTTAATAAGATGTGTGCAGAATCTATGTACTTTTTCTGTTTCATTCAGATAGGTTCTAGGTGGCATAGAGAGCCCCTTCAAGTTTAAATCTTAAGAAAAATCGGTTAACCTCAAATTAGTGCAAACCCAAAGTCTCACAATAATGTTTAAGTCCATTTTTTCCCCACATGCATCTGTGGACACTCTAAAGGTGTCTGAGAACCCCAGACACTGTAACACCCATCCAAGGAAGAAAGGGTGAGTGGCCACCACAGAGGCCAGGGGTCCAGGTATGAGCTGGACACAGTGACCATGTCACAGACAAACTTGCAGCTTTACAGAAGCTCCTTTAAAAATTCTCTGCTAGGAATCTAGTGAAGGTAAAGACCCTCGATCTCTCTGTGCCAGCACAGAGAACCACTAAGGAGCCCCTTCAGGATGACTGGGAAGAAAAAAGTTCGCTCTAACAGTATCAAAAGTTGAGTTATCCAAACAGTTTAACTGCTAAGATTGGTTCAAACTTCCGTCACTGCTGCTGTTTTGAGACAAGATCTTGCAATCATGTCCCTGGGTAGCCTGGAACTCACCGTGTCAGGTAAGTAAACCTTAAATTTAGGGAACTCCTCCTGCTTCAACCTCCCTTGTGCTGGGATTATTGGTGTGAGCCATCGTGCCTGGCTAAATATTACTTTTGTTGTTCTGTACTCAGGCCTCAAATTCTAAGTCGTTAACGATGTGTCAAGGCCATCTCAGTGATTCAACTTGCCCAGCGCTGAGCACAGCAGTCCCTGTGCTGGAGACCTTCTGTGGGTAGCTGGTACAGTGGCCAGTGTGAACCACCGTGCCTGGAGATCACCAAGATGCCCGTTTCCACAGATGTCACAACTGAACCTCACCTTGACAAAGCAACCCTAGTTGCTCATGTGTGTGGGGAGTCCTCATGGGAGACATCTTGTGTTATCTTCAAAACAAGGAAAGATGCCACCTCAGGGACACCAATTAAATGTGAGAACGTTCCCCTAAAGGGCAGCTAGTGTGTAAAGTGCTGCCGTGCTGGAGTGAGCTGCAGTCTGCTCTTCAGAGTTCTGAGTCAGTGAGGGGACAGCTGTGGTGGCTGTAGGGCAGGTGAAGGTCGCACACTGTGTGCTCCTGTCCTGGTCAGCAGGGAGGCAGCAGGTAGAAACTCTGAGGAATAAGATCTATGCTAAGAAACAACTCAGCTGTCAAGGACGTTCTACCAAGAGAAGAGCTAGCTGGGGCTGCGGAGACAGAGGGGTGAGGCACACAGTGCACATCTGTAATGCTAGAACTTGGAAAAGTAGGACACACCTGAACTCAAGACCAACCTGGGCTCTATGGTGAGACCCATCTCAAAAAAGACAAACAAAAAGGAGTAAGAGGAGGAAGGAAGAAAAAGAAGGACAGTGGTGAAGAAGGAGGAAGGAGCGGCCTGAGGCAGGGCCCCTGGCTGCTTTTGCTCCGGGCACACGGCCACGGGGCTGCTCTGCTCCACACTGCCCCTGCTGCTGCCAGCAGACTTTCACCGCTGCCTTTCTGCCCCTCCAGACATATTAAGGATGATGTACGGACCACTACAGCCCTCTTGCCATGATGTGCTTCTCCTGAGTTTGTGGACAGGTTGATCAGTTTGTTAACTTGCTGCCTGGACATTACACATTCCTATGAGTCAAGCTTTGTACAAATGCTTTGAGGAGAAGCGATGGTCTACCTCCAGGCCACACTGTTCCAGATGAACTTTCCAAGGAGCAAATGGAGAGCAGAAGAAAGTCTGGGATGGGCAGAGCTTTGCTCGCTCTCAACAAGGAATACAAGATGGGTCAAGACTCAGTGAGTGGAATGGAGAATTCTCATCTCCCCAGAGAGGTGGGCTATGGTTGCCTTGGCTAGAAAGATAGACAGATCTATTCCCCAGCTGTGATAGGTACTTCAGAGCCGACCATTCAAGCTTCTGGCTCGGGTGATGGCTGAGGCCATTGCCTGTTAAGGTTTCAGTGCCCGATTCCTCATTACCAATTGAGCCTCCTTTCTCCTGCGCACACACTATTGCTTCCTCTCCTCTGTGGAACAGCAGCCCAGGGTTTGCTGGTCAGCCTGTCAGTGGTCTGGGTCCCGTAGGAGAGTCTCAGTCAGTTCTTGGTTGCACAATGGGAGAACCTTCTCCCCTCCTTTAGTTCCCGCTGCATACATCAGACTTATTTAAATCAATGGTGCTTTCCAGCCTTTAAGACACCCTTTCTTCCCTGAGGTCATAAAGACATGAGCATTTTCTTTCTAGAGGTTTGAAAATGGTGTCTTACATTTTGTCTTGGATCCATCTGGAAATTTATTTTAATGTTACATTTGAGAAAGCTATCTAAATTTATAGTTTCCTATGTGAAGAAGAGGAGGAGGAGGAGGAGAAGGAGCATTCCAGCAGGGCATTCTGAGCTGGCTCCCTTCTCCCGCTGATGGACAGCACCGCAGCCTCCTCTCTGAAATGCTGTATGATCAAGGTTTGTTTTTGCCAAGTCTTATGTAGCCCACACGGGCCTTAGCCTCCCGGTGATGCCCCTGCCTCTACCTCGTCAGTGCTGAGACTACAGGTGCACCCACCACAGCCACTTTCGAGGAATTAGGCTCCCTGCCAGCTGGGCAAGCACTTTACTCCTGAGTCACACCCCTTTGCTCTTCCTGTTTGGTTGGCTTATGTTCTTGCAAGACAGGATCTTGCTGTGTAGACCAGGCTCATCCTGTCACTGGGAGGGCAGGCTTGTGCCATCATGCCCTGCTTGCCTTTGATATTCTGGCTTTGCCTTTAGGTATTTGAATTGGATTTCTACAGCAAGTTTGTGACCACCTTTATTGAAATTGTTTTGAAGCAATATGCTAATTTGGGGAAAATTGCTGCCTGCCTTTATAGTATTAGTTTGTTTTTATTTAAACTCTTTCTTCCAATGAAAACTTAACAGCCCCCTGCACTCTCGTTCTGTTGCTATTAGATTTATTTCTGTTTCTCACTTTTCAGCTAATGGAATCCTTCAAACTTCATTTTGTATTTACAAGTCGCAAGTGCCTAAGAATGTTACCAAACTAGTTGCTGTCAAGATTCTCAGATGCACGGAATGCTTCTAATTATGTAGATTATCTGGGGTTTTCTAGGTAGACTGCCGTATGGGTTTCAAAAAGCCAGGATTTCCCTCCTTTCAACCCTCATCCCATCTATTTCTTCATCAAGTTACAGGCTCTAGCCCTTCAGGACCCAGGAATCGGCATGCATGCTGCGTTTCTTGCGTGTAACATACTACTTACTGGTCAGAGGTTTTCTCCAGCTTTTTGGTTCTATTCAGGTTGACTGGTAATGTTTTAAAACTGAGAATGAATGTAAATTTTTATTTAAAAATCATTTTATTCATTTATTGAAATACTCGAACACGTTGGCATGTGACTGAAGTCAATCAATTTACATTAGATTTTTAATCTAGAGTTTCGAGTGTGTTTCTCATAGGCTTTACTAATAGATTTCTTCATTCAGCTGACTTGTAGGTCATTTAACATTCCTCTGTCACTTCTGAGGGCCTTCGTCTGTGTGTGTGTGATGTAGGCATATAGAGCCAGACATTTTCAGAAAATTTTAGTTACATGAGAAAAAGTGAAAGGAATTATTTTCATGGTAGAGTTTTATAAAGATAACCTGGCATTGTGTACCTATTTGCTTTTGTTTGAAAGTTCCATTTACATCTTAGAAGCTACCATCAATGAACACTGAACCAAATGCAGGCTGATGACAGAGGGTCACTTCCCAGGTGGCCTGCTCACCCTGCATGGCCGACAGGCAGGTGAACTGGGTTGAGCTTATGGGAGCTCAGGCAGGTCTCCCCAGGTCTCACAGTGTCCAGGGGGGTTAGTTTACATTTTAACATAGTTTGGCATTCTATCCATGACTCAGAGATGTCACACAGATCACAGAGAAACAAATTCCCCCTAGGTTTCTTGCCTCCTTCCCAGCCAGGAAAGAAAAGCCATCTTCCATGGCTGGTTTGCTTCTGGCATCTCCTCTCCTTTCCCTTACGCCAAAGGAGGCACAGGAGACACGGGAGGAGCAGCAAGGAGACATCACTTCACCTACAGGAAGGACGTCGGAAGAGAGAGAATCTGGGAAGGAAGGCTGGAAGCTCTGGAGCTGGGCCATGATGCTGACCTTGGGGAAAGAGTCTTGGCACACTACCAGGGCCAGCCACAGACCCTGTGACCCTGCCTCTCTTGGGGCTCTGTGCAAGGAAGTTCTTGACTCAGGGAGCATTTGCTAGCATCTCATTGCTCCAGGGCAGAGTCTCAGCTGAATCTCAGATCCCATAGCTCCCTCCGTCTGGGAGATGCCACCATTTCAACTAAGGCCCCTAGCCTCAGAAGAGAGATGTAGAGTGTTACAGAAACACACACACACACACACACACACACACACACACGTAGGCACACATACAAGATAGAGGAGACAGATCCTGAAATAAGGTAATGCCATGTAAATTTCACAGAGCGGTGGTTTGAGACTCCTGCCTCCTCTGGGAGAGAAACCCAGCAGTTAGTCATTGCCATGGAATGGGGTGCCATCTTAAACACTAGGCATCTATGGATTCATTTGATTCTTGCTCCCTTCCTGAGTGATACAGCCATCATTCCCACTAACCCCTCAGAAAGAGCAGCTAGCCTAGAGGCACAGGACTCCTGTGACCAGACTTTCAAATGCCAGCTGTATTTCCCCAGAGAGTGCAAAAGCACCCTAAGGGCCTTGAGATGGATGTGGGGTGACCTACAGGAAAAGCACCTCACCTGGACACACAGCCAGAATTTGAGGCTGGTGTCTGAGCAACTCCCCGGGTCTAGACAGCCTCACCCTGTAAGTGGAGCAGCCACCATCACGTACCATGGACAGCAACTGACAGAGGGCACACTGCCAACCTAGCCTGTTCTTTGAGGGGTTGTGGAGTGTCTTCACCCTGTTTCACCCCAGGTGATAATTTTCGAATTCTTCCATGTGACACACACAGGCAAGTGTCTCGGCAGTGGGCGTCCATAGGGGCACTGATGTGCCTGCCCTTCACCTCCCCGCCCCCCCCCCACTCTCCTCAGGAAGCAGAGAGGTCCAAGGGTCTAGAGAGATGTCCCAAGCACTCATCTTCCTGTCCAGTCTATCCCTCTCCCAGGCAGGTGCCCAGGGGCATGTGAGCTGAATATGCCTCATAAACCAGCCCTAGATTTCCACACATCCACAGTCTATACCTGAGCAGAGGCTGCCTCTCTCTCGGTGCCTTGGCAACCAAGCCCAAGAAAACTTGTTAACTGGTTGTCATCGGGTTCTGTGCTCAGAAGCGCCTGTCTTCTCAGTAACAGAGCTGGGAAAGCCTGTGTGTGGGAGGGAGGGTTGCGTGTGGGCGGGGGAAGGCTGCAGTGCCTTCCAGCCCTGAGCATAACTCGCAAAACACAAAGCTTCACCCAGCCCTGAAGCAGCAGGGCCGGCCCTCCATTAGAGCAGGATGGCCATGCCGGCCACCTCCTGGCCTCCCAGTGCTATGCACCTGGATGTCCACAGAGCAGCGTGCACGTGCACACACACTCTCTGTCACACACACACACACACACATGCCAGAGGACACCCGCTGCTGTGCTCTTCAGTGCCACCCACCACCTTTCTTTTCCAGCGTGCACGTGCACACACACTCTCTGTCACACACACACACACACACACACACACACACACATGCCAGAGGACACCCGCTGCTGTGCTCTTCAGTGCCACCCACCACCTTTCTTTTCAGACAGGTTCCCTCACTGGAACCTGGAGCTTGCCAAGTAGGTGAGGCTGGCTGGCCAGAGCTGGGATTACAAACGTGCAACCTGGCTTTTTTTTAAAATGTGGGTTCTGGGTTCTTCTTCTTGCCTAGAAATCACTTTACCACTTGAATTATCTCCCCTCAAACTGTATTTTCAAAATGCTGGTGGCGACCCAGACAAAAAGAATTGGGTGCTTTTCTGTTCTACCAGAGGACAGTGGTGCTTCTCATCTTTTCAGAGAAGGCATCATGGAGCACATTAAGCTCTGGGTGCTGTGAGAGGGGGTCTGGCCCTAAGTTTTCTGATCTGAGGCACTCTGTTCAGGACGCTTGGACTCAGCTTTCTCGGCTTCTCCCCGCAGCACCAAGCACTGGGCAGGACTGTGTGGAAAGTCCCCAGGAGTCAGTGGAAATGACTGAACACAAATTTGATTTCTAGAGACATGAAAAAGGAGCATTAAATGTTGGAGACGATGTGAACTCATGTGCAGAATGTTACACAGATGGTCTGTGTGCTGTGTACACACCAGACCTTGTTTTTTTACTGTGCACAGCTGGAGACATGCCTGCAGGTTGACTAGCTGTGCTCAGAGGTCGCAAAGGAAACGTGTTAGTCGGGAACAAGCAAGCACATGCAGCTGATACGTAGTCATCAGAGATCACTTAGTCTCACGTGAGAACATGCTCAGCAGAGGATGGAGGGCAGGGAGTGAGCAGGCTGTGAGGCCTCAGCCCTGAGTTAGCCGAGACCAAGTCTGGTTGGAGCTGGTCTCTCATCCTAGGATATGGCTGTGGGTGGTATTTATTTTGCCTGTGTGCTCTGCTGTACTTTCCAAATTGTCTAAAATGAACATATCTTACTTTTAGACTCAGAGAAAAAATGAATAGTAAAAAATAAATGTGTGTGCCTCCAGTGTTCGGGAGCAGTGGTGCTATTATGGAAATGAGGTGTGCTCTGCAGTACTGTACTCCTAAAAGGGCGTGGGCGTGGGCGGGTGCGAGATGGAAAACCTGCTCACTACTCACCACAGAAAACAGAGGCTCCGGCTCCAACCCCAGAGAAAAGCTGGGAAACGGGCTTCTGAGAGTAAGACACTCACTGACCCAAAGCCAGGAGTCACTTGAGCTCTCTAGTGGGGAGAACAGAAAGGCCACCCAGTAATTTCTCAGTGAAAACTGTTTTCAAACAAATGTTTTATATGGCATAGAGAATATTCAGGGTTTGCCTTATTATTGTTGTCGTAATTAATACTGTTTGAAAAACATGGGCTAGGGATTTAGCTAGCAATGTTCTGTTAGCAAAGTGCTTGCCTTCCTGAGTTCAACCCCAGAGTCCTCCTACAACAAGGCAGGCAGAGCTGCAGAGCCATGCAGAGTGAGGTACAAGTGATTGCACTCTTCCAGATGTCCTGAATTTGGCTTCTAGCACCTAAATGCCTATAAGTCCAGCTTCAGGGGACCAAGACCCTCTCTGGCTTCTGAGAGAACATGCATGAGGCCTCTCTCTTTCTCTCTCTTTCATATATGTGTACACACACACACACACACACACACAGAGAGAGAGAGAGAGAGAGAGAGAGAGAGAGAGAGAGAGAATTTCCTAAAATAAGATGGCTTTAGATGTCTGAACTTAAATGATAGAAAACAGAGTTTATCCCCAAATAGAAAGAACGTGAAATCCCTGTAGCCATGTGCACTTACACTGGGTGGAGTTTTTCACTTATAACGGTCTTCTTTTCAAAAAGATCTGAAGTAGCGCATCATCTTTGATTTTTGGCTTTTGTATCAAAATGTCTTCAGGAACGACATTAAACAAGATCCAAAAAAAAGTTGGGATTCTCTGATCCCAACAACTTTACCACGACTGTGGAGGGAGCTCTTAATTAGTAAGGTGCCATGTCTGGGGCCACTGCCAGGGAGGGGCTACGATGCTCCACAGACCCCTTATCTACCCACAACAGTCTGTGTCGGCTTTGCTCATCTGCGGGCTTCAGGGAGTGCCGCTGTGGACTCTATGTCAGCCAGCCCTTGCTTCCATGGCAGGGCAAACTGAGTCCCAGCTGGACCCGAGAGACACTGTGGGCTCAAGAAACCATTAAGTCCCTCCCAGAGATAGTGCCACTCTCAAAAAGCTGGGGTTGGGGAGAATATCGAGGAAGACGGGCCATCCTGAAACTCCAGGGAGAATGCAAGAAACTCCAGTTTGCAGAGCTGTTCCAGGTGCTGACCTCCTACAGACAAGAACTATGCAGGGGGCAGAAAGTGGGTGTCTCCCAAAGGCTGGCCATCTTGTCTCAGTTACCAAGACAGGTGGTGACAACATCATCCATAAGAAGCTCTTCAGGGCAGCCATGCCTCACCCGCCTTCATTTTTCACCTATGCTGATTAAGCCAGAAAGACTCCCATCCATTCATCCATCCTATCCACCTAGCCAGCCATCTCTCTAGCTACTTATTCATCCATCGTCCACCATCCACCATTGAACTATCAATCCATACCCATTAATCTGTCCATCCATCCATTCATATTCATTTATCTATCCACCCATCTACCCATAGATCCATCCATCCATATCCATTTTCCATCTGTCTTTCCATTCACACACTTATCCACATATCCAGTCATCCATCCAACCATTCATTTATCCAGCTGTATCCATCCACCCACCCATCCATCCATATCCATCCATCTATCCATATCCATTTATCCATCTATCCATTCATATCCATTTATCCATCCATCTTTCCTTTCATCCACTTATCTGTATATCCAATCATCCATCCAATCATTCATCTAGCCATCTGTATCTATCCATCCATCCATCCATCCATCCATCCATCCATCCGGCTTTAGTTACCACTCACTGTACTAGGTGCTAAAAGCATACAGCACTATACTGTTTCCTAGCCTTGAGGTCAGAGTTGAGTAAAGCAGACAATAATAGAAACGATAATTAATAATAATGAACAGATTTGTAACACCCCATGATAGACAATAGCGGGTTGGTGATACAGAGGAGCAAGGCCTGTGACATTGACACGGAATTAGGTCTTGGTTCCAGGCTGACACTAGTAAACTCCTGCTTTATGTTGTGCTTGCTGTCATTATTTGAAGTCCTGGGAAGTGAGCCCGAGGTCTGTGTACACTCAGTAAGTCCTCTATCGTCCTGCTGCATCTCCTGCCTTCTCCATGTTCACTGTGACACAAGGTCTCACAATGTTGCCCAGGCTGTCTTAAACTCGACTCTAGACTTTGAATTTGCAGCCTCCCTGCCTGAACCTCCCAAGTAGCTGATTTACAGTCCTGTGCTACCAGGCTCAGCTGTATCCCAGTTTCTTCAAAACTCTAAAAAGAGCAAGCACTTTGGAAGGCCTGGAGGGTCAAGCGAAGAGAGGGTGTCTGGCGTAAAAGGCTGATGGAGGGGCCCAACTGGACCTGGCAAGGCATCCCGCACCATAGTGGTAGGCCCGGAGCAGGGGGAAATGGAAGGCTCAGGTTGCTTGCCAATGAAAGACTTGGTTTCAGAGCTGAGATGACGTCACAGTGGGACTTCCCCTCAGGGTGCAGCTGAGGCATGCTGGGGCCCTGTGGAGACTGAGCAGGATTCCCTTCCTTCTTCACAGGGCAGCCCTCGGGACAAGGAAGGCTGCTCATCCAGTCTGCCCAGGATGCTTTTATCCACATGTCCTGTGAGTAACAAAGATGTGTGTGGCACAAGCCTCCAGCCAAGACCTGCTTCTCCTCCCCCGGAATTTCTGCATGAAAAACGGCAATGCTAAGACTTTTACTTCTAGGTCAGCAGATGTCTCAGTGAGAAAAGATGCCTGCCACCAAGCCAGATGACCTGAGTTAGGTACCTAGGACCCACAGTGGAAGGAAAGAAGTGACCTTGGAAAGATGCCCTCTGATCTCCACACACATGCCATAGCATGCTCATACCACACACATGCATGGGCCTGCGCGAAAATAAATAAATAAAAATATAACACAAATGTACTTTACACAGTCTACCCCCCTTACTGTAGAGCTGTATCAGCTACATGAGAACTGTATGAGAAGGACTCTTGAGGTAGGGACTGTCTAACCTGTTGGCAGCAGGACGCTGAGATCTGGCACACAGCAGCCAGGGCTGACTGTGGATGACACCAGGGGAGTGGCCTTTGAGGGGAGATGTTATGGAAATGACAGACGGCAAATGATGCAGAGATGAGATGCTACGGATGATGTGAGACCGTGGCAGCTGGGGCCTGGCTGTGCTATTATGACATATGAAGAAGAGAAGGCACAGGTCAGTACCGGACAGCAAATGCCTTGGTGGGGTACACACTGGGAAGGCCCAGCCAGACTCCTGACAAGCCATAAAACCCAAGCCTTACTCAGAGCTCCAGGCTGAAGACTCCCCCCTCCTTCCTATATGGCACACACAGCACATACTTGTGTGGGGGGGGCCGTGGTCAGGCTTTGGAGATGCAGCAGACTCTCTGGACCTCAGGGCACTTTGTCTTTCGCCTTAAATAGCATAAAGGAAGCACTTTTGAAGAATGCCTTTAGAGAGGAGATCTGAAGGCCACAAATAGAGAAAAGGGTTGGATTTCAAGGCAAGAGCCTTATGTCGAAGGGTAACTAACATGGCTCATCCAAGGAAGAGAAAGACCAGGGTGTCCTGAGAGTGACTGGTGTGGGACTACATATGGAGGGCAGTAGAAGGAGGGGCATCTTCCTTTCACAGGAAAGGAGAGCCTTAGAGAGCTGTCTCCCGCATTCTCTCTTGAGATATGGCTTCTACTTGGCTTAACGCTTTCAGAGAAGCAGCTACTGTAGCCTGAGTCACTACAGGGAGTTATTTTAGTAACTCCCTCATTCAGGGGCTGAGGCTGAGCCTACTCAGGACACATTATCCATGCTGGGTGAGGCAGAGGGAGCCATGGCTAACAAACGCCTGAGTTGGGGTGCCCTTAGAAGGTGCTGCTAACTCACCGGACAACCCTGGTGAGTTATTCAACTTCTGTGTCTCGCTTCCCTCCAATACTTTCCTATGCCTGTGGTCTCGTGTCTAAGCAGCATGCATCCTGACTGTGGACTGAGTCTATTTCTACAGAATTACCATCCATCAGCATTAACAGAAGGATGTTTCATGCTGTTTGAGAAAGAGCATCATGTCTACCTTCTGTTGTGGAAGCCTACCTTTAATCCATGGTCTTGTTATCCTAAAATAGGCTATGACTCTTTAGGTCACAATAATTCAGTGCCTTTCAGGCAGCTGGTAATTAGGGTTTCTGGAGCCCCAGCAGAAAGACTCATGAGGGTGTCTAATTGTACGTTCGGCTGTGAGAGGCCCCAGTAGGAGTCTAGGCTCAGGTTGGGACCACAGAGACGCTAACACAGGAAGAACTGTGCAGCAGGACCAGGAGAACGTGCCTCTGTGACTTGCTGCTTAGAAGGGCTCTGAACAGTTCTGGAGAGGCTGGGCACTTGAGAGCTTTGGAGAGTCAACTCTCCCGTTGGCTGCAGGAAGCCATCAGGACAAACTGAAGGTTTTATGGCCAAAGTTATCTGAAGGCTGTGCAAAGAGTGGTCAGAATCCGACTCACAGCCTTCCCATGACAATGCTTTCCCTATCTGGGTCAAAATGACCTTTCCAACTGCCTAGAACTACAGGGCGAAGGAAGAAAAGAAGGAAAGGTAGCGAGAAGTGGGCCCGAGCCCTCCAACCAGAGGAGCTGAGGACGGAGAGCGGGGCACCAAGGGTCCCTTTGGGATAAAATGATCTCCATCGCCTGCCTACCCTAGGCAGGCTGACACCCGCGGATGCAGCACGCCTTAGACTGTCTCACTCCGCTGTTCCCACGGCCCTTGCCCACACATTCTCTCCGTTCCTGCCAACAACCCTGTGAAATAGAAGCTATTACCCTCTTTTTAGGGATGTGAGAACTGAAGCTAAGAAACCAAATGAGACCGTCAGTCACAGGCATCAGAAGGCTCAGCATACAGCTCCCAAGCCTGCCTTGAGATGAGTCAGGAGCTCAGTGAGGGGAGCTGGAGGCCGGCGCTCCAATTTCCACCATTCACCTCTGGGCAGTGTCAGCATACCTCCACAGGGGACCACTGAGGCCCTGGGGTCTCCCCGTACCGGGGGTCACCTCCCCTCATCTCTCCATCAGTCTACCATCTCCTAGAGACTTATTTCTTGATTGATCCTGAATTTCTATCATTTGGTAGCTCCCGAGGGGCCAGATGTAGCCACCAGCCTGAGAACAGAGCCGTCAGATGGCTCTAGGGCGTGTGAGGGCTTGCAGAAGCCACTCTGCTGTGTTTCTTCTGATCACAGGGCAGCTTTGGAAAGTATTTCATTCATGCTACACTGATAACAATCAGACTTTAAGGTGGTAATCAAGAGGAACCGACAGGTTGTTAAATGGTCCTGTGTACAAATAACCACATGCAAAAGGATAAGAAGGGCTGTCGCTGTGTGCAGGGCCTCTGAGCCACGGGGCGTCCCGTCTCCTGTAGGTGAGCACAGGAGGCATCTGAGCCAGTCATGAATGACAGCTGCTCTTCTGCTTCCAGAGGCACATTCCGCCATTGGTGAGTTTGTTCTTCTAACCTGATGACCAGCTAATGGTTTCCCTTTCCAAAAATGCGGCTTTTCTTTTTCACTTCGAAGTTTTTAAAAACACAAAAATTGGTTGACTTAAAACAAACAAACAAACAAACAAACAACTAAAACCCTTGACCCAGTTCTCCTCCAGCACTTGAAAACATAGAAACATTTCCTTAAATAAGACAGAGGGTGAAATAAGTCACAACCATGAGGTCTAGGGAGTACAGGGCTTGGCCTGAGCAGCAGCTTGAAAGCACATGTAGAGTTTTGCTCAAAGATGTTGGTGTCTTTGCCCACTGTCTGTGGGAAGCAGCACCACAGTGACAAGCGCATCCTGCAGCAGGAAGAGGAAGAGAGCAGCTTTGCTCTAGAAGGTTGACTCACTGTGCTGATGAGTAAGAGGAACACGAAGGCACGAGGGAGTTTCCAGACAGGGTTTTAAAAGCGAGCCTTAGAAAGCAATCCTGGGAGCCGTGGTTGCTCTCGATGCTGCTGTGATAAAATGCCGCGACAAAACAATTTAAGAGAGAAAAGGTTTATTTTTGGCTCATAGTTTAAGTGCACAGTTCATCCCTGGGGAGAAATCAAGACAGCAAGGGCTTGAGTGGAAGCGGCTGGCCATATCACATCCGCTGGCAAGAGGCAGAGTGCTGAGTGTACCCATTCACTTTCTCCAGTCGCGGACTCCAGGGTTGGGGACTCCCAACCCAATCCACTTTCTCAAGGCCAGGGGCCTTTCACCCACGAGATCACGGAGCCCACAAGTGAGGGTGAGCCCCACACGAGGTAAAGGAGCCTGTCTGTTTGGAGCTGTGGGATTTCAAAGGCCCAGGTGTGATTTAGAGTAAGCTCTTCTGAGTGTGATGGTAAAAGACCAAGAAGAGAAATAACTGTTACATTTACTTCTGTTTCGGAGAGACACCAGGTACCTGCACTACAATCATGGCACAAACCTAGAAAGTAAGAGTCTCAAACTGTGGCTGTTTTACAGTAGAAATACGAGGAAGACACACCATCTCATTGTGAGCAAGAAAACAGGATTGAAGAAAAAGTAAAAGGAAGAGGGGGAGGAAAAAAGGGGGAGGGAGGGGAAGAAGCGAAAGGAGAAGAGGAGGGAAGGAAAAGGAGGAGGAGGAAGGAGGAAGAAAGGAAGAGGAGAAGGAAGGAGGTGAGAGGTGGAGGGGGAAGGAAGGAGAGGAGGAGGGGAGGAAAGGAAGGAGGAGGAGGGAGAGAAGGGGAGGAGGAGGAGGAAAGAGGAGGACTGGCGGAGAAAACCAGATTCAGAAAGGTGACAGTCTCACGTTTTCTTTAGTCTCAGAATGTAGATTTGAAAGGGACTATTAGAGAAGAGGGAAGAATGGGGGAGGAGACAGGGGAGGAGTCGTGGGTGCATATGTGGGTGCAGTTAAAGGCGGCCGTGTTTATGCATGGAAGTGCCTGAAGCTCATTGCTTTGACAATTTACATATGCTAATAAGTTCAGAGACACACCAAGACACTTATCTACAGCCTATGCAAAGCTCTAGGCTTTTCTTTCCTCTCTCTGTGTGTGCTACATGTGTGTAGGGGCCTAAGAAGGCCAGAAACTGGCTTCAGATACCCTAGAGTTACAAGCAGAGGTGAGCTGGCTACATGTTGGGGACTGAACTCAGATCTTCTGACAGAGCAATAAGCACTCTTAACTGCTGAGCCATCTCTCCAGTCCTATCTCTTCCAAAGGAAAGATACTTTATTTTCCACATGAGTCATTTTGCTGACTGGTTACTCCTTGGTTTTGTAAAGGGAACGGCATGCAATTACAATTTAAAGCTGTCTGATGCAGCAGAGCCCTGCGTCTGGATTGATAAATTATTATCTGTCATGTCAAGAGTGCTGTGCAGTAAGGGAACCTGGCAGTCCCCAGAAGTGAATGCTGGGAAATCCGTGACGCTGCAGCGTGAGCACACTGGCCGCTTCGGCCCTTCTGGAAGCTCAGACACGTCCTCCAGGTGTGAGTAGCTCCTTCAGGAACTGAAACCTTCCCCCAACGTGGTGGTCCCCACCTGTAAGCCAGTGTTTAGGAGGTGGAGGCAGGAGGATCAGGAGCTCAGAGTCATCCTCAGGACACAGGAAGTCTGAGGCTGCAACGACCCTGCTGCAAAAACCCAGCTAACAAACAGCTTAACAAACATCCTCACCAAGCTCCCCTCAACCCAATGTCGAATCATCTGTGGTCAACGTGTGTGTGCAAGCACGTCTACCCCTTCGAACAAGGAATGAAGAACTTGCCCGCATGACCATCAATCCTGGCTAGCGTGCAGGGCGGTGAGGTTCAGGCAGGCAGGAAAGGACAGACAATGGCAGCACCCATTCCTTCTGGGTGCCACCCTCTCTGGCTTGTAAGCAGACAGAGTAGAGGAGAGTTGGTCCACATCATGCCCCCTCCCACTTAGTCCCCAGTGTGGCCTGTGAGGGCACATCTGTGACATCTGGGAGGAGGTAAGAGTCCAGGTCGGCAATGTCCATCCCATGGCCCCCTCTTCCAAGCCCTCACTGCAATTGGGACCCTCCTGTGATGGGTGTTCATCCGACAGAGCCATCCAGTTGGCGGAAATGCTGGGCCAGTGTGCAGGCCTTCTCCCCGTCCCTGCACAGGTGGGGTTAGTCAGCAGCAGGAGCGACTAGCACCAGCTCCCTGTCTCCTAGGCTGCTTTAAGAGGCTTGACTCAGGCAAAGAAGCAACACAAGGTCAGTGGGACAAGACAGGAGGCACAAACATTGTTGTTGAAGCAGCGGTGTGTGTGTATGAGAGAGAAAATGTGTCCATGAGAGAAGCTGAAGGCAGCCAGACCTGTGGGTCACCTGCACTGCTCTTGGCTGGCTTCAGGCTGCTGTGTGACCACGCACAGTTACTCAAGTGTTCCTGTGCTCCGGTTTTCTCGTGGACTACCACGTTAGCAGATGGACTGGGATACAGCAACGTAATTGAATGAAGACTCCTTTAGAAAAATACCATGTCACCTAGCATGCTTTCTGAGCCTCTGTGAGTTCATCTCATTCATCAGCCTGAGCTCTTCTGCCCAGGAACAGTGTCTGGACCAGGGCTCTCCAGGTAACAACTCAGCATGAGTGCAGACAGGAAAACAGGCCAAGAAAGCATAGGATCTCTGCACTGTGAGCGACAGCACTGAGTCTTATGAGGACCATCCAGGGAGTCCAAACAGCATAATGAGTAGAGAGACCAGCTACCCAGAGGTCCCTCCGTTCCCAGCTGAAGGGGTCTGACTGAAGGGCTTGCTAGTGCAGGCCCAGAAATGGGGGGCAGAGCATTCTTGTATGCACCTGCAGGAAGCTGCCAGAAGCCATCGCTAGACTCTGCAAGGCTGTAGGCTGTGAGAGCGAGCTCAAAGCACCCATGTAATCCATCAGCAAACACTACCGCACATAACAGGAGCAAAGTGACAACTGGGAAACAGGCAAGTGAGTGTGGGCTCTATGCCAGGTTAAAGTAGCATGAAGAAGATAAAATGAGGGTGACAGGGCTAGGCCCAGCACCTTACATCTAAAGGAATAAGGATGGGCCTCTCTGAGGAGGAGAAACTTGAGTTGAGGCCTGAATCATGCAAAGGAGCCAGCTGTGGAACACGTGGGCCACTGCAAAGCATAAACTGCCTGGTGCCATCCAGGGACTGCTTAGGAGGAAGAAGGCGATGCCAAGAGAACCATGGGAGGTAGAATCAGAGGAGATCCTGGATTTTATTCCAAGTGAACAGAGAAGCCATCAGAACACCTTGAGGCAGAGAGATGACGTGATCAGTACCCAGACCATCTCTGCACATGGTTCTTCCTCCTGTTACAGCCCGCTTAGCTGCTGTGGTAGCTGTGCACTGGGGCGAAGGTCATATTTGAAGTACGTGTACAAGTGCTCTCCTCAGGCTATGGAGCCTCATGTAGGAGGCCGCATTTGGCAGGCTTTCCTAGGCACATCAAGGGACCGTGGACATGCTCAGTTTCTAACACTGTCCACTTTCTAAACACTCGAAGATGTGTCAGTGAGATTGTGCTCTTTGACCAGCACACAGGGAAAGCGTGTTTGAGCCAGAGGCTGATGCAGAAATCTGAGGGATGACATGAAACTTCATCCCACATCAGATCCCATGCAAGCCGTGGTCACAGATTGCCCAGGGAGAGCCAAAGGAACTAACCGCTGTCCACAGGGCCTCCGCTAAGAACCAGCTGCCTAGAGCCTTTGGGGTTTCTAGGAAGTGATTTCTGGTTTGTGTTTTTCCAAGCCAGTCAAATTGTTGAGACTAGTCAACCATCTCAAGAGGGTAGATAAGCCACTGACCCATGATTTATACAGCAAAGGGACCACCAAGGCATCACATTGTTTTTGAAAGCTGAATTCCGCAAAACTACTCTCACATGTTCAATCTCCGCCCCTTCTGTGAGAGAGGTCAGAGGAGACCAGAAGCCAGCTTTGAGTGTCATCCTCAGAAACAACGTCCACCTTGGATTTTTGACAAGGTCTCTCCCTGGCCTGGGACTCAGCAGCCAGGCTAGATTCCCAGGGCTCGGACTACAAGTGTGTATCTTCATGCTCAGGCTTTTTCACTGACTCTAATCTTCCTGCCCCACGGTCCCTGGTAAACATGAGGGGCACCAACAGCCCAAAAGGATTCTATTTCACTTTTAGCTAAAGTTTAAAACATAAAAAATAGACTCATATGCCAGTAAAATATCTATGAAATAACTTCTAACAGTCTCCAGAGGTCCTGTCCCTCTGTATACCATCCCTAATAAATGAGAGATCAACAGGATTTTCAGAGTGAAATCGATTCCCTAGTCCCTGGTGCAACCACAACGGAACAACATACAGCCTTTCATATTAACCTAACCCTTTTAATTATTCATCAGGATGAGGGAGTGCTTTTTACTTTAAGTGAATATTTGAAACGATGGTTTAACATCAGGCAGGGCTAGGATATTTGCCTCAAATATTTCTGAGACTGAAAGCAACTTCATCTTAGTGGTTTAGACTGATTGTTTTTTATGTAAAGAGGACTATATGAAGGTATATATCCTGGCTATTGCTTAATGAATGTGTATGAGTGTTTGTATTTTGTAGGACACACTAGAATTCAGGCCATCAGTAGAAGTTTTTATAGACCATAACCCTCCGCAGGGACTGAATGCCAACCACACACAATAAACAAAGGCCATACAGGGAGCTCGCCACTTACAGGCCCCTTAGGGCCGGCTCTTACAAGTTCACATCTGAAGCCATATTTCTTGTACAGGAGGGATCATCTCAGTTTCATTTCAACTCCTCTCCATCACTCTTCCCTTCCCTCTGCCTTCCTGGAGTCTGATGCAAGGCTCTTTTCTCAAGATCTCAGAAAGATGCTTGCACAGCTCACTACAATAACCATATTGCTGCTGCATGAATCCTGCACATTCCTTCCTCATGCAACACATCAGCACGGTGGCTCAGACACAGGGAACACGCTTTGCACACACGAGGCACAAGGACACCACGCTCACTCCATGCCTACCATGCGTGACGCTCCTGGAAAACTAAGCCATTCTCATCACTAACACCACATCACAACACTGACCGCAAGTCACTTCTGAGCATAGGGGCATTCCAATGACATTAAATAAGAACAGAAACAGCAATTACTGCTCAAGAAATGCTCTGCCTTCCTGTCTTTGCCTCAGTGCTCCACAGAGAATAGATGGACACCGGCAAAGCCGGTGGAGGACCACAGCAAGGAGGCTTTCTGGTCTCTTATCATGCTGCTTACTCACAAACCATCTCTAGGGAGACTTTTTGCTCTCTCCCCTCATAAAGGTAGCCACCTCCTCATGGCCACCTGGATGGCTGTCATTTCTACCCACAGAGTAAATCACACACGTACACACATGCACACTCCATCATTTATCTTAATACAAGACAGACTGCACATGTGTGAGCAGATCATTTTAAAAAGCGATAGGCATGTTTTGTGTAGAATACAGAGAACTCAAGCCCAGAGCAAACACTGCTGGGCCCAACTCAGTCTTCCACGGAGTCTCCTCTCCAAATATGACAAATGCATTCAGAGTTTAAAATTAGAGACAGATTTTACACAACAAAGTGTGTGTTTTATTAGATGGGCTATTCCATACAGAGCATGTACAACCCTTTAACACTTAACAGTGCAAATATATTTGGTTAGAAAGATCGATTAGAACTGGCTGCTTTCAGCCTTTATAGTGCCTGAAACTAAAAATAGATTTATCAGAATCTATAAAGATATTTCTGCTAAGTGTTCACTGGCCTAAAAATAATCTCTTAAAACAGTTCAGATGATTTGGCTGCGGGGCATGGTCCGTGTGCCTATGACCCAGGCTGGGGCCTTCTGTAGAGACGCCACCAAATTGAGTACCACAGTCCAGGCCAAGTTTACAGACACCACATCACACCAGGAGATCTTGAAAATGACAAAAGAGGTTGAGACTGAATTTCTTTAAATGACATAGTTCTGTACAGAGGAGAGGAAGGCTGGGGATGGGGTAAGATGAAAAGCAAGTTAAAGCTAGAATAAAGGGGGGGCCAACACCTCAAGTCCCACTTTGCTGTCACTGCAGGGAGCACCTTTTGCAATGAACCCCAATATTTATTCCATACCTTAGTAAACTCTACAGAACACCTACCCCAGCCTCAGACTCAGCCAAACAGACACCACACAGTGCCCTGCGAAATCTTTACAGTACAGGCCAGAAGCCATAATTGTCAAATGTGGGGAGGGGACAGCTGAGATGTATACATTTAAAATATACGTAAATATTCCCGGCACTCTCAGAGGAGGTCTTTATATCTATATGTACACACATACATTTGCATGTATGTACATACCCACATATGCATATTATATACACAATACATAAACATATACAACAAACACATAAATTAGCACAGTAAGGCAGTCCCCAGGCTGGCCACGGGAAGAGGGTGGCACCTTTGTCTTTCTTTTCTAGTTAGGAGCATGCCTGCAAAGTGCAGGGGGCTCCTCTGCATCCCGGACTGCCTGTACCCAAAATGAAACACACTGTGTCCATGAATCAGGACGCAGCCTGCCATGTCCAGCCGGCCCCAGGCTCCGGGCGAGACCGTCAGGCGGTGCTACTGCGCCCAGCGCAGCTTCTGCCTGCGACTAGACACCAGCGGACTCCGGAAGGCGCTGCGATGCCCGGGGAGCAGGAACTCACAGCTTACCCTGGCGAGCTCACCTTGTGGAAGGAGGCCCGCACCTGCTGGGTCCCGGGCACTCCTGGCGCACACCTCCCGGAGGCCGGCCAAGGCAGGGCTCTGCTTACCCGGTCCGCGACATTAGCAGATGGAATGGCTCGCTCCATCGAAAGCCAGAAGAGCCTCTTTCTGCGTGCGTAATAAGGAAATTCGAAGTTAGAGGAACCCCGCAGCTGCGGCAGGCTGGCTTCAGGCGGACAGGCACTCGCTGGCCCCCAACTCGGCGGTGGTGGCAAAAATCAATAGGAAGCACAGCGCGGGGGCGCAGGCAGACAAAGACGTTGCCCGCCAGGGCCCGACCTGCTGGCGCACAGGGAGCAAGGGTTCCTGCACACTGCTTCCCTTGGGGGTTTCTCTGATCACACCAGGACACAGTCTGGACCTTGTCCCAGCGAGACAAACATTCCCCGGCTCTACAAAGGACAGTCCTATGCCCTATCCACGCTGAGGGCGGTGCAGTCTCTCCCTCACTCCCGCCCTGTGAGCATACCTTCCTGCCAGGACCCACTCTGCTGGTGGGTCCTCCGACATCTCCTCAGCCTCAGAGCAGCCTTTAAAAGTCCCTAGGGTTGGGGGGTGGGGAGAAGGAAGGAGGGAGAGAGGAAGGGAAGGAATGAGGGAGGAGGAAAGAGGAAGGAAGGGGGAGGGAAAAGAGGAAGGAAGGAGAAGAAAGGAAGAGGGAATGAAGGGGGAAAGGGGAGGGGAAAGGATGGAAGGATGGATGGATGGAGGAGGAAAGGAAGAGGAGGGAGGAGGAAGGTTCTAGAGTGGTTAAGTCAGTGGTTAACCCCAACCAACTATTGCTGGTTTTAGTTCCCACTCAAACTACCTTCTTAGTAAATGAGTGGACACACACACACACACGCACACATACATACACACAAAAGACAGACAGAAAGACATCCAGAAAGAAAGAAAGAAAGAAAGAAAGAAAGAAAGAAAGAAAGAAAGAAAGAAAAGAAAAGAAAAAAGAAAAAAGTCTTGAGCTGTGATCTGAACACACCTTAGAGAGAAGCCACTGGCCTGTACCCACGCCGAGCCTGTGACAGTGGGTGAATGACTATAGGCAGCCTAGAGGATCTTGGTTTGTCACAAACCCAGAACCAGCAGGGCCTGCTGGTTCTCCAGTGACAAAGTCCAGGACCTGTAATGAATAAATCAGAGTCTGGCCTGAGGAGGGGACCAGCTGGCTGCTACCTATCTTGATGTTGGGGGGAGGGTGTCTTCCATTCAGCTTAGGGGAGGACCCCAAAGCTATGGCTTCTATTCCTTTCACACACCTTTCACTTCTGGTCCTGTTTATTAAGGAGCCTTTGTAATCATACAACCATCTAGTGGTTATGAGTTTTAATTATTTAAATTATATTGTATTTTGTATTAGTCATGAGCAATTGTATCTTTCTTGTAAGTAGCAAGATACCATTAGTCCAATTACTATTTCTCAGTAATCAGTGTGGCCTGCTTAGCACAATTCCTCTTCAGTAAGAACACGGCAGAGAATGCCCAAGCCTTTCACGAAGCCTTAGACTAGTGGAGGTGTAGGGTCTCCTAAGACCACTGGAAACACAGATATTTACTTTACAATTCATGACATTAGCAAAATTACAGTTATAAAGTAACAACAAAAACAATTTTATGGCTGCGGTCACCACAACATGAGACCTGTATTAAAGGGTCACGGCATTGGGCAGGCTGAGAACCGCTGCCTTAGAAAGCTCTCAACACCACCACACAGGAAAGGATAAACCCCAGTAAGTTTCAGCGTAGCAGATGTTCGTAGAGCTATACGTAAAGATGGCTAATGTCCTTTAAAACAAATGGCTTTTAATGAGCACCTGTGAAAGCTCAGTGGAGCTATTAGCCCCCTTAGGGCCAGCTTGCTAAGAAAGGTGGTCAGCCCACACCACCCAGAGTCTGGCACATTCCAACAGCCCCCACAACCCAGGAAGCCAGTGAAATAAGTCAGTGGGTCCAGGAAATGGCCTGGGCAAGCGGCTTCCACAAGAGAAGCTGCTGGAGAGCAGGAGGCCCAGGCTCACCTACCGGAGGTAAAGGGCTGTTGTCTCTGGTTTTCAAGGCAATGCAAAGCAAGGCTTTGCTGCCTCCCCTCCCCCTCCCATCTTTTCCCCTCGAGCTCCAGAGAGAGACGCTGTGAGACTGTATCAGCCAAGTCACAGGGGCTGGCTACATTAGCGGCATCCACTCAACTCTAGGGTGATGTCTAGGCTCTCCAGCTCTCTAATTATTTACCCCGATCAAGCCTGACTGCTGGAAAATCAGCTCTCTCCAGGAGGTGACAGAGCTGAAAGGTTCTTTTCACAGAGAAATCGTGGGCTGGTAGCTGGCACCTCGCCTGCAGGCCAGCGAGCCCCTGTGGACAGTGTCATGAAATAACTACCCAGGACCGCACCATTTTCCGCATTCAGCCTTCCGCAAGCAGCCTTTCTTCCATCTGAGGAAACCCGGGAGGAGAAGAGCTGAGGTATGGAGAACATACGGGCCCCAGAACAGAAGCCCCATTCTTAAAATTGATGTTGTGAAATGCGGAAAGTGAGCGTGCTGAGGTGCCCGCAGCGACCATAGGCAGACAAAGCAGAACAGTTCATTGTTCCCACCGATGGGTGCTGCTCCCCATGCAGGGTTCCTGAAGAATGGAATGTTCAGGAAACATTTGCGTTAGGATTTGCTGGAGTTCTTATAAAAAAAAAGCCACCAGCCCTGTCAGCTCACTTACTCCTGCAACTCCACAAAATAAAAACCTTAGGAAAAAAAAATCAATGGAAATCAATCAACAGCATTCATACCCGTCTATTTTGGAGAGCCTCGGTAGAAGGAACATTTTGTCTAGATGCTGCCTGCTTTATCTGCTTTCTAGGACTGAAAGGCTATTGTCACATATATGCAAAATTGTAATTTCTCAGGTCCAAGGTAGGACGAATCACCTTCAGATTTCTATCTTCTTCACCAGTTCACAAGGAACAAGGCAGACATGACAGCCTGCAGGAACGTGAGGAACGGACCCCATGAGGTACAACTGTCGGCACTGCAATGACAAGGGTCACCCACACACCTGGAGAGAAGCACATGTGCGCGTGCACACACACACACACACACACAGTGGTTGGTATTTACAATTAGGTTGTGTTTATTCTAACATTAAAATCAAAATCAACCTATATTCTCTGTCTATACAGGCACTTCTTAATAGAACACATGAGCACGTCCCCAAAAGGGCTGGGATTCTAAATCTGTGTTAGATAATTACCTTGCTAATTAAATACCTCACACATACTCGTATGCACACACACACACTTCCTTAAAAAAGAAAAAGAAAGAAAGAAAAAACCTTTTTGACAATTGACATTCTAAGTCAAGGTTGGCTGTGGAACTCCTGGGTCCGACATCTGACTGAGTGTCTTTCAGCACAGCTGTGGTTTGGACTTGTCCAGTTCCCCGAAACGCTGGCCTTGATAGTATGGCATTAGGGAGGAACCAAATAAACTCGTAAGTAGGGTGGGACTCTGCTGCTTGTTGGACACCAGAGAAGCCGTATCACATTTTCCCTCAAATACGGTGTTAATGCAGAGAATCAAGGAAATTTTAAACAAGGTTTAACTAGGTGGGTCTCTAAGGTCATCCCTGCCTCAATCACCAAAGCTGCTACTCAGCTGTCTGTGACCCCACTGAAGACAAAAGCTCATCTCAGGAGAATGAAAATGAGCCTCACACCCTCTCATGTCAACAGCCATTTTATAGGGAACCTGGAACACTCTGCATGAAACTGAGTTCATCGGGAGAACAAACATTAATTATAAACTTTTTGGATTCATTATTTAAATAGTTTAAGTGGAGTGTAGAAAAATTACTTTTAACGTGAGACAAAAACCCTACCATTCCCGCAGCACTGAAGATGGATAACTTGCTCAAATTTAGGATTTTTATCCTCTATAGGAAAATGTTTATTGTGGCAATTAGAGCGGAAATCTTGTGGCACTGGGGACATTTCCATTGCTGAGGACTTGCAGCTGCTCAAACATTTCCATCTTTTTGTCTCAATCACACCTGCCTTTGCACAAACCCAACTCCTGTCCTGTTTCCCTCACTGCAGGCCAAGATCCACTTCCTGTCATGTGGCTTGCTCATAGGCTATGGGTTTGCAAGCTATTTTCCACAAAACAGTGCAAGATGCACAGTTCCTTGAGCCTGTGCCTAGCACACAGCAAGGGCCTGTGTGGAAAGCGGCTGTGGGTCTACTTCCAGCTGCTTTAGCTGAGGCATTCCAGACAGCAAGCCAAACCACTGACTGCCAACTGGGGGTGTCCTGGGACGGAGAGGGCTCCTTGGGCCCCATCTGTCTGCTCAGTGCCTTGGCCTCCTGGTCCTTCCTTCCCTGAGATGCACTGGCACCTGTGTCACACAGCCATGGCCGCAGCACATGGCCTGAGAGTGCTTGTGCAGGCATGTAACGGCATAATTACAATGACACCGTCCCACATAGTGATAGTGTTGGAGTGCCTGAAGCCAATCAAGTATCCGGGTTTGAAAGGAAAACACAACAGCAGCAAATGTGGTCAGTTGGGTTCACACAGCAAGTTCTGGTAGTGGCGGCTCTGCTTTGGAGACATTGAGGGGTCTTTCCACCCAGATCACCCTCACGTCAGCCATTTCTGCTCCCTCCATGGGCTTGTGCTGTCTGCAGGAGGCAGAATTACCCTTTGACCCCAAGATTGGACTAAAATGACCCTGGTGGTAGAGACCCCTGCCTGCCGTGCAGCTCAGATTTGTCTGACGCTCCCTGTTGGTTCCACAGACAAGCCTTCACAGAAGCAAGAGTGGTGACCTCAGGGCTCAGTCAAAAGATGAGGCAGCTTCCTGTGCGAAGCTCCTACAGCTTGTGGAGTCTGGGGTGAGGGAGCCCAGATGCAGCCTCTCCCCTCCTCCTTCCCATCTGTCTGTCCATCTTTCTGAGACTTGGTATTGTTTTGTTGCCTGTTTGTAGACTGGGTTTAGGTACTTTCCCTGCCTCCATCTCTCCAGCCACTATGGCCTCCTAGAGCAGAGACTCAACTGCTGCTAGCTGGGAGAGACTGTGGTGAAAAGCTGTGAGCTGAAGAAGTCATGACTGCTAGGCGGTTGCTTTCCTGACTGGCCTCAGTCGGTAGGAGGTGTGAGGTGGGGCAGACAATGCCCCCACTGCAGGACCCTGCTGGGAAGGAAGAAGGGTGGCCAGGAGAGCCTAAGGTGGGAGGGAGCGGGGGCAGAGCAGCTAAGAGAAGGGCTGGGCTGGAGAAACACTGACCTCAGTGAGCCCTGACAGCAGGGCCTGGGAATGTCTGTGAGGTTCCAGAGGCACTGGCAAGGGTGCTGAGCCAGGCTGCCGGAGGTGGTGCTTTTGGAGGAACACAGCCAGCAGGCCAGGGCTGTTCCCAGGGGCCCACTTCCTCGGCGCAGGGGAAAGCAGTTTGCAAAGCAGCTTGGGAGAGGCTGGCTGTTCAGGGCACAGCTGATGTGCCCTCCTGGGCCCCAGGGCCAGTCAGCAACATGTCTGAAATCCCAGAAACACACACCAAGACACATTCTCACATCCAGTAGTCTCCTGAATAATTTTTCAGACTGGGTTTCATGGGCCAGCCTAACTTCAGTTCTCTACGTAACTAAGGCTACCCTTGAACTCCTGACCCTCAGGTTTCTACCACCCAAGTGCTAGGAGTGTGAGCGCTCAGGGCCACGCCTGGTGTCACCTGAATTCTAGTGGTTACTGTCTGAGTTCTGTTCTTTGCTCTATTTCCTTTAAGTGTCTCACTTCCCACGGCGCAATCCTGCCTACTGCAGTTGTGCATGGCTGGATGCCATTCTCGCCGTGTCACCACGCTGCCCCCACCTCACAGCCCCCAGATGCCGGTGTGGATGCAGGCAGGGACACACCCAGAGGGGGGACTGGAGCCTGCTTTTCATCCCATCTGTGTTGCCATCCACCTCCCCAACACTTCAGTCAGCCCTCCGGTGAGGCCTCCAGCTTGCAACCCTCTCTTGGACAAATCCAGGCAGCACCGCATTCTGTGGGTAGGAGCTCTGCCCTGCCCTACAGATTGTCACCATCTCTGAATTGTCCTGAGTTGTCCATCCCCATCTTGCCCATTGCTTAGAGATGGCCTTGTGGATCATATGAGGCAAAGATAGGAGCACTTGCTTCTTCCTGGATTGCTTGGTGCAGGTCCATGGGGATAGGGAAGGGGAAGAAAGGGGAAAACAAGAAGGGGAAAAGAGAGGAGGGAAGAGGTGGGGAGGGGAGGGGAGAGAAGGGGAAGGGAAGGGAGGGAAGGCAGCATCAGCTTCTCTCAGCTTCCACTTCCTCCTCAGGTGAGAAGAGACCAAGGACAACCAACTCCCCAAAGCTGACATGGGTAAACTGAGAATCGGTCGTACCGTACCTGTGAGGAAGGCTCTTAAGGAGCCATGAAGGCTCTTGTGACCTACCCAGCATATTCCAAGTTCAACACCCTTCAAGGGAGAAGAAAAACCTCATTGTCCCTTCCTGCTCCTAGAAGCACTTGTGCTGCCTGCCTGAGTGGCTCCTGGTAGTTCTCAGAGGCAGAAATGGCTGGTGGGCAGGCTTGCAGGCTTCCTTCAGCTGCCTGTGCCCACCCAATCACCTCATTTGAGCACAGGGCCTCAGACATTGCAAAGGCTATATGCCTTTTTGGGTTCATTTCTCTACCTCTGAGCTGTGATGGTCAGGACTGGGTACAGCCAGGATGTGTCCCCAGACGTCTGGGGCTGAGGTACAGAGAGAAACAGACACAGCCCAGCCTTGGTCAACCTCATGACTAGTGGAGACCAGATGAAGCAAGCACACAACGAAAACTGCAAGGCGTGGGGACACGGCCCAAGTGAGGAGAAGAGGAAGGAAACACACATTCCTATGGGCAAGACGCCTCTGGATGCCGGGAGGCTGGGGGAAAGGAGAAGCAGGCTGGAAGAGACCTGACACATATGGGCCTGGGGGGGCCTGGGCTACACAGACAGGAAGGGCCCCGGAAAATGCAACTCTGGATGGAGCGTGTGGGCGTGAGGGGGATGAAGATGCCAGGGTGACAGCCGGGGCTCACACAGTCAGCTGTCTGTGTTCTTGGTGCCTGGCAGCTACAGGAGGGACTTCTAGTCCCCTGAAGCAGACTCACATCCTGCCTACCACTCCAAGGCTAGCAATGTCTCACTGGAGAGCAGCAGGGGTCAGAGGGTTGAGTTCCTAAAGGACACCCTGTGCTTCATGCAGCAGTCCAAGCCCCTGGTGCCATCTGATGTCTGCCTTGAGGACTCTAAGTATGGGGCAGAGGCTGTGACAGACCAGAACCAACCCAGCTGCAGCCTAGGACAGACCCCTGGGTGTGGCCTAGCCGGAGAGGAGCTTTCTGAAAAGGGACAAGTATCTATCAAGAGGACAGGAAGTACACACAGCAGCAGGTGGAGTCTGTCCCCCCTGCCCAGGTACACGCAATCAAGTGAAGAAAGCCCTGTCAACCGTGTGGAACACATCAGGCTCCAGAGCTGGACCAATGCCTGCCTTAGAGAAGAAGCAAGCAGAAGACAGAGCAGACTCTCTGTGGCCCTCAGCATGGATTAAACAAACCTCAAGACACACATTCTCCCAGAATCTTGAGGCAGGGACCTCTTTTTGTTTTGGAGAGCTGGAATGGCTAGCTGCCGCTGTCTGTATACAATAGGGACTGCCACTGCGCCTTGGGCGGAACCTTCTCCCAGTCACTTGCTCTGAGCAGCCCTTTCTAGAAACTGGGCGTTCTTCTCAGCGTGACAATACAGCTCTTTTACAGAGTCAAAATCTGATTCTTTGAGAGGTTCAATTATTTGCCCAAAGATACACAGTAGCGAGGTGGTGGTGAGCCAGGATGTGTCCCAGATGTCTGAATTCAGGCACACGCTCTGCTGTGCTCGTGAAGCCTGCATGGAGGCTTACAGTCGGGTGTCCCCACCAGCCCCCAGCTTGGGGCGTCTGCCTGTGTTCTTGCTTTGCTCACATCACCAGGAGGCACCAGGAATGGCAGACAGCGTGCGCCCCGAAGCACAGGCTGCTCTTCAGCTGTGGTGGCTACTATTGACTGCCGGCTTGACTGGACCTGGAATGGCTGAAGGCCTCTGGGCATGTCTGTAATTATCTAGGCTAGGTTAACTGATGTGGGATGTCCCACCGTAAATGCTGACGGGGCCATTCCATGGGCTGGGATCCCAGACTGCATCAGAAGGAAGGAGCCGAGCCCAGCGCCCGACTGTGCTTCTTGACTGCAGAGACGTTGTGAGCAGCTGCCTCACGAACCAAAATAAACCCCTCCACCCTGAAGTTGCTTCCTCATGCTAACAAGAAAACTAACCAGGACACCTTCTCTCTGCCTCTTCTGGTTAATGCTGTCCTAAGACACAATAACTGGGAGCTAGCCCCGCCCAAGCCCATTCCCAGGGCCATAAATTTTGCTGACAAAGGGGTCTAATACTTAAAAAAAAACAGTTCTGTGGAACACTTAATTAAGGCAGATATAAATTTCTGTGCAGGGTGTTCATTCTTCTAGTAAGTAAAGAAAAAGGAAAAGTTGAGGAAGTGAGTCACTTTCACATCAGACAGAATGGTGTGGGGCCTGGGGAGTGCGTGGGGAGACCTGGTAGGCCAGCGGGAGGGGCTAGCTCTGGGAAACGAGGTGAGCCACACGGAGCCTCTGGTTCCATCCTTCCTTTTCTTCTTCACAGCTCGTGACTCAGAAGCACCTGGTGTGGGTGGTGTGGAGGGCCCGGAAGCCTGGGCTGAGACTTGTGGAGTCCCGGCCTCAGAAAGCACGGTGGATGGCAAAAAGCATGTCACCTTGAGCCATTGGCCTGCCCACTCTGGGCCGAATTCTTCACTTGCAAAATGCATGGGTGGTTATGGAGATAAAACAGAAACAGCCAGTCTGCCACCAAGCCCAGACAATGCCACAAAGTGAACATGACAGTCACAATGACCCGGGGTGGGGGCAGAGGAGGAGGTTCCAACGCTGCTACTCAGGAACCAGAAGGCCAGCTGGCCAAGGGACACAGAGCACAGCCCTGGACAGGCCAGTTCACAGAAGGTCCTTGACCCTGGCCCAGTGGCTAGGTGTGGCCCTAACCTGCGCAGGGCACCACATTCCAGACAGCCCTGTTTCTCTACTGTCTATCAGGGCAGATTTGACCTGGTGGAGTCTGCCAAGTGGGGAGCTGATGAGCCAAGATGGCGTGTCTCAGTTGTTCTGCACCAGGTCCTACACCTTTAACTTACACCAGGTCCCTCTAAAGACGCCTTTAGACCCACATACCTTTCTGGAGAGTTCAAAGGGTATCTATGAGCTGTCCGTGAGTGGACAGAGCACTCGGGCCAGCAGCCATTGTCCTTTCCATGCCAGCTTCTGGAAATGGGACATCAAGTCACCACTGAGCCCAAACCAACCTTGGGTTCCTGGTCAAGGCCACTGTGTCCTACCTTGGATGGTTCCAGGGCTGGGCAGGCCTGTCACCTGACTGAAGCGGCCATGAAGCAGCACCCTCATCTTAGTCTCAATGACCAAGGCTCTGCCTGCACAGTGACTGCCTCTGTGTCAGTAGCCCTCCCCAGCGCCGTCCCCTGCTGAGCGCCCACACACACACTGAGCAAACTCAGGGCCACCTCACAGCTGGAAACAATGAACTCTCTCAGGATGCTTTCCATAGAATGACCACACACCCTTTTCTGATGGAGGCTTCTTGACCATTTTCAAGTACAGTCCTCCTATACACAAGACATAAATAGTGCCAATGGGGACGGCTGGGCCATTTGTGGCATGAAGAGACTTCTCTGTGTAGGCCTGTTGTGAATTGTTCTTTCTTCAGTGGCTTAATTGTGAGCCCCAAGCCTGACAGCAAAGAGGAGAGGAGCATTTCCCCGAATGCCCAGGCCTTGTCAATGAGGAGGCGTGTGGGGTGGGGCCTCCTGGAGCTGTCTGCCTCCTCAGGCTCCAGGCCTGTGGGGCCGACAAGGGACATGACCTAGGAGGGCTGTAGGAAGGTGGCAGATCCTAGACCAGGCACCCCAGGCTCCACAGGGGCTGCAGTAGGGGCCAACCCGAGAGCGGCAGAAATGCTCGTCATGCACTCCCCACCATGGCCTCCCAGCAACAAGCATGTCCTACTCAATTCTGTAGTCACAGCCTGCTGGAATTTACCATTCCCTCTGTCCAGCTGAGACTGGGTGAGGTGAAGAACCCTGCCATGATCCCCAGTGGCCTGGTACCTACAGCGGATGCAGCTAACACTTAACAATGACCATCTCAGGAAAAGCTGCACCACTCCAGCCAGTCAGGCCAAGGCAGCTGGAAGTCCATCTGGGCTACAGTGCCCTGGAAACAGGACACTCCTGGCTGCACTGCGTCCCCCATCTCTGCCCTACACTTGGCACGCTTGCAGTGCTTGGTGAGGCCTGCCTTTCACCCTCCCTCAGTCCTGCAGATAGGGTACCTCTCAGCTTCTAATGCTATGGTCACCTCCTCTGCCTCCTCCAGGACTGACTCCTACCTGACTGGCAAGATGACGCCCTCAGCATCCCAGCTCCCACTCTCTTCAACCAAGGGCACTTGAAAGCAGGGCAAGTGTTTGCATCTCCGTGCACCTGGCCAGGGAAGATTCCCCAAGGGCTTCCCTGGGATGCAGGCAGGTGACTTTGAAAGCCAGGCCACCCTCAAAGCACCAGTAATTCTTGAAATGGGAGCTCCCCAGGCTCAGCCAGGAAGGATCAAACTGAAGCCATTGGGAGAGCTTCGATCTAGCTACCCTGGAGCCAGGGAGATGGACTGGCTTCTGTTCCTTATGGCTATCCTTGACAGAAATGTCTTAAGGGTCTTATTCTGTGATAGAAGAATGTGCTGGGTGGGTCATATTTTCCAAGAGTACCATCATGGCACAGGATAGTACATTGCAGATACAGGGACAGTGAGCAGCTAGGGTAACAAAGGGAGGAGGTGACAGTGGGCAGGACAGGGGATGATATGAAATGCATGTGATATATATGATAAGATAGATATGATTAGATTGGTAAGATTAGATAGAAAGAAAGATAGGTGATAGATAGACAGACAGATAGACAGAACACCCACAAGCAGTGGCAGAAGCACACTCACACCTAAGGGAAAATCAAAGGCCTCCCTCACTGCCAAGAATACCTACTCCAGAGTACTTCAAAGTCACACCCCATTGGCACTGGTGCGTCTCTATAACCACCGTGTCCTGATTAGGGCAGGGGAAGATGAGTTTTGAGCTGGCTAGTATGGCCCCAGAGCTCTAGGCATCAATAAGACAGCTGAGCAAAAAGCCCCAAGAAGAGGGTGCAGGGCCTCAGGGCAGAGCCATCTGGGATAGTTTGTGGGGTGATCTGCCAGCCCTGACAGTGAGTTCAGATGGGCAGACAAAAAAGGGCAGGCTAGCAGCTGGCCAGGCATGATGCTGAGCGGCAGGAACCACAGCGTGGCAGGAGGCCTTGGTGATGGTGACAGCTGGCCTAGGGCCCCCCATTCCTCAGTGAGAAGCACCTTTGATCTTCTAGAGGGGGCTGTAGCAGCTGGGGAAGGGCAGCCGGAGGCCCTAAGGAGGCTGAGAGCTGGAGGAATGCTGGAAACAGCCTGCACACAAGACAGCCACTTGAGTGAAGCCACAAGCAGAGCCGGGAGAGAAATGGGCACTGAAGGAGAAGTCGGGGTGGGGGCTTCTGAGGAGCTCCAGGGACCTGCATCCAGATCCCCGGGGGTATGAAAGGGGACTGGTGCTGGTACACAGGCATGCTTGGTAGACACAGGTGCAGGGGTATGTGCCCAGTGCTCTGAGCAGACATGAGACTGCACGGGAGGTGATGGAGGAACCAGCCAGGGACACTCACAGTGTCAGCTCATTCAGGTTCCTAAGAAATGCTGACAGGCGCTACACCTAGTGGAAATGTTTACTGAGCATCTTAAATCGAAGGCTAAGACCCAGCAGAATGCGCCTCTTATTGGCCGGTTTCCAGCTTCCTTCCTAAGATTCTAATTCTATCTGCAACTGATTGCTTCTCCGAAGACGGAACTGACAGCAAGGTTCTAAGTCTACAAATGAGACAGGAGGCCGGAAATTTGCTTAGGAATATTTTTTCTATCTCCCTGGATGATGATGAGGATGATGGTGTGCGCATGTGTGTGTCACAGGTAGTTTGGGTGTGACATTTCTAAAGACAGTGGTGAGTTCTCTGCACGCACACAGACCTAACTCCTCTGTACATTCTCAGTACCACAGGGTCTCTCTGGGCAGCCATATGACTTCTCTACCCAGTTTCCCTCTCCTCAGGTCTGCCTGCAGGCAAAGCCAGGATCCACCAGGAAATGCCCACTTGCCTGAAGAAGCTTGGATCTCCAGAAGGCTCTGGAACCTTCATGGCTCACACGGGTTGGGAAGAGAGACACAATGGCTCTACTTAGAAGTGTGTGCATATGTGAATAAATTAGCTCAGACTCTTACTTGGTCTTGCCTGCACTAAGGTGATTCACAAATATTCTTTCACATGCCAGGAGCTGAATGTAGGTCGAATGAGACTAAACGTCATACCAAAAGAAGGACAACAAGACTGGGGAAAGACTTTGGAAAGGCAAGGCTCTTCTCCCGAAACCAGAACTCTGTGAGAATTTCAAACATTCCCTCAAAGCCAAGCAAATCAGTCAAGACCTGCAGAGTCAAGAGATAATCCAGAACACCTGGTTGGCACGGAGTCCTGGAGCACAGTGGCATCGCACACTGCTTCCTAAGAGAACTTGATCCTCCTAGACCAAGCTTGGGCCTGGGCTGTGTTGCGCCCCCACCATGCATTTGGCAACGCCGTGGTTGGCACCACCCAACCTCCAACTTCCAGAGCACTAAGGACTGAAGGGCAGAGCAACACTTGCCCATAAGCTGCCAAAGCTGGATGAGCCATATGCAATGTTAAACAAACAAAATAAGCAAGGTGATACTTTGAGTTTCTTAGCCACCCTGGACACCTTTACACACTAAGGTGGACACATAGAGAACACGCCCATAACTGTTGAATCCCTGGGCTTTACACAGTTAAGAGGCTGACCGAACCACAGACGTTCCTGCTCAGAGGTGGTGAAGCTGAGAGTGGTCAGCTACCGCAGCCATATTGGTGGTGGAACTTACAATGGAACAGAGAAGGAAACGCTGGCATTTGGCTGATTTCCCATCAGCAACATCTCCGTCGAGGTCCCTGTGGCAAATCTTCACCATGCACTGTTCTGTTCTCTATTTTACTGTCAGTTTAAATCCTAGCCCTAGGGTTGTCTGCTTCCCTGCTTTCCGGCAGCCTACCTCTGTACACTGTGGGCGGAGGGTACTTACAGAGCAACCACAGAAGCCTTAGGATGGAGGCTTAAATTTTTGTCCTCTCCCCAACATGATGTCCAAGGATTGTATCTGAATGCAAGAACCCAGTCATGTGGGTTGGTGTAGGTTTCACCTTTAAAATCTTATTGTGAACTCTGCAAGCTTTCATTTTGTAAGAAGAAGAGGAAATAGTTTTGAAGAGCTTTGTGAAAAAGCTCAGATGTCTGTCAAGCAGAAAAAGTACCCAGGTTTGGGGCAGAGCTCAGAGGTGGCATGAGCCAGGCTTGGGTTTCACCCCAAACACCAGGGGAAATCCACCAATAAGATGAAGGGCATGGAGAGAGTGTGGCTGTCCTGAGAATCACGCTGACTCTGGCAGTGGGTGTTCACATCCCCGGGAACAGCACTCACAGAACAGGCATCCCTCTACTTGG
Organism: Pachyuromys duprasi; assembly: GCA_028658305.1. Classification (NCBI taxonomy): domain Eukaryota; kingdom Metazoa; phylum Chordata; class Mammalia; order Rodentia; family Muridae; genus Pachyuromys; species Pachyuromys duprasi. Next base: position 1,451,662 of record CM053749.1, read on the forward strand.
AGGAGTCAAAATCCGGTTCTGTGTCCAACTGTCACATCACTGTGGCCAAAGAATGGTCTGAAGGGACCAGGGCCACAGCCAGATGAAAGAGGGAACTGGAGCTGAAAGTACAAGTCTTTGGTCTCACAGATTTTTTATCTTAAAAAAATAAAACAATCTGGCTCCTTAATGCTTCCCCACCCCTGTCAAACAAACAAACAAACAAACCGCCAGTTTCTATGAGTCTATGGTCAATACGCCTAGCAATAACTTTAAAAAAAAAACTTTGTGTATGTATGTGTGTGTGCGCATGCGTGTGTCCTCACATAGGTCCCGGTTTACATGTAAAGCTTTAAGGACAATCTTGAGTGCCTCTCTGTCTACCCTGTCTGAGGCAGGGTTCCCTTCCACACAGCTATGTCAGCGACTGGAGATCCTCCTGGCTACACCTCCCATCTCACCATGAGAGCACTTTGATGACAGATGTGCACCATGGCATCCATCTTGACATGGTGCTGGGGACCAGAACTTGGGTCCTTACCCTTACTCTGCAAGTGTTTCCCCTGCTGAGCCATTTCCCTAGCCCCCAAGGAAATAACATAATATAATATGTGCCTCACACAAAACCAAGTAGTGGAAATCTACAAGCCTGTTTTCCTTAGGTTTATACAGCATTTAGGCAGGCTAAGTCTCAGGAATAGTTTGGCTCATTTGAACTGATGCATACATTCAAGCATCAGCTCACTTACTGCCTGCCTGTAGTATGTTCTGTACCTACACCATGCATGTATGTTAACAAGAATGTCATGCCTTTCTGCTGACTGTCCACATTGTCACGGTGATCTAGAGGTTTGAGAGGCACATGCAGCTGAGCTAGAACTTTTAGTTACAGTATCTCTGTCATAAAACCAACCTGAATGATGCTGTTACCCACCCTAAGCAAAGTCTTCTCAATTTGCCCCTAGTAAGCAATTAAACCTAAAACTAAACGTTTTATTAAACAGAAATCTAAATTCTTAAGAGTCACTTCCAGCCGGCGACACTCATGATAACTGCATGACTACAGACACTGAAAGTTTTCTTCACCCAAATGTGTGTGTTTATTAAAGTGGAATAAAAACCAACCTCACAAGTTTCAAAAAGCAAATTATTGTCTCCACGTGCCACCCTGTGCCTGGGGTCACGTCTATCACTGAGATCTGGTCTCAGCTGCTCTTCTGTTTGCTGGTTTTAACTTTGAACATGCTCATTGAGGTTGCTGAAAACAGTCATGATGAAATGAACGCGCGAGGATTTTTAGATCTTTCCTAACTGCTCTGCATCCATCAAACTGCAAACTCCAGGGGTGGTGACATCACTCGTGAAATGCCTATACATTCTGCTGATTTTTACTGCTGACGCTGAATACTGTGTGTGTGAGAGTGACTGCATGTGCATGACTCTGAGTGCATATACATACATGTGATGCCAGAACACAACCTCGGGTGTTGTTGCGCGGTTGCTGTGTGCCTTGTTTTCTGAGAGGCTCTCTCACGGGCCTGGAGCTCACCTCCTCCGCTAGGCTGGCTGGCAGGATGTCTCCCTCTCTGAAGCCCTTATGCTGAGCTTGCAAGCGTACACTGTCATACCTGGCCTCCCTGTATTTTCTTTTTCTCACATTTAACTCAGATCACTACTTTATTGACTGAGCTGTCTCCCTGGTCCTTGAATGTATTTTTAAGTGATGTGAAAGTTTTGCCAAGAATTTGGTGGGTATATTGAAGCTGTTTCTAATTCTACCAGATTTGTTCTATTTAGCTTTAAGTAGTCTCATTCTAAGTATAGGTTAAAAAACTGGCAAGAAAGCAATCTATTTAAGCAGTGTATTTATTTATATTATCAAACTGGATAGTATATAGCCAAGAGATACTTTAATGCTCTTTCAGTGAGAAAATAGATCATGGGAGTAATGTACCATAGGGTCCGGCAGTAGAACTTGTGCCAAAAGCCCAGGCAAAACCGTGTAACCCTCCTCAGCACTAAGAATTCTCATCCTTGGCGAGACACACCAGTACAGCAACATTCAAGGCAAGCAAGGTCTACAAATGGAGGTTTCCTACTCAAATTCTTTGGGAATATTTTTCTTTCCAAGTTTCTTTTCTCTAGGATTCAATTTTTCTCTTTCATCACTGACATCCAAGAAGTCCTAGTTTTCTTCCAACTTTTGCATATGTGCTTCTCTGTAGGTTAAAATTCATGAGGCTTGTTCTTACAGCTGAATTTAAACTTACCTTTCACCAGAACCTCACCAGCACCATCTTCAAGCATAAGCTATGTAGCTGACTGACTCTGTAAAGCCATGTACACCCTACACAGTTTTTAATTGGAAGCACACTGTTGTCACATAAGAATGTGTATAGATGATTTATCAGGCATATTTTATAGCTGTCATTTGCAACGAAGGGCAGCTTTCCCATAACACACAACCCTGAACTTCTAAATACCAGTTTTCTGGTAATCCATTTTCTCAGCAAACTTTGTGCCCCATCCATTTGCTACCCAAAAACTTAAAAAAAAGTAAAAAAACATTTCATTAAAGTAGCAGAAAAAAAGTGCCCGTTCTTGCTGTGGAACTACTACTGTGGAACGGGGAGGTTGGAGCTCAGAGTCCGATCTCTGTGTCTCACCTGCTGACTGGCACGCTGAGCAACAGGAATGTCGCCTGAGGTGGAAGCCAGGAAAACCACAGCACACCACATTTTACACACCTTGAATGCTGCAGGGAACGAGGCAGACATTTGTCCACAGTGATGATCCTGTGTGTGAGGTGTGTGTGTACACACGGAGGTGAGAAGAGAATGCCTGGGGTTCTCTCAGTGAACCTGGATGTGGTTTGGCAGCCCACACGCCTCTGTCTGTCCACACCCAGCCCGCACCCCTAGGTGATCCTCCAGTCTGTCCACACAGTGTCAAGGCACAGGGGCACATAAGGCCACACCTCGTTTTCTTTCTGCATGCCCCACCCCACCTCATGTACAGCAAATCGGAGTTCGCTGCTAATGACACGAGTCTGATCCCTGGAATTCACATGGCAGAAGGAAAGAGCTGACTCCCACAAGTTGTCCTCTGACTTCCATGGCACACTGTGCTATGTTCTCCAGCAAAAAGCCACTGGCTTCATTGGTGCAGGGAGGAGGCAGCCAGGCTGATCTTGCCCCAAAGTCTGGGGAAAACACCACATCCCTGACTGCCGTGGGATGACGCAGTGTGGCAGCTAATGCCATGTGGCCCCATGATCCCTCAGTAGCAATGGTCTGCTGTCAAGTCAGCGTCTAAGGGAGCTGTCCAGAAATGCTGGCCACCACCCAGGGCCAGACCACCTCAGAGGCCCCTTCTCACTGGGTGCCTAGCAGCTCAGTGACCACTGTCTCAGGAAAAGTGGGGTCTGTTATTAGTACCACTAGAAGCAGTAACTGCGCATGTGCGTGTGCATGTTCCCGTGTGAGCATGGAAGCTGAAGGCCAACCCCACTGCCGTCATTGTCTTCCTTGTGTTTTTGAGACAGGATTTCCCCTTGGCTTGTAGTCTGCAGAGTAGATTAGGCTTGCTGAAGAGCAAGCTCCAGGGATCCAGCCATCTCCATGATTTTTTGTTATTTTTTTCTTTTTTATTGCTTGGCCGTTTTGTTTTGTTTAAGTGAGGGCCTTACCAGCTCAGGTTGGCCTGGAACTCACCAAGATCCTCCTGCTCCTACTTCGCAAGTGCTGAGGTTAAAGGTGTGGGCCCCCAAGCCTGGCAAGTCAACTGTTTTGACACATGGACCTCATATTGTAGCCCAGGCTGGCCTTGAACGCACAGCTATCCTCCTGCCTCAGCCTCTCCAGTATTGGGTTTGCAGAAATAATCCAAGACTTCTGGCAGGAAATTTAAGTTTAAAGAATTTCATATAAAATTATAAAAAGGAGATTCCTTCACATATCATCCAACAGCAAGCTTAAAGGGGGTTGGAGAGATTAAAATGTGGCTTTCCCTAATGCATGGCTATTCTTCTGTTTGGTTGCTCTTAAAAATAATTTATGTAAAACAGGCTTCTCTCTAAATATACTGTGTGTTCCCATACATGCATTGAAAATATTTGCATACAGTGTGTGTATGCCCTGGTACACACATGGTAAAAAAATTTAAAAATATGGACTGCATAAATCAGTAGCTGATTTTAAATATACATCAACTTAAACAGATTTGTTTGCAATTTATGAGTTCCTCAGGTATAAAAGATCTTTCCTCCTGGCGGTGCTGCGGGAAGATGTTTATAGTCTGGGGAGTGTGCAAAAATGCCTCTCACATCAACAAAGACAGGAAAGATTTGGGAGCCTGGCACCCTCACTCATCCTTTGCTATCAAACATCTACCACGAATGCAGCCGAGGCCGGCCGAGGCTGGCCGAGACCGCCGAGGCTAGCCTGTCACGCTACAGTAGACATGATATTTTGTGTGCTGCCCAAGACATTTTTCTCATGAATATAAGTCGCCTGCCATTTATTATGAGATTTTTCTCAGATTGACACCCCATTATGTATATTCAGTCAAGCTCGAAAGAGATTTCGGTGATCAATACACTATTTGTGTTGAAGGTCTATTAGCCGCTCTAGCAATAAGCTGCAGAGAAACAAAAAGGGAAGCGGTATAAGCGAACTGAATGATACAGAAATTTGTGTTTTAGACAAGAAGGCAGACACAGGACGGCAGAAAAACAAGAGAGAAGATAAGAGAAATGTCTTTTCTATTAAAAACTAGCTTTTCAGAGCCCATCCACTGACGGAATGCATTAAACGCCTGGCATTTTAAAAACTATCTTAAATTACATGTCAAGGTCTACGGAGCAAGAGACTGTGTCTTTCCCAGCCCTGACCCCTTCAGAGCACAGACAATCCCCCTGCTGAGAGTTGTGTTTGGAAGCACTGGATACCAGAAGGTGGAGAAGGCAGATCGGGCAGGGCCTCTGCGGACTTGTGTGGACTCTTCTTCATGTGCTTGAATACATCCCATTTCATAACTTACTAGAGCACAGCCTTCATCAGCTGGACGCGAGGACTGTGAAAACTGTGTGTGTTAAGTTGCTAACCACAGAATTTCACCTGACCCCAGAGTTCAGCTCCTGAACCTGGAGGTGTCTACACATTAGGAGCCGTCTGTCTGAGCTAAGACGCTGGAACACAGGCCACCCAAAAGGAAAAGACTCATTTTCACCCAGAGACCAAAGCTTCATGTCCTATCACAATGTAGCAAAGAGGAGCGCTGGAGGTCAAGGGCTGCAGTGGCCCCGGCAGGTCACTGGTAGGGCTGCACGCTTCTGGGTTTTGAATGAGCAGCTCTGTGGTCTCCACCCCAACTCCCCTCTTAGAAAGCAGAGTCCTGAGCAGACAGACTGGAAAATCAATATAGATCTCTGAAACTATGGATACTTAATTATGTGGTTTGCTGAACTTACAGTTTGAACTACTCTCAGGCAGAAGGGCGGCAGCCAGGGGCAGAACACCTGCAAGACCAAAACAGCCAGAGCGTTAGCAGTCAGGGTGGCCTGCAGACACAGAGGAGTCCTGCCCACGGGCGAGGTGGCTCACAGTGCCCAAGCACCTACAACTGGATTGCTCTCAAACCACAACCTGAAAGATGACATTGAGACACGAGAAAGGGTGGACAAAGAGCCTGTCCTGCTTATAGGAACACCAATGTTCACTATTGCTTGTGTGGATGGTCAGAGGTAGCCAGGCTACATGGAATCAGAACCTTATCTCCTTGGCAAAGACAAAAATAATGTCCCTGGCAACTCCAGAGTCTCCTCAAAATGAAAAGCAAATAATCGTGAGCAGCGAATTCAGTGAGTGCAGGATGTGTGCATGTGGCGAATGCATGCAAAGTGTGTTCTTGAGTCCTGCAGCGATGTCCGTGCATCTAATACCACTTAAACAGAAGGGGCTGCAAGCCCAACGCTGGGGAGGGGAGTGCTGGCTTGGGGCTTTTGTGTTGTTTGTTTTGTGACAATGTCTGGCCTTGAACATGGATCCTCCTTCTTCTGCCTTTCCAGAGTGCTGGAACCACAGGCAGGTGCTGTCACACCCAGCTTCCCTTCTTTAAAGCTACTTCTCTCTCTCTTTCTCTCTCTCTCTCTCTCTCTCTCTCTCTCTCTCTCTCTCTCTCTCTCTCTCTCTCTCTCTCTCACACACACACACACACACACACACACACACACACGAGGGGGGGAGACAGAGACAGAATAAGAAAGTACTAACTTTCAAATACACCAAAACTAATATTACAAATCTAAAATTCCTTGAAATAAGTTGATTTGCAAACAGGGTTTTCATCAAATTACATATAAATCTCAGGTGTAATGTGACGTGCTCAGATGAGGGTGACTCTAAGTCAGACCCCCTCCTTCCCTTTGTCCTTCAACCCTCTCCGGTGTCCTGAAAAAGCTGTGTTCATTAACATAGCTCTTGGGGTAAAAAATGAGACTGTGTTGTCGTGTTTTAGTGGGTGTTAGTCCAGTGAGACCGCCAGCCTCAAGAGATGTTCCAGAATGTTCCTCACACACTGCAGTATATGTGTTTACTGAGGGAACTCAAGGCATAATGTTCTGGAACCTTCTCACACTGCAACCAAAGCAAGTAGACAGCGCAGCTTCCTCAGATGTCTGGATGTCTCAGGAGCCCCTTTGAAGCACGGCTGCCAAGGCACCAGTGTCCCAGCCGGGTGCTAACACCGTCCTGCCAATCTGAGTCTCGAAGCTGCTGAGATCGATTTTGATTTTAGAACGACCTGCAATAACAGGCAATTTACCTGACTGTTTCTGTGCCTCAAAACCTTCAAGGCACTGGGATCTGTAGGTATGTTTTGTAGACTTAAGACAGGGGAAAGTAATAGAAGGGGAAAGGCATGCACTGGGGGAACAGAAGGAGCTTCATGGGTTTGAACTTGAATTATCACTTTAAAAAGATACATGCAATTTTCACTGAGGGTAAGGGCTGAGATAGGTGCTAACAGGCCCAGCCAGATCCGGAAATGTGCAGCTCACTCCAGCAACCAGGTGAGAGTAGCTCTTTCTTCTCTTTAAATAATTTATTTACTTTAAGAACGGATGCTCTGAAACTAAGTAGGCATCTTTCTTTAAAAAAAAAAATTAAGGGAAGGAAAAAAGCTTTAGATTCGTCTTCCTCTTGGTCAGACTGCTGTCTGCGGAGGCGACCCATGGGAGGGTGGTGATGAGGGTTAGGAATTACGAATTCAATGTCTCTTTCTTCAAAGGGGTGATAACACTTTCTTCCTACGGATTTAAAATCTTGTCTTGTAGAGACGACCTCCCTCTAGTCAGATGTGGCCTGACTCAGTTCTGCTTGGTGGACTTGCAGTAGAGCATCAGTTTATCCATCTTCTTCCTCCTCCTGTTCTCATGAGGAGCTTGGTCCCCATACCTGCTGGCTTATCCCTGACAGAGAAGACAAAGCACCAACAACCCAGGCCCTTGTTCTGCCAAGATACTTTATGAGGAGATCCAAAGCCTCTGCCGTCTGTTCTCATCGTGTCTTTCAGCCTCCCAGACCTTCACGTTTGAAAGCAGTTCTCACTTTGTGTCTCTTTTATCAAAATCAGCCTCTCGAAGTTACTACAAATACTGTTTTGCGAAGCTGACCGTTGAGCTGCAGTCATACTGGGCTGTGAAGCCTGCACATGAGTTGCCGTCCACCCCAGATTACTAGAGAATGCAAGCACAGGCAACAGGACACCAGCGCTGCCTCGCCCTGCACTGCTGCAATTGCAGGCTCTTTCCAGGCTCCCTGAAGACGCTCAGAAGGGTGGGGCTCCCTGGCCTTGCAATGCAATGGCAAAGAGGATCTTTGCTGTGAGGAAAGCAGAATTGTTCACATTCCAGTTTCCCGATATTCTCCATAAATACCTTGGGCAGAATCTTGTGGTCACGGGTGTCACTGTTTGTAATGTTACAAGGGAGATAAACACCTTTGTGTGAATTCAAATGAGATGTGCACCAGCGCGGGTGGCGGGGTCAAAATGAAAAGGTGAGTCTAAAAGCGCAGGGAAAACCTTCCAGAGAAGAGAAGTGAGGGGCCTGAGCTCCAATTAGGCTTTATAGAACTTAATCTGCATTATCAAATTCACAAAGTAACGTCTAAGTGTGCTAAGCCTGCTGCCTTCCTTATGAGTCAGCTGAACCTTCAGCCAGTGCAGCTAGAGTGAGTGGGCAAGAGCTGTCTTTGGACACACCCATTTCCCCACCCCCACCTCTCATCTTGATCCTCCTCGGTATCTGAATCAAACCTTGCACCCCAGCCTGCACCCTCACGCCTGCACCAGGAAGGACTTGGGTTGCAGCATGGAAGTGCTAGCCTTCAGCTCCTTCCCCAGGGCGGCTGGATTAGGGCTTATTTCTTCCTCCGCGGGCAACCCCTTCTTCATTTCCTCTCCAGCCTGCATGTTATCAGCTTGACATTCCCTTCAGTGGCATATGACAAATTAAATTGGCCATCACTGTACTCATCAAAGGAGGCTGTCTTCTATTCTGCAGAACTGCTTTCTCCTCTTTCTCCTCTCTCACACAGACATACACACACACACACCTTGATATTTATTTCTATTTTGTAGGGTTTTGTTTGAAGGGAAAAGGGTTATAAAAAGTATATAAATGTAACTCTCTATGAAGAAAGAAAAGCAACCCCTTATAGCTAAAGGCACAGCTGCACAATACACCCACACCTGGACTACCTTGCATTTAAAACAAAAACTTTACCAAAAAAAAAAACCGCGAAGTAAATTATTTTTCACACATTTCTTCGTAACTCGACACTTGAACGCATATTTTCTGCCAGAGAGTCATAGAGTAAAAAGGACATTTCCTAGGTGCCTTCGGGTCTCGCACTCCTTGGCAGAATCCCCTGCATGCGGTACAAGGTGGAGCAGAAAAGGCGGGGGTCGACTGGTGAGCAGCCCAGAGCCACTGTCGCCCTCTCTCGCCCTGGTCCTGCCGGGCTGGTTCTCACGGGCCCCCGCCCCCCACATCCAGACTCGGGCCGGACCCGGTCTGCGGCTCCGCCGCTCTCCGAGTGTCTTTTCAACCTTTGTCAAGTATCTCAAGACAAGAATCTCTCAAATCAAAGCTCCTCTTCCGGCCAGGGGACGGGAAAACTCTAAAGGGGGCCCGAAGGCGAGGGACTTGGGACTTGTTCGCAGGCTAGACCCAGTCATCACGCCGGTCCTCCCGGGGACCCCACGGCGAGAGAGCACCCCACGCCCGCGCTCCGCTGGGCACTCACCGGTGCTGGACGAGAGGAGGCGCTCGGTGGTGCAGGCTCCGCCGCCGGGAAGCCCAGCACGCCCACCCGGGAGCCGGGGAGCCGGAGCCGGTGCGTCGGAGCCGCCCTCCGGGTGGCCTGCTCGCCGGGGCGCTGGGGCGCAGGTAGCTGCCGCGAGGAGCGCTCCGGGCGGGTCGGCGCCGAGCTCGAGCGAGCGGGCGAGCGGGGCGGGAGGGGCCATTTGTAGGCGAGCAGACGCTACCACCGCCCCTGGCACGGGGGGCGGGCGGCGCACCCCGCGCCGCCGAGCCGGGTGGTTCCTGCCCGGGAGGAGCCCCCTGGCGCGCTCTGATTGGAACTCCCGCTGCAGGGGGGGAGGGACACGTGACCGCCCGGCTGGGCACCCGGCGAGCCCCACCCGCCCCGGGCACCTCATCTTCCCTTCTGGAAAAGCCGGGGGACACAGGCGAGGCGGGGGAGCGCGCGAGGTGCAGCCGGCCCCTTCAGCTGCAGTGCTGGCGACACCGCAGCGAAGCTGAGAAGGGACCTCACACCCGCAGCCGGCCTTCCCCGTCCTCCGCCCTGCCTGCCCTTGGCGGCACGCGCGCACACACGCAGACACACACACACACCGCACGCACCCCGCACAGACACACTCACGCAGACATACGCACCGCACACACACACACACACACCGCACAGACACGCCCCCCGCACGCGCGCGCGCGCGCACACACACACACAGAGGCACTGACACTCGGGCAGACCACCGTCACTCCGGTGACCCCTCCCCTCTCGGTCTCTCCTCGCCGAGCACCCGCAGAGAGCGCGGGGAGCAGCTGCGGCCACCGCCCAGCTCCCAGGCTAGGAAGCTCCCGCCCCCGCTGGACCACGCCCGGGCTAACTCGCAGTCTGAGGGACTCAGCTAGCCCCTCGGGAGGGGGCTGCAGGTCTGCCCTCCCGAGGCCGGGGCGCGGTCTGGGTGTCGGGGCAGCCCCGGGGAGCCAAGGCCCAATAGAGGTCAAAGGAGAGCCGAGGGTGGCGCCGCCGGGGCCGTGGGAGCCGGCGCTGGACCGCCCGCGCCCACACCACCTCTCCTCGCGCAGCGCCTTCGGAGTTGAGCGCGGCTGCAGGTCCAGCCCTCCACCTCCCCGGGATCCCCGCCCCCGGCTGCACCCCCGCCCCCCATAGCAGGAACTGGGGGAGACACGCTGTCTCGCCCGCCCCAGCAGCACGAGGGGACCGCGAAGCCGGCCTCCTGGCCGCTTGGGCCACGCTGCGGGTGTGCTCATGCAGAAACGAGCTGTCTCTCCCCACTGGCTTCTCCTAACTTCTGTCTCGGGAGGTTTGGGGGGATTTGGACGCCGATGCGGTCTCTGGACAAGGCGGCCACCGCACGGGGGGGAGGGGGGGAGCTCTGGTCCTCGGGCTCACTGTGCTCCACCTCCACTCCGGCCTCCACCGCGAGGCGACACCTCCCTCGACCCAGAGGACCTCTCCCCAGCCCTTCCGTGGCACATGCGTATCTAGCTTCGCTGGGCACAGTACATGTCCGGCAGGTTCGCCTCGCAGAAAATTTAACTGTAAAGCTTCGGGCACCAACGCTAGGCAGAACTTCGGAGGACGCTGAAAAGCTCCCCCTAGGAGAGAGAGGCAATGTGCAAAGGAAAGGCCTGCCAAACCAAGGAGCACCTTGTTTTCAGTGGATGCCTCCTACCCTTCTCCAAATTACACTACATATACAAGGGGGGAATAATTCATTTCTCTCCCCCCCCCTCTAAGTGAGGACGCTGGGTAAAGTTTGTTTTCCCAGGTGTTAATTTTGATATTAACCACCACTTTATAATAGAAAGTTGGCTGTCAGAAAGTCAGAAGACACAGGTCCTAAGGTTTTCAGTTACACTCCTCTCCTAAGGCTCTGCAGGCTGCCTCCACAGGGACTTGGGATCCAGGAAGCTGGGAGAATGCTGGTGACTTGTGGCATCGCCAGAAGAGATCAGTTCTGAGGGTCTGGTGTATTCAGGAGGCGAACACTCCTTCAGAGCCTCAGGGTTGTGCTTTTGAACTTGAACTGCACACCCTGCCTCCCTTCTTCAGTGCTTAATCTTGCCCGTCTGGGAATGACTGTGCAGTTAAATGCACCAGGCGCGCGCACACACCCACGCGCGCCGGGCCCCACACAGCTGGAGGTGTGTGGTGTCAGATCTGGATAGTCACAAGTCCTGCCCTTGGGTTACCACTGAGAGGGAGACAGCCAGGTACGGCTGACCAGGGAGGGGGTGGGGCGGTGGGGACGGACACGCCTTGCAATGAAGAGTAGGGGTGACTGGGTGCGAGCAGGTCTCTGGCTTCGCCCTCGCTGGCCTGTCTACGGAGTCCTGCCACGCTGAGGGGGTGACATTGAAACGGGCAGGTCGCAGCGAGCGCTTGGCCTCAGCGTCCTCCTGCGTCACCGTCTGCGGACTGTGCCTTTGCAGTGACCACACCTAGGGCCTTGAGAAGCCGCTTTATGGTGGCAGGGGCGGGGCAGTTACTAAAGTGCAGAATTTGTCCTGGTTTTTGGTCTAAGGGGGGCTGGCAGTATGGACAGGCTAATCTCGGGCGTGGTGGGGCGCGGTAAAGGGCAAGTTTGTGGTCCGCACAAATGGCTTGCAGGGGCTCCCTGTAGACGCACACGCCCTGGAGAGCTGTGCCTAGCGTGGCCAGACCCTCCTTCAGCGTGGGCACTGCCCCTCTCCCCTCCCTACCAAGTCCCCCGCACCAGTGAGTGTCCGTCATCCCCGGAAGCGGACCAAGGCCTGCGCGATAGGCGCACGCGGGCTCTGCAGGGCCCCACGCCCACTGCGGGTCCGCGGCGACTGTGGGAGGCTCCAGCCGGCGCCTCCCGCCCCGCCCACCACCCTCTCTCCCCGGCGCGCGTGGCTGCCCCCCACCGGGCCGCATGGCTGCCCAGGGCACCCACGGCGGCGATCCACGGCCGCCCCCGCTCGGCATCCACCCACGTGCAACATGCCTGCGCCCCCGGGGTCCCGGGCTCAGCTGCGGGTAGAGTTCCCACAGAACCCCGAGGTGCCCGGCTGACATCGTGAGTCTGCCTGTCACCCCCACTCAGGGGCGTGAGTGGAAGGTTTGGGGGCCCCCGGGGTCCCCAGCCATCCCTGGACAGAGGCCCCGCTCTCCCCACCCCCCGCTCCCCTTCCCCCGCTGCCCCCCCCGCTTTCCTCCCTTCTGCTCCCCTCCCCCCGCTCCCCTCTCCCCGCTGCCCCCCTCGCTCTCCTGCCCCCCATTCCCGCACTCCGGCCGCCCGGGCCGGGGAAGGGACGAGGGCGGAGGGCGCCCCGGCCAGGCAAGCCTGCTCCCGCGGGCCGGGCGGCGCCGGCGCCCACACCCACGTGCCGGGCGAGCGTGCCCGCCTCCGGCCTGGCGCCGGCCGGCTCTCCGCAGCGCGCCGCCCCCCGCGCTCTCGGCCCGCCCGGCGTCCCCGCCGCAGCCCCCGGGACCGGCGCCGCCTCTGCGGAGCGCGCAGCCCGCTCACCTGGCGCTGTGCACCGCGGGGCTCCGGCCGCTGCCCCCGAGGGCGCGGGCGAGGGCGTTCCCGAGGCTCCAGCCCCACCCCGCCCTCCGCGGGCTCCGTCTCGGCCGCCACCTCCCACGGCAGGAAGGGAGGCCGACTGTGGCGCGTCCCTCCGGGGCTGGCTCGCCTCGCATCAACGCCCACCGCCTCACACACCTGAGGGCGGAGGCCAGGCCGGGGGTTCTCCTCGCCCACTCTCAGATCCAGCGCTCTGCAGGCGCTGGCAGCAACGCGAGGGGGTGGCACCTAGGAGCGAGGTGTCCCCAGATTAAGAAATGATCACCTGCCCCTCGCCTTTGTGTGCTTCAAGGCATATAGCGCGTTTAAGAATATATACAGTGCGGCAGCACTGACATTAGGAAATCAGACCAGAGCGCTTTGAGAGAAGTAGAAAGAACGCGCTCTCGTTTTGGTGCTGCTTTGCTTTTGAACCGAGGTCAGAGGCCGCCCAGGCCGGCCTCGAACTTAACAGCCTGTCTAGGGTGTCCTTGAACTCTGGTCCTCCTGCCTGCACCTGAGTGTAGACTCAGGTCTTCCGGAGCGGGGGCAAGAACTCTGTTAACAGCTGTAGCTCCCAGGCCCCAACAGCTGTAACTACAAACAACACCACAGCAGTGGACACCCGCTCCGCTCGCACTGAGGAAGCCTCCTCCCTCCCCCCCCGCCCCCCGCGCCCCCAGTCTTCAATTATTCCTGCACTTCTTTCTTCCACACAGGAGATTTTGGGTAGCTGCACCACTGCCGACCCCTCAGAGCCCCTCCCTGACAGACAACCCCTGACGATACCATGCTTGCCACCCCACCCCACATTTTGCCATTTCAAGATTGTTGAATAAACAGAATTACATAGTCATGCAGGCCTTTTCTTTGTTCCTTCTTATAGAAGAAAACAGCCTAATGTTACTTCCTAGAATTTCATGCTAGCGGCATGAAATTTCAATAGCTGCTCATTGTATTGCGCCCACGATGGGCGGGCTGGGGTCAGCGCTCGCACAGGGAGGTACTCCTTCAAGGGTTGTTGGTTTTATGAATTAAGATGTTATGCACATCCGTGTGCAGGTTCATGTGAGAATATAACATTTCCTGCGGATAAATGGCCACGAGCGGGAATTCTGTGTATTAGCACAGGCCCCTTTGACGCCGAGACACTGGATGTGTGTCTGTGTCCCTAGGACCGCCACCCCACTCCACGTGCAGCCGTGAGTGCTGAGTCAGGCTCTCCTCACTCTCCTCAGCATTCAGTCCTGTCGGATTTTACTTCAGCCATTCCGACACATGTAGTAATAGCTCAAGAAAATGTACATTTTCCAGAAGGCTAATGATAGTGCACTTCTTCTTTTATATATACTGATTTAATTTTGCTGTACACTTTTTAAGAACTAAACTGTTTAAGTCTCTTGCCCCGTGTCTGCTTTATCTGTTCATTTGCTTTGTTTCCACCCTGAGGACTGACCCCAGTGCCTCATGCACTCTTTGAAGAGTTGTGTACTGGTCCTTTGTGAGATGTTTGCAAATGTTTGTCTGAGTCCCAGGCCTGCCTGTTGATCCTCTTTTGGGGCCTTTGCAGGACAAGCATTTCCAGGCTAGATGAGATACATGTAGTTTACCAATCTTTCATTTGGTATCAAGCTTGAGAACTCTTGTCTAACCCTATTGTCAATTTTCCTCAATTTTAAGAGTGACTGATTATTTATTTATTTAGTATATGTGTGGCATGCGTGTGTTACAGTAGCCACAATAGAAGCCCACTTGGTGTGCGTACATGGCCCTGTCTCTGAGGTCTACACTCTGCCACATCAGGAGGCCTTTCCTGGGGCTGGGCTGTCTCACAGCTAAGCTGTAAGCTTTTGAAACAGGTGAATTACTCCTCTCACGTAATCCTTCTGAAGAATTCCTTTAGCCATCCCATGTATTAGAGAATAAGCTTTTTAAAATCTACCTATTTACCTCTCTGTCTGTTGTCAGCCTATCTACCAACCTATCTATCTATCATCAACTTGTTAGGATTTTGTTAGAATTGAATCACCTATAGATCACTTCTGAAGAAAGACTTTTTCCCATTGCTTCTTTTTGAATATAGTACATCTCTTTTGACTTATTTATGCCTGCATTTATTTTGAATTGTCAATTTAGAATTGGCTTGGAATTATACCTCATTCTTTTTTTTCCCTTTCATTCTGCCTTTTTTCCTTTCTCTTTCTCTTTTCTTTTCCTTTTGGAAGTTGCTGTAAATGTTATCTCACTTAAAATTTTGGGATCCATATGATCATTGTTAGATGTATAGAAACAATTAAAATATACATGTTTGTTGATGCAGAGATGGCTCGGTTATGAAGAGCGCTCTTGCTCTTCTGGAGGACTGGAGTTCAGGCCCTGGAGCCTCAGTCTGGCAGCTCACCAGCACTGTGGCTCCGGCTCAGTGACACGACTTTCTGGCCTTGCCGGCACTGAGCACCGGTGCAGAGACCCCTTGAGCCTGTGGCTGTGCAGGAGTTCCCTTCAGAGGGAGCCATGCTGCATCGGAGAACCAGGAACGTTTGAGCTCTTCCCTTCTCTCTGTCTTAGCTCAGGGACGACAACCTCCAGCCTCTTTGCTGGACAAGGATGCTGCCATAATCCGCTGGCCTCACTCCTCATCTTCTGGAAAAATCACTCACCGTGAAGAATGCTAGCTACAGGGTTTGTAGATGTTTTTGATCTTTTCCATGATTTTATGATATGACACATTGTTATTATTGGTTGATTCTCACATACGGAATCTGTGTATTTCCCAGTTGGCCAAACATATACTGATAATACTTTATACATATTTAGGTTCAGTTCTGTTGTGAATTTTCACATCTAAGTTCATGAAAGACACTAACAGGAATGTTACTTCTTTTTGGGTTTGTTTACAGTCTAATTTTATTGTAAGAGTCTGATGAAGTCAATTGGGAAGTGCTCTAGACTCTGTTGATTTATAGACAACATTATGTAAACTTATTGCTAATTCTTTTTAAAGAATTTTTAGAATTTTTAAAGAATTTTTTTGATAGAATTCTCTTCTAAAATCATGTGCCACGGGAATTTTTAACATAAATTTTTAGGTTGTAAATTTAATTTATTCTAACGGTCATAGGAGTATGATCTATTTAATGTTGGTTGAATTGGGTTAGTTTTTAGTTTTTCTCAGTTTTAAAGTTTCTTCTGGACCTGGATAGATGGCTCAGTACTTCAAAGCACTTGTTGCTTTTCCAGAGGAGCAGGGTTCAGTTTCCAGCACCCACGTGGAGGCTCACGACTGTCTGTCCCTCCAGCTCTGGGGTCTACCACCTCTGGGCTCCTTTGGCTCCTGGACTCTCGTGAACATCCCCAAATACACACATGCAATTTAAAATAATTAAAATAAATTCTTAAAAATAGCATTATGCTTTCCAAATGAATGGGGCGTGGAGTCCAGAGTGGCTTTTGTCTGTGGATGATGGCAGGAATGTGTGACATCACTAGTTTCATTGCTGATACTGGTGGTTTGGTGTTTTTCCTCTTATTTTTTGTTAGTTTTGCTAGGGATGTATCAGTTTTACTGGTTTCATTAAAGAACCAGCTTTCATTTCATGGTTTCTGTTGTGTTCTGATTTTCAATTTAGTTTTCTTTTCAATACGTGTTTGTGCACTTGTGTGTATGTGCATGTGCACATGTATGTTTGCACACATGGGGTAAGAGAACAGTGTCAGATGTCATCTTCTGGAATGTCACTCCTTCCCTTGGAGACAGGGTCTCTCGGTGACCTGGGCTCACCAAGCGGGCTGGTTGGCAGTGAGCTGCAGAACTCTACTGTCTCTGCTTCCCTGGAGCTGGGGCTGCAGTGGGCTACCTTGTGACCTGTGCAGCAGATCTGGGCTGTAGCCTGCCTGCCATCATGCCCCGCACGTGAGGTTGACTCTTCAGGGTTCTCATGTTGGAAGCAAGTGCTTTGCTGACTGTCACACTCCCTAAGTCTCTTGTTTTAATTTGTATTATTTTCCCGAGTATTTTTCCTGTTGCTTTGGGTTCACTTGGCGGTGCTTTCTAGCTTTTTGAGGCAAGAACCTGCATTATTAGGCAATTCTTCCTTCACCCAGTGCTGTGAACCTCCCGTCCAGCCCTAACTGCATCTTAACACTTTTGGTTGGCATTTTCCTCATTGCTCAGCCCAAATGCCTTTACATTTCCTTCTTGGAAATTCCAAGACTTTGAAGATTTTTTCCATCTTTGTTATTGATTTCTGGTTTGATTCTACGATAGCCAGAAAATACAGTTAAAATCCAATTATTTTAAGTTTTTAGAGGTTTTTTCCTCTGAGGAAAGATAGGTTCTTTTGGCTCTTGAGGGAAATACATACACACACACACATGCACACACTACTATTGTTCAATAAAGAGTGTTCCACATGTTTGTTACTGCCTCTGGATCGAAATGTTTCTCCTAGGTAGGCAAGGGAAAGTTACAAGACTCACTGTGGTGTGTGTGTGTGTGTGTGCACGTGTATGTGTGTGTGTGTGTGGTATGTACCTGCATGTGTCCACCATCAAGGTTATACACACTGTAAAAGGTTGCTGGGTAAGAGGAGGCTCTCCTTGGCACTTTCTGCTAGCCGTGTTGGGGCTAATGCCAATGGCTACTTCCCTGTGTGGCTGGGAATGTGTGCCCTTTCTGCCTCGGAGTCACCCACTCCCGAGTGTAAGACCTGACCGCGATCCGGGGAGCCCGGGAGAGCCGCCCTGTCCTGGGTGGGATCTGTCAGGGGAACACCCACACCGCTGCTGAGGACCGCAGTGATGGCTGCAGCAGAGTTCGTGTGCCTCGGGGCCACAGGCAGGCGTGGCAGCTGTGTAAGACACACAGCTGGGGGCCAGCGCTCTGCTCAGAACCCACTGCGTTAGGGAAGAGCTGAGTCACACCCGGCTGAAGACCAACCGGGGAGGACAGAGAGGAAGGAAGGGAGCTGCACAGTGAGATCTGCCGTGAGACCTTCATCACAGAGGAGGGAAAGTCCGTGGCTTGCCGTGCAGATGGCCTCAGCATGGAGAGCCATAACAGAACAGAATGCTCTGCCTCCAGACTTCCTGAATTAGGAAAGATTTTCAAACAAGAAATTCAGGCGCTCTCATATCCCAGGGAGGGGATGGTGGGTGCCTGAGCATCATGGAAACTGACCCCATCCTCCCCTGGGGCACAGGCCACACAACCTGGGGCAGGAAAGAAGAAACCACTCTCACAGGTTCATAAAGCAATTAGGGAGGGATCAAAGAGGAGAAAACTCACGGAGCCTGTTAGCTCACTTGAAAGCAATAGTGGAGATGGAATTGCTGGGGGAAAGGCTGAGAGAAAGCCAGTGCTAGTGAGCTTCGAGGTGTCGCCAAAGCCTTCCGCAGCAGTCCTGCAGATGTGTGAGAGGGGGTGAACGGCAGGTCAGCACAGGTGAAAAAGTAGGCTTGTACCAGAAATGTGCAATTATTTCCCCCCAAATATACCACATACCTTTCCTCCCAGTAAGAGAAGGGACAGCCAGATGGCTCAGCCAGAGGAGCTGACGAGCCTGACGAGCTCACATCCCTGGGACCACGTGGTGGAGGAAGAGAATCAAGAGCCTCAGCATTTGCTCTGACCTCCACGTGGGAGCCATGGTATTGCTCCTTCAACTCTCCTTCCTGGCAGCGATTGCCATAGAGCCAGAGGAGGCGCTCGGGCTGGTAGGGAGCGTTCCTGCCAGCTGTCCTGGGCGGCCATGGACCCCGCAGACTGCGCTACGGACATGCCAGCAAGAGGTGCTCACTTGTGTGGTAGCGGTACAGCCGGCGCGGGTCCGGCCAATCCCTGCCCAGCTAGGAGTGACTTCATGGGTGGCACACTGGCACTGCGCCCAGGGCGGAGACGGGTGTCTGTGGAGGCCTCGGGCCGGGGGAAGCTGCTCCTATAGTCATGTTTCTGTCGCTGTGGTCAGGCCATGGCCAAAAGCAACTTATGGAAAAAGTATTGACTTTGGCCTGAGGCTCCAGAAGGAGAGTCCAGAACTGGAGGAGCGTGGTGTGGCAGCAGTGGCCGGAGCTGGAAGCTGAGGGACCAAACAAAGTGGAGAGTGAACTGAAAGCAGGGCCAGCTTGTAAACTCTCCAAGTGACACGCTTCCAGAGAAGCTCCACACCACAAGGCTCCACAGCCTTCCCGAACAGCCCCGTCAGCCAGGGACCGAGCGTTCAAACACGTAAACCTATGCGGAGCTACCACCCCTGCTGCTCGGTGTCCTTCCACAAAGACAACGCCTCAATAGCTGAGCATCAATAATCCCCAAATCCAAAACCTCAAACGCTTTGGTGCTTGAGCACCTCCCGTGATGCCACAAGCAGACAACTTCATGACTGACCTGTGAGGACTCCCTGTCACGGGAGAGGCCACCAAAGCACGCTGCTTTCACAGGCTGTGTGAGTAATGCACACATTAAACACAGATGGGGTTCATGCTTGAGTCTCCAGGTCCTCTTACTGTGGAGAAGCAAAGTATTCAGAACCCCGAGCCACCGGAAACACCTCTGCCCCAGGCACTGCACGCTCCTCAGCCTGTGGCCAAACACACTTGGGAATCGTGCTGGGTAGTTGCCATTCACAATCCGCTACTGCTGCTGCATCATCATGACCAAGGAAGGGTCATGCAGAAGGGTTTGTCTTGGGGCCAAGGGTCCCAGCGGGAGAGCACAGCCCATCACCAGCAGCCTGGAAGTAGGGCAGGAGGCAGGAGGCTGAGGGACAGCTGAGCGCTCACATCTTAAGCCGCAAACAGGAAGCACACTGGGAATAAACGGAGGCACCTGAAACTTCAGATTTCTCCCAGCAAGGCCCTGCTTCCTCGTCTGGCCTGCACAGCCCACCCCACCAACCGGTGGCCGAGTGTCCAGATGGCTGGAGCAAGCCACCAGACACACGGAAACCCTCTCCTTTTTCTGCGATTGCTCTGTGTCCCTGGGGTGCAGAATGACACCATTGTGCCTCTTGTTTAAAAATTCTTAAGACAGGTGTGGTGGTGCACACCTTTAATGCCAACACTCAAGAGGCTGAGGCAGGCGGCTCTCTGCAGGTCACAGGCCAGTCTGACCTATATTGTAAACTCCAGGGCAGCGAGGGCTGCATGGCAGACCCTGTCTCAGAAACAAACAAAAACAATGTTTCAATGGAGAAGGCAGACGTTAAATTAAGCACTGAGCTCCTTTGAGCACTGCTGTCCCGCCGCACTCAGAGGCAGCCTTCTCTGTCGCTGTATAAAAGGTCACCCTTAATGTCACACCTGGGAAAACGTGTCAGTTGGGCGAGGACTCACACATGTTGAGCAGTTACCTGTCAGGGGATTTTACAAGCAAATACCCCAGACGAGAGGCTGACCTTCCAGTCTGCAGTGCAGCTTGCAGCTCTGGGAAGCTGTGCTAAAGAGCAGGCCCGAGTGACCACAGAGTAACACAGGGAAGAGGGATGTCGCTGACAAAGGCAGATGGGAGCGTTCACTGAGCCCCAGCTGCGGGCCAGGCTCTGAGTCTTCCACCGTGGCTGGGGACTGTTGCCCCGGCTGTCAGTCTTCGGAACCTTGCTTCCCTGCGTTATTAGATGGGAACTTGAGAACCTTCAGAAAGAAGGCTTGAGATGGATTTTAAGTTATGGTTCTTGCAAAACTTCAGTGGTGATGATCTGTTAAAAATGTTTTGGAATCCACAATATATGTAGAATGTAAAATAAAGGGGGCTTCTGATTTTCCTTTCTGTTCTTTATTATTATTATTTTGACAATGTGGTGACAGTGTCTATACCCAGAAATCATAGCCATGTCCTCCGAAATTTTATGTGAATTGTGTACTTTAGTTCTCAGACTTTGCATACACAGACCTGATAAATGTGTCGTAGAGGCTGAGATAGTTCACTTTCATGTCCCCTGGGGATCCCTCTCTGAGCACACCGTCCTCAAGTGTGTTTCTAGGGAGGTCTAGTTGAGAAAGAAGACTCCCTCCCATGTGTGGGTGAACCCCTCATAGGTGGGGTCCTCCACAGTAAAAAGAGAGTGAGCTGAGCCCAGGTACCCCTTGCTGCTTCCTAGCTGGACACAGTAAGACCAGGCTCCTCATTCTGCTACAGTGCCTCCCCACCATGACACACTGTGTACACCCTCAGATCTGAGCCAAAGTACCACCCGAACCCCAACATTTGCTGGATATTTTCCCACAGCTTTTACACACCTGATGTGTTCATTTAAAACAGGAAAATTCAACTGATGAGTGGCACAGGGTAATATTTGAAGAATTTTAGAGAATTTGATAGTAAAAAGGAAGTCTGCATTGACTCCTTTGTAGAAGAAAGAACATTTTAAAGTAAATATTTGCCGGGTTTGAAAACTGAAGCCAAAGCAGACTTCCCTGGCTGCACGATCAGGGGGCCTGTGGCTTCTCTTCTTACTCTTGAATCCTGAGGATGTGCAGGTAGAAGAGATGGCTGGGTAAGGTGGTGTGTGTGTGTGTGTGTGTGTGTGTGTGTGTGTGTATGTGTGTGTCAGAGAGAGATAGCATTCTCTCCAAGGCTTCTCATCCATTTCCTAGTCAAATAATAAATGTCTTCTCAAGCAAAGGAAAACAACAGCACCCAGAATCTTCAAACAACCAGCACCGGCACCTCTAGTTACCTGTATTAGTATCTAGTTAGTTATTAGCAGTTAGATATCGAAGGACATTGGGGTTGGACTCCCTGCTTTATAATCAATTTAAAAACTTACTAATTTGATCACTGTACAGCCTGATCCCAGCCCCCTCCGCCCTCTCCTCCCAGCCCCACCCTCTCACCTCCTTCCCCATTCTCCCCCTCCTTCTTCTCAGAGAAGGGGAGGTCTCTAAGATGTGTCAACCCGCCCTGGTACCTCCAGTCACAGCTGGACAAGGCAGCCCAGCGAGGGAAAAGCGATCCAGAGGCAGCCACAGGGTCAGAGACAGCCCTGCTCCCATTGGTAGGGGGCCTGCATGATGACCAGGCTGCACACCTGCTACATATGTGTAGGGTTCTAGGTGTGGCCCATGCTTGCTCTTTGGTTGGAGGCTCAGTCTCTCTGAGCTGCCAGGGGCCCAGGCTAGTTTACTCTGTGGGTCTCGTGGTGTCCTTGACCTCTCCTGCTCCACCAATCCTTTCTTCCACTCTTCCACAGAACTCCAACTTGGCCTGTTCTTTGGCTGTGAGTCTCTGCATGTGTTTGCACTGGCTGCTGGATGAAGCCTCTCAGTAGACAGCTACACTGGGCCTCTGGATATTCCTGGAGTATCGGCTTGGTGACCGTGGTCTGATCGTCCAACAATGGAGGTCAGTGGACAGTGTGCAGCTCAGTGCAGCTGACCGTGTCCCAGAGCAGCCGGCTGACCTAGAATCAATATCTCATAGCAGCAAAAACTGCAATTTCAGGGGCCGGAATTATAGATCTGGTCCTCAGCCCTCTTAGGATCACTGCACGGCGGGAGGCTTTGAGATGAGGAAACACTGCCCTCCTGTAAGAGCCCATCCACACGGCACTGCCAACCACTCAGAGAAACCTCCTAGGAAGCTGCGCTGGAGACCTGGAAACTGTGAAACTGTCCTAACTGTAAATCAGAGCAGCGTGTCTGTGCCCAGTGCCTGAGCCCACCCCTCTGGGGACCCCATTTTGCCCTCCTCACTACACTGTGTTTCATCTGAATTCTCTCAATGGACAGCGCAATGGCCGGGGGCCACATGAAGGCCAGAGCAGGACCATAGTGACAAGACCAACAGGCAGCTCTTTTCAGCACTCACACTGGGTAGACCGATGTCCAATAAACGTAAAGTTTTATTGGACAGGGTGAGGCCGCGTGGTGTGCAGCGTTCTATATATGTTTCCTAAATTCCCAAGCAGGTGAGGAGATGAAGACATTTAGATGCTAGGGCTCAGCTTACCAGCCTCCTGCACTCTGTGAAGTATTGAAAATTGTATCAGTGAATGAAAAAAAACAAACAAAAATTCTTAGAAAAAAGAATGAGTATAAAAAAAAAACAATAGAGAATTGTATTTCCAGGTAAAATGTAATGTCTGGCTTAAGTAACATTGAAAGTAATATTGCAAAAGTAATGCCGCTATTATAATAGTAATATTATTGTAACCTGGGGCCAGATAAGTCAACGCCAAGGCGTGAGAATAAGTTTCCTCAGGTGAAGTTACTGTGTTCTTAATGTGAGGTGTGTGTGGCAAAGTGAATAGAGAAATGTAGATGTAAGCGAGCCCTTATCATAATTTAAGAGCATTACCTAGAAAGGCTGCACAATTAGAAAAGAAAGAATGGAACAAACAGGAGGTGAAAAAGGAAATCAAAGTAAAAAGAAACAATAAAAAATGCACAGCAAAGAGAAAATAGAAAGTAAGGCGAAGCGAACCTGAACACAGCAGTGGAACAGCTGTGAATGGCTCAGCTCCTGCTGTGGCTGGAGTCCAGGTTGGTTGTTTGTTTTCCAAACTAGATGCATGTTATGTATAAAAAGAAATACACCTAGGAACAAAATGACCTGGTAAGGTTGACAGTGGACGGATCAGTACAACCTACAACGCAAAGTTTATCAAATAAAAATTTAAAAGGCAAGAAGGTAGGAAATTCCAGAATGTGTTACGCAGCAGAAGGAGCAAGGCACAGGCTGTATTTCATCCCTGGCCAAAGCAGCGATAATTGATGGTAATTAGTAGACCGGATGACCATTGGCCAAACTCCAACAGAACTTGCTAAAATTACCCCAGTGGAAAACTAATGAGAACAGCTAAGTCGTGTATTTGAAAAGAAAAACAATGAAGTTCTGATTGTAGACGATGCTCTAAAGAGGGTCTGTTTTCAGTTGCTATAACAGAGAACCTGACAGTGGTTAATTTATAAAGAGAAACAATTTATTTTGGCTGCTGGTTCTGGTGCCTGGAGCTCATAGTATGCTGGGTTTCTGGTAAGGCTCTTGACCAGCACTGTAACGAGGCACAGGTGAGGGAGGGCTGGCTGCGGTGTGTAGGAGAGGTGGACTTGCAGGGCTTTAAGTAATCAGTTCTGATCATGACTTGTCCAGGATGTGAGTAAACATGAGGAAAGAACCGATTCAAATACCTCTCCAGGGTCCAGCACCTGCCAACACTTAGACTTGGGAACAACGTTCAAACACAATATTTGGAGGGACAAACTATACCCAAAGCACAGCAAAAGTTACAGAGATGGAGCATGGCATTGGCCCAGGAATAAAGGGGTTAACAGAAAGCTGACCAACTGTGAACTACCGGAGTCCACCACATTGTGGAAGAGAAAGACCCTTCAACTCAATGAGGGAGATGGTTAGGATAATTTCCTATTCACTTGCAGAAAATAAACTTAGATTTCATCTCTTGTCATAAACAAATTGTTCCAGGTGGATTAAGGAGCAACCATGAGATAAATGAGGAGAACACTTGCAGTGATGAGATTAAATTTAGCATTGTAAAGACACAGAATGTAAAATCCTAAAAAGCTGTGTGCAGTAAAAACCCAGTGTGAGAGAAAGATGTTCTGTTATGTGTGCTGAGCCCTGAAATGACTGCACACACACACAAAGACATGGCAGGCAATATAAAAATCTACCAAGCCAATAAAAACTAGCATAGTCTGTTTAAAATTAGGGAGATCTGGGCGTGGTGGTGCATGGTCACAGACATCTGTAGCCCTATGCACTAGTTTTAGATCAGCGTGGATAACGTCGTGAAACTCTGTCTCAAAATTAAGAGATTTATTTTTAGCTATGTGTGAGTGTGCACACCTGAGAGCGGGTACTTGAAGAAGCCAGAAGGCTCGTATCCCGTTGAGCTGGAGCTCGTTGCGAGCCACCTGGCATGGGGTTGCGGGCACGTACCTGTCTGCCTGTCTTCTACGGGAGCAGCCAGTGCTCTCAGCCCTGGAGCTGAAGCTATGGATGGCGGGTGCTGGGAACTCAATTCTAGTCCTTTGCAGGAGCAGCACTTGACCACTGGGACAGCTCTCCAAGTAGCAAACATCTTAGGTTTTGTAGGCCAGATCTCTTCTGATACTGTGGTGTGAACAAAGCCACAAACAACACCACATGTGGATATGTTCCAATATAACTTGATAAACCGGCTAGTGGCTGGAGCTCACCTGTTGTCTGTGCTTGCCAAGCCCTTGTCAAGCAATGTGACTGACAGCTGTCCTGATTCTTCATGCCTTCTTGTCTCTCTATTGCTACAAATCTTTGTTTTGCCTGCTCTTACACACTCTGGAAACAGCCATGCAATTGGCCTTAAGTCAGTAGAATGTGTGATTTGAGTCAATTGATATGAAGGCCCAAATGAAAGGGGGCTTGCTGGGTTTTGTGCTACTAGCACTCTTCCTGACAGGGTGCCTTGGTTAGCTACTGGAGAAGAGTGAAGTTGTCATGGTCAAAGCTGCCTTAATTGCCAGTCAAACCAAGGCACTACTGTGCTATGTTGGTGTTGTAAAAATGATTATCAATATTTAATAGTGATTATGAAATATTACATAATCACTATTGATATCACTGTTAATTCAGCAGTTATTATTTAATCCACTATTAAAAGAAGACTCAGGCACCTGTTAAGATTTTAATATGGGGGGGGATCCAAGATGGCTGCCAGGAGAGGACACCCTGTCTGAGGAGTAGGACAGCAGAAACAACGCAGCAACCAGGAGACTGTACTCTGGGACCTAAAACACCAGCATTTGTGATTGCCAGGTGAGCGGAACTCCTACGGCGAGAAAATCAAGTGGGAAAATCCTAGGGACATCCAGTTATTCCCTGGAAAAATTTCTGGGTGACCGGCGGCGCACAGATCTGAACAAGCAGCCACGCTGGGCACCCACAGCCGCCATACCAAACTGGGTCTCACAATCTCGGGGCCAGACGGAGGAGGACCCGGGTACCGTTTTGACTGACCTGCACACTGCGGGTGCACACTGCTCGGGTCCGCCAGTGACCACCTCAGTCCGTGTGTGTGTCCACGGGCCAGACTGAGAAAGCCTTGGGCACCAGTTCAGACAGGCCTGCATACAGCGGATGCACACTGCCTGGCAACACCTGCAACCAATCCAGACCCACTGTGTGTGCCCCAAATATCATCTCAGACCGTGGTGCACAGCCCCTGGCCCAGAAGGGGGCGCCAAGCCTCCAGTCCAGGGGAGAGCCCTTAGCAGCAAGCCCAGGGCAGAGCGTAGAGCCCCCAATTGATATCTCAAACCAGGACACTTAGTATCTAGCACAGAGTGAGGAGCAAAGCCTCCAGACCAGAAGGGTGACCAGCCTGTGGTGCTCACAGCTTCTAGCACAGAGCACGAAGCCGGGCACACAGAGCCCACAACAGAGTTCAACAGAGACAACAACACACACTAGCAAACCACTGGAACTCCCTGATCTTCTTGAAGAAGATCAGGGACACAAGAGATTGATAGTTCCAGTCTGAAGTTCAGCCTTGAAGCACAAACAGCTCCTTGATTATATA
>CM053749.1:1478515-1559389 GCA_028658305.1 Pachyuromys duprasi
ACTTTTACACAATGGAATACTACTCAGCAATAAAAAAGGAGGAAATCATGAAATTCGTAAGCAAATGGTGGGACCTGGAAACGATCATCCTAAGTGAGGTATCCCAAAAGCAGAAAGAAACATATGGTATATACTCACTTACAGAGACCTATAGGATAGGAAGGTCATGCTGAAATCTACACACCTCGGGAAGATATACAAGAAGGAGGACCCAGGTTGGTATGATCAATGCTCGTTTAGATGAATAAATACGATGGACATTGAATGGTGGAGAAAACAAGCAACAGGACAGGAGCATACCAAAGAGGACCTCTGAAAGAATCAGTATAGCAATGTATCAGAGCAGATATTAAGAATCACAATTAAGCCCTTGGCAGAGGGCGGGAAGTAATAATAAAAATAGGGGAAGTTAGTAAGACTTGGGGAGAACAAGAGCTCCACAAAGACCAAACTGAGCAGGGCACAGGGGTCTTATATGGGACAGTTTCTCCCACCAAGGTCCATATATGGATATGGCCTAGAACCCCTGCTCAGAAGTGGCCCATGATAGCTCAGTGTCGAACTGAAGACCCTAGTAAGGGAAACAGGGATTGTTTCAGTCTTGAACTTGATGGCTGGCTCTTTGACCCTCCCCCATACATGACAGGGAGTAACAGCCTGGCTAGATCCCAGGGGAGGACATTGCAGCCAACCCTGAGGAGACAAGATGAGCTGGGGTTGGATGGAAGGGGAGGAGGTCCTCCCCTGTTGGTGGACTTGGAAGAGGCGGGGAGGAGATGAGGGAGGGTTGGGAAGGGTGGGAGGGAATGAGCGAGGGGGCTACGCATGGGATGCAGAAAACCTAACCTGTGATTGATATAAAAATAAATAAATAAATAAAAAGATTTTAATATGCTTTAAACACTGGGGCTGGGCAGATCTTATCCCCTAAGCCACCTTGTTATCTCCCAGCACACATCCCATCCAAATTCCCATAAATTCTTGCACATGCTCCATTTGGGCTGCTTCTCCATCATGCCAGTCCTTGGGGCAAGCTCCTCCTGGCCACATGTTTCCCATTTATGCTAACCATGCCGACCCGCTCCTCTCTCCTTTCTCCTTCCTCCTCTCCTGCACCTCCCTCTCCCATGATCCTTCTGCCCTCCAAGCCCACAAAACTTAGCTCTGTTGCCCAGCTCAGGTGTAGTTAACTTTTATTGGCAAATCATGGATAATTTGGGAGGCAAGGTGACATGGCATCATTTGCTTGTAGAATAGTGAAGATCTGGGGGACACATGATTACCACTCGAATACATAGTAGCTTCACACCAACGCCAGCAAGCTAGGGCGATCTCTTTGTGCACTTCGTAAAGACTGTCTTGTATTATTCACATGCTGATTTCCAAACCAGCTGAGAGCTGATTACAGACCAGACTTTGGTGTTGCTGTTCGTTTGGCTGCATCATATTTTGTAAACACTTTATCCAGTGCCTTCTGATTGGTGGAGTAAAGAGCTGAATGGCCTGTAGCAAAGGCAGGAAAGGAAGGTGGGATTTCTGGGCAGAGAGAGGAACGCTGGGAAAGAACCAGGTGTAGAACCAGGTGTAGAACTCCTGGTTGCCAGCCGTATGCTGAGGAAGAAACAGGTACCAGGGCTGATTGTGTAAGACAGTAGGTAACAAGCCATGTGGCCAAACATAGTTAGTACAAATGGGTTAATTTAAGTTCTAAGATAGCTGGGAATAAGTCTAAGCTAAGGCCAAGCTTTCATAATTAACAAAAGGTCTCCATGCCATTATTTGGGAGCTGGCAGTCCAAGAGAGTCCCATTATAACTGGCACCCAGGGCTATCATGCTGACCTCGGCAGGCAGGTAAGCACATACTAATTGTACGGCACTAGGGTTTTGTTACATGACATTAGCTAATTCATACAAAAGAAACATGCCTAACTGAAAACAGTAATGGCATTTGAGGACAGTATGAGGTGGAGTCACTTTAAGAGAGGAGGAGGAGTTGAGGTGATGGATAAAAAGGGTTTTAACAGAACAAACCGTGTTGTCACTTTTGGGATTCAAGAAATACAGACTTCTCTTATCCTGTCAAGATTCTTTAGAAAACTGAGCAAAGGCACAGCCACAGTAAAGGCCCAAGATTGAGTTACCATGCTTTTATCTGTTTCTTTATTCTTTGTTTATAGATAGAACACGTCTTGTGTGTGCTAACAATTCCCCTTGACCTTTAGTCTTTGTTTATCTTATTTCAGGCATCTTCTTTCTTTTGAAAAGTTAACTCCATGAATAAAAGGAATGAATGTACGTGCATGTCAGTCAAAAATTGAAATAAATAATTAAAAAGGCAGTTTTTTTTTCTTTCCATTACTTCTCTGCAATTGGTGCTTCCTGGAGTGAAGAGGAGTTGTCTCCTGAACAACATGATGGTGTCTCTATTTCTTAGCTCAGTATGTTACTCTTTTCCTTTTGTTTGTGACAAAATGCCCAACACAATCACCTAAGGAAGGAAGGGCTTACCGTGGTTCACCATATGATGCCACAGTCCACCGTCGTGGGGAAGGCATGGAGGCAGAATGTGAGACAGCTGGCCATGTTGTGGCCATCTTCAGGATGCAGAGAGCAATGGATGCTGTCTCCTAGCTGGCGTCTCTGGTCCTTTCCTTCTCTTATTCAGTCTGCTGACATGGTTCACACGCAGGGTGGGCTTTCTCTCTTGGGGACCACAGGCACATCCAGAGCCAGGTCTCCTAGGAGACTCTCAAGCCCAGGCCAGTTGACAATGACAACCAGCCAACACACATGTATTTGGGCTCCTTTCTATAAAAGATGGCATTTGGCTAAGAAATTTTACCCATCTGCACTCACACAAATTATGTATATATAAGGTTTAAGAGTTTATATCTGTAGTTCCAAATAACTTTAAAAAGCATCCATTTTCCTTCTTGATTGTAATGTTCTTTTTTTTATCAAAGTTGCCCATCTGCCCATTTAGCTTCCATGTAATCCTTCCCAGAGGATTACATGCTTCAAATGCCAGGTGTGCTGAGGAGGCACCCAGGGTCTACTGGGAGGGTTCATGGATGGGGTCAACCCCTTGGTCTACTGGAAGGGTTCATGGATAGGGTCAGCTTGACCTTGTTGATATGTCCCTACATGATGCTGGCAAAGGCCCTCTGGTTGGTAGGGAATGTGTGGCTTGAGTCCTACCCTAAGGAAAGCTGGCACGAGACAGTGTCAGCACTGCACAAATACAGATTCTCTTCTTGACCAGTCACACAGTCCCCTTCATTCTTCTCAGTGCTGACAAAGAGCATCTTGTGCAAGACTTCCAGGTGTCTTGGTTTAACTTACACATGTATCCAAGGTGACCCCATGGAAAGCACCCCCGAGCTGCTCAGATGCAGGTGCTGTTCTCCCGTACCCCAGAGTTCCTTCCTTCCCACCGACCTCGATTCTTGCTTCCACCGTTCGGCCGCACAATTACAGCACATTAGGAATTCCGACCACTCTCTCCCACAGCTTTCATCTGCATTCTGAAGAAACAGGGAAGGACTCTGAGTGGCAACCAGGAACGTCACAGGCTAGTTCTAGTTTGGGCTTTTCCAGAAGCCACTCCTGAGAAGGATTCAGGCATGTTCAGTGCATTGGACTGAGGGTCCCCAAGAATCACTGTGAGGGGAGAGGGGTGAACTGAGACTGGAAAGGGGAAGGGGCCAAAAAAAGCCTGGAGGAGAGCAGCCACCTCTGGGAGAGCAGATTCACTCCTTGATAAACCCTGGAATAACACAAAACCTGCTTATTGAGGCAGGAGAACTTTGCTATTGCTGCAACTACTTGGCTGTGGGCTGCTCCTAGGGAATGAATCCCCTGACACCGCCTGACACCAGAAGAAACGACTCACTCGGGGTTCAGCCACATTCTGCAGCCATCACACAGGTCCTGGCCAGGAGGACTCCTCAGACAGGCAGCTGGGGCCTGTTTCTCCCTCCTTTGGCCTGTCTGCGTGTCAGACACTGTGTTAACAGCTACCGGGCCGCAATGAGGCAATGCAAATCTTACCAGGATGAATTTCCCCTCAATCCAGATGTTCTGACTCCAGGAGTGGGAGAGCAAGCGATCCCTAACAGGGTGGGGTGCCCCTGGGCGGACCCTTCTGGGGTTCAGTCTACTGGGTCAGGCCACACCACAGAGCAGTGAAGTTTGTTACTCCGTCCACAGCAAGCTCCGCACCTGCTCATTTGCTTTATTTCCCCGGGAATGTGTGTCAAGGAGATAGATCTGTGGAGAAAGCTATGCGGAGGGGCTATTTTCAAAGGAACTATTTTAAGGCTGCCCTTCCAGTCCACCACATCCTGACACTGGGTATATTTAGTATCTCCCATAGACAGGGCTAATGGAATTTTAGTTGCAAATCATTATGATTCAAACCACTGCAATCTTTAGTTTTTAATTGCAACTACACACGCACACCATACACGTTTGAAGCGACCTATATCCATACGCAAAAATGCTCCTGATAAAAGCAATTCTGTTGAACTCAGAATCCTTCCCCACAGACTGTTTGTATCTGGGGGAGCGAACAATGTTTCGGGTTAGCATGTGTTGCCTTCACACTGTGTGTGAAATACACATGTACTTGGTCAAAGAAAAGAATGCAGGAAAGGTGTTTTAAATTGACAGCCTGAGACGGGGTAATTTAACATGCCATTCTTTGCTTCTCCTCCCGTTGCTGCTGAGTGCTACTGATTTGCCTCTTGGAATACAAATGTATACGTCCCTTCTGTTAATATGGCCTCTTTTTATTCTCTGCATTAATCTCCTTTGCCAACACAATAAAGACTATGAGGAAGCAAACTCTGATATTAGGAACCAGAGCCAGAGCAGTGCTGGGTCTGCGCATTCTGGGTCTGCGCATTCTGGGTCTGCGCATTCTGGGTCTGCGCATTCTGGGTCTGCGCATTCTGGGTCTGCGCATTCTGGTGCAGTGCCGTGGGCTGTGGCGGACAGAGTATGGATCTGGCAGTCGAAGATGTCACCTCTGCAATGGCCATTATGCCAAAGTCCTCCCGTGGTCTGCCTGCTCTGTTCTGACACTCTGGCCACATCCTGTATTCGAATTCCTTGTCCTCAGCCTCCAGGGCAGACACTGGGTCTTCTACAGTGTGGATCCCAGGAACTGCAGGCGGCATGCGTGGGTATAAAGACAAGCAGAGTGCAGCAGCCACGTCACACCATCTCCTCTGGCACAGGAGACCTATGTGGACACTAATGTCACCTTCCTGACAAGGTGGGCCCACGCCAGTAAGCATCTTCATGGTAGTTACTCTCTGTGGTCAGAGAAATGAATCTGGAATTAGCTATCGCACATGCCTTTGACTGGGTCTGGGGACATTTCCAGGAAGGACTGACTGTGGGGACGGGGCCTCCCCCAGCATGGGTGGCACTTTCAGCCATGCCCAGGGTAATGAGGTCTGAGGGAACCTCAGTTCTGCTGTCCTGTCTTCGCTCCTTGCTGGTGAGTGCATCTGTCATGCTGCCCGCCTCCATCTTTGTTGACACCGGTGCCCAGCGTCTTCAGACTTCCAATGTGAACTGAAGACTGGCTGTCCTGGAGTCCCCAGGACAGCAGCCCCAGGTGGGGACTTCTGAGGCTGCAGTCTCACGCAGCGGCTGGCTTGCAGCCTTTTCAGGTGTAGGCAGCCTGCACCATGGAAGGCAGTTTAACGAATCCTCTTTGTGGCGTATGTTCATGCTGCCGGTCCTGCTTCTAGAGAACCCTGACTGCAGCACTCTGCAGCACAGTGAGGGGCTGCAGGCACTGAGTATGGACAGACCTGGAGAGGCCCCCATGTGTGGTGCTGGGAGCAGCGGCAACATTTGGACATGTAAAATGGCAGCCTCTGGGGGCAGGGAAGACGGCTCAGTGGGTAAAGATGTGTGACAGCGGTTACGGGGGCATAAGCCAAGGACTTGCTTTCTCATAGAGCCTCGGGGCCACACAGAAGGGACTCCCAAACATGGCAAAACTCTTTTTTCTGTAACTATGCCTCTGGATGCTGGCTCTTGAGGGTCTACGCTATATGGAACCAGAAGTATCTGGTGACCAAGGCTGGCGTGAAAACCAAGCTCAGATTTCTCCACCCCTGCTGGCAGCTGTTTCCGCATGATTGGCTGACACTGACTCTGCCAGTGTGAAGACAGCACGCTGATCAAGCCAGACAGTGCCCCCTTACCTGTGTCAACCTAAAACCCGGATCAGCCAGCCCCAGCTTCAAAATGCGGAAATGGAAGTAAAACACCAGCACTGGAATACGTCTTAATGTTGGCCTACTGTGTGCACAGCCCTGGGTCTGCCGCAGCATCTCCTGGCAGCAGGAGGCAGAGGGCCTCTCCTGGGGTCTGATAAGGACAGAGCTGAGCTTCCTCATAGCTGTCCCTGGAGCTCCGGGATGAGCGCCTGTCATCGGTGCTGTTAATGTGAAGGTCTTTGCATGAGCAGCATGGAGGGAAATGTGTGGTCATCACAGAAGAATTTATATTCTACAGATGTGACCTGAAACTTTTGAGAGTCTCCAAACTCACAGACCCTGCTGTGGGTAGTCCTTCTGTCCACAGGGTACTGTCGTTGTTTCTGATTAAATATTCTCATGATAGCAACCTAAAGAAGAGGGTTTCTCCTGCCTCACAGTTCAAGGGGGCCATCCAGGTGGCCGAGGATCAGAACAGCCGGTCACATCTCTCCTCAGTCAGGGAGCAGAGAGCAATGTCTGTGCTGCTCCGAGACCCTCACCACCTGAGGGGCCGGGGTATGGTGCACCGTGCGGGCAGTCTTCCCACATCAATTGACCGAATCAGGTAACCCCACAGGCAGGGCCCACCTGTCTCCCGCCACTGAATGCTAACGCATTGCAGGTGGCAGTGCCCCCTGGCACCCTTCAGTAAGGGAGTGTGAGTGTTACACGCCAGCTAGGTGGTTTGTGCAGCTTCTCATGCTGTTTGGTGACCCATTAGCTCATGGTGGAGTGACACGTGTGCTCTGCCGGCTGCCCCTGAGACAAGGATTCAAGGCAGGGGGTCAGGAAGGAGCCCCCAGGAAACCCCTCATGGGAGCAACTCACACAGAGAAGGAGGTCAGTGCAGGAGATAGGTTTTATGGGGATGGAGATGGCTCCGCAATGCATAGCACTGGCTGCTCCTAAAGAGGACCAGGGTTTGATTCCCAGAACCCACATGGCTGCTCACAACCATCTGTAGCTCCAGCTCCAGGAGATCAGACGCCCTCTTTTGGCTCCAAAGGCGCCAGGCATGGGTGTGACACACAGACATACATAGAAACAAAATATCCATACTCAGCAGATAGAAATTTTAAAAACTAGATTATATACTTATGTATGTAATATGTATATAGGTGTGTATATAGATAGATATATACTTGTAGGCAATTGTGGGTTCTCCGGTGTGGGTGTGGGAAGGATGACTCTTACTTCTGAGCTGTCTCTGCAGTTCCAGGAGGGTCTCTTGCACAATTATCTTCTGAGGGCAATCGGGACCTGTGCTGCTGCTCAGGCGCCATGTGCCCTTTGGGTAGGGCAAGAGCTGGCTGCTCATGTGGCGGTAACCCGCTCATCTTGGGCCCAGGCTGCTCTTGAGCCTGGCTCTCCAGCATGCACAGGGTGAGCAGCCTTCTGCGCCGCTGAGGCGGAGCCCACAGGGAGCTGGGTGGTCAGGGAGGGCACATATCTTAGTGACAGGCACTAGCCATGTCTGTCACAAGTCAGGCTCATCCAGAACTCTGTGCAAAGCAAAAAAGCTGCACACATGGCTGAAATCCTAGAGCGGCTGCGCTTGGTCTGAGGAGAAGGAACCCAGGCCAGAGACACCCTGCAGCGGGCACCAAGCCTGTAGGTGCACGGAGGCCTGCTGCTTTTCTGCTTGTGCTCGGCTGAGAAAAGGCTGTTAACTTTTTGGCTTTGTTCCACTCATGCGGTGTGGCGGTGGGAATCGGCAGCGATTTCACCAGACCCCGAGGAAAGTGGAAGCTTTGACCTACGATGAGAACAGGATGAACATCGGTGGAAGGGGTGATGCTGCAGATCCAGGCCTGTCATCTAGAAAGGCCTCACCATTCCGCTGGGTGAGCTGAGCTGTGCAGGCTCCGTGTGCCTCGGTGGCCCTTGCAAGGTGGCCTAGCCTGTCCTTCTTGCCCAGTTCTGAACCCTTCTAAAAATGAGGTCTGCCCTGAGCTGCTCAGCCACACAGCTTCTCTGTCCACCGGTGTGGTCTCCCTGTAGCCTTTGTTTTAGCTTGCGTGCTGCTGCCATGATCAATACCCAAGGGCAGCTTAGGAGAAGACAGGGTGCGTTGGCTCACCATTCCAGGTAACCCTCAGTCACCGAGGGAAGCCAGGGCAGAGACTCCAGGCAGGACCTGAAGGCAGGGACCACGGAGGACTAGGCTGCTCACAGGCTTGCTCCTCATGGCTTGCTTGGCCTACTCTGCCCACTGTGGGCTGGGCCTTCCCTGCCAATCAGCCATCAAGATAATCCTCCTCAGACAGGACTCAGGTCTAGTCTGGGCAGTCCCTCAACGGAGGCTCCCTCTTCTCAGGTGACAACAAAAACCAGGAAAGTGGACTTTGGGGATAAATGCAGCCACTGAGTCACTGCTCCTGTGAGCACCCCTCCTCACCCCTGCTCCTGTGAGCACCCCTCACCTCTGCTCACTGTTTCACCACACTAGACTTAGATGGAATACTTTCTCTGACCTGCCATCAGTGTCTTATCTGCAGTGAATATTTAGTCAGGTTTCTCCTAGAAAAGTCAAACAGCAAGTACATCTTTGACTCCGGGAGCAATGTGGAAATAAATACACACTACACTGTCCCTACAGTTTGTCCCCGTTGCCACCTGTGTCCTAAGTGCAGAAATTAGACTTTACATTGTCTTTTCTTTCTTTTTTAATCCTTATCATCACTCATCAGCCATCTGTGGGCCATGGGCTCTAGGCTCAGGCTCTGAGTCTCCTTGTGGAAGCATATGAGATGTTTTCCAGGCCCCAAGAACGGGAAGCAGCCCTTCTATTCCCAGAACAGGGAAGCAGGAACTGCTGGAGGTTGCTGTCCAAGGTTCAGCCATTTGGCCAAGTTACAGAAACCTTCTGTGACTCAGTTTCCCCTTTACACACTCTACATGCTGGAAGGACAAGCTTCAGAGAACAAGAAGGGCCAGGTGTATGATATATTCTCAATAAATGACATTTTCTTATGACTAGGGAGTCTCTCTGAGGTGCTGTAGAGACCTGCATGTGGCTGTGCACCCTGTCCTAGATGCTTTCTGTCTGGCCCTCATGGTTCAGGGATGATCCACTCCTGACCTGTGCCTGGCTGTATAGCAATGCTCTCTTCTATAGTCACAACTAGCTAGGAAATCTGCTACGTATGAGTGAGGGAGCAGGGCCCCAGAGAGACACGGTGTTCTCACCCATTTCTCCTGGAGCACTCATGGCTTTAGCACAGACAACAGTGCAACTGCCGAGGTGATGAAGCCCAGTGCAAAGAGAGCAGGGAGCTTCTTACCTAAAAGTTGCCAAGAACTTCAAAGCAAGCTGCAGGACACCGGTGTCAAGTGCAGGGAGTTTCGACCTGGTGTCCCAAGCAAGTCTGTGGTGACCATGAAACAGCTCCGAGTGCAGACATCAAGTGAGGAGCTGCAGAGAGGAGGAGGGCATGGAGGATGCAGCCACCACGGTGCCTGTTATGCCAGGAGAGCCTCCTGGGCATGGGCTCATTTTTCTGCTCATGGCACAGGAAGGAGGTACCTGGGGGGCCGAGGAAGATGAACCCTGCATGTTCTGAGCACGCCACTGTCTCCAGTGGACTCCTAAATGTGAAGCAACCAGTAGACCGGGCGCAGCCCTGAGGAGCGGAGAGAAAGCTGGCTTCAGAAAGGCAGCAAGGCCACGGGGAAGGTGAGGGCTGTCAGCACAACAGCATGCTCTGCCTACAGTGAGGTCCGGGGGTCCAGGCCGAGGTTGGAGAGCAGAGGGCTATGCTGATACTTCTGCCAAGCCCTTTCCCCTCTCAATGGAGGGAGCTGTTTGGTTTTGTTTTTCCAGACAGGGTCTTAGTATGTTGTCGGCCTTGGATTTGCGATCTTTCTGCCTCTACCTCCTGGGTGCTGGGATTACAAGTGTCCCCACCATGACTGGGCTGCAGCAGCCCAGCTCTTATCTGAAGCTGGGGTTCTGTCTGGTGTGCACTGACTGAGGCTACATGGCCCGGATTCCTGGGGTGACCTAGATTGCAGGGCTGCCCGTTCCAGGGCCCAGTGAGCCAGCATCTTCAGCTCCGCTGTGACTGGCTGCTCTGTCATCGCAGGCTGGCTCAGGGCTGCTTCCCACCGCAGGTCTGCCAGCCGCCCGGAGTCCAGGACTGTCATTGGGGAATGCGGGTCTGCTCTTAGCCTCTCCCCTGAAGGGTGTGGATGGGGCTGTCTCTGACATTAGCTACCTCCCCCAGGAAGCTGGGGCGCATGCATGACAGCTGTCTCCAGGGCCCAGGGAAGACCCAGCTCACTAGAGGGCCATGATGTTTAAATGCCAACTGAAAACCAGAGGTTTCACGTCACATTTTGGATACTTGGCTTTTCTGGAAAAAGACGTGTCCGCTGTCAGCAGCCCACGGCGTCCAGTGCCATTCAGCTCGCCAACAGTGCTTACTCAGCAGCTGTGTGCCTTGCCTGGCTCCCCCCACAACCATCCTGCTCCCCACTCCTGTGACTGCAGCAGCCCGGGCTTCGTGAGCATGGGCCTGTGTTTCGGTGCTGCTCCTGCTGCTGCTACAAACACAGGGTGTACCCCGTGCATGCCTTTATATGGCCAGGCTCGCCACATGGGCACAACAGGAAAGGAGAGGCCTGGAAGGCCGAGGAGGGTGTGGCCTCAGGTGTCATTTATCACAGGCCTCGGCACCGTGGCTTCTGTCTAGGGCTTTCCAGGCAACTGACTGATTTCAGAGTCGGAACACTTCCTCTGCCCTGGACAGGTGGGCTCTCTGGTGCCAGTGGCATGTGCTCTGTGTGCAGGCACGGCAGCCTGACTGGGTTCAGAGATGGACTCCCTCCTTAGAAACGTCAGGCTGGGGCTAGCAGGGTGGCTCGGTGGTGCAGAACAGTCTCAGGTGTGGTTAGCTTGTTTTTTACCGAGAGGAGAGCCAGGCCAGCCAAGGGGACCCATTTTTGGGCAATGCTCTAAGGGAATTCTGGGACAGCTGCCCCTCCCCCAGCTGAGCACGCACAAGACCTGCCTGGCAGATTACCTCATTAGCAGGGCCCGTGAAGGAGCTGAGGCACTCGCTGCTCAGCATGGCAATAATTGTGTCCTTGGTTCGGGGCCAGAGCCCCCCTCTCCTTGCTTGGCGCCTTGCCAGCTCCAGGAGGCACCCACGGGCTTGCACAGCCTCCCCGACAGCGCTGCAGAGCTAGTTATTTTAGCGTGAACGTGGGAAGGGTGGGAAGACGGAGAGAAAAGTGAGAAAGCATGTGTAAGCAAATATTCAAAGAGAAAGAGGGGGTGCGCTTCTTTATAAAATAATCAATGGGAGGCGGCCAGAACCCCAAGTGAGCAGCCGCTCCGTGGCCTTCGCAGCCTGTGAACAGGAAGGGCCAGCAGCCATGTTGGTGCGGCCTGGACATCCTCAGCGTCCCTGTCTGCTGCTGGGAATGCCAGGCCCAGCACAAAACCCTCCTCTGCCATCCATGCCACACCTGGCATGTAACATGCTGCCCATGCCACAGCTGCCTTCAGTGTGACCAGCCTACGGGAGCAAAGGGGATGATGGTGGGAAGCTAGGAATCGGGGCCTAGGGAGACCGCTCTTCCCGGCTTCCTCGTGCTTCCTGTGCCATGTGCCCACCTCCAACACTGCTTTCTCTAGGGGTTTGTGACCTGGGAGAGCCGCTCCCTTCTGGAGAACCTTGACAGGCCCAAACGTGCCTTGCTTGGCTCCTCCCAAGTGCTAGTGTTTGGTGCCAGTGACCAGGGAAGGACCTCTGCCTTAGTGCCAGCCCTGTTCTCTGGGCTTGGTGCCTGTGAGCCATCCTGGGCCATCTTTCCTGCTTAGCGGCTGGCAGGTGGGCACAGAGGTCTAGTTCTAATGAGAATGGCAGAAAATTGGAAGACACGGGTCTTTCGGAGTGGTGACGACTGTTTTCCAGGGGGAGTTCCACCTCCCTCGGTTGTTTCCTCAAATGTAAGAAAAAGCAGAACACGAAACTTTCGCCAGCCATTCCAGCATCAGCTATGGACACCGCTCCCTCTCCCTGTCCTCCGCTCAATCCTCTCTCCTCATGTGTGCTCTTCACAGCCGGGAAGGCCACCAAAGCTCAAGAAAGATGAGCTCAAAGCTCGAGAAAGACGAGCCAGACCACACAGCTTTGTCAGAGCGAAGGCAGAGCCTCTGTGCACCCCAGCTCCAGCCTTCCGCTCTCCGCTGGACAGCGCAGCAGCAGCCCAGGCTGCTTCCTCGAGGTTTCAACTTGGCGAGGAGGCCTTGAGACTGGAAGCCGCGCTTTCGGTATGCCCAGCAATCCACACCCCTGTGGAAACTCACTTGGGAATGTAGCTCAATTGCCTAGCGTGTGCAAAGCCCGCCCCCCCTTCCTGAGCACTAAAACAAACAAGCAAATAAGGAAAAGGTAAGTAAATACAGGAGTGTGGAAATAGCAGCTGAGGTGATGGGGCCAGAGAAAGACACCCACTGGTGTCTCTGCAGGGCAGGGGCAGGGACTCACCTACTAGACTATGACATGGCGCCTCAGAAAGCAAATAGCTGGTAGCCATTATAGTGGAAGCTTTGGTGTCTTTAAAACCTCAGTTATGTTATGTAAACACGATTTTGCTTTAATCCCGGGTGTGGGATACAGGGCTGTTTCACATTGTCCACAGCAGCAGACAGCGTGAGGGCTCTGAGAGGGGCATGATTTTTGCCAGCTGCTGATAGTTTGATTCTGAAGACTCTGAGAAGGTGCTGGGGCTCCGGGGAAGAAGGCTGCTGTTGCTCCTGCTTGCTGTTGTTGCAGTTTGACGAGAAGAAACTGAAGATATCACGAAACAGAGAGTGGACTTACCCCAGGAATCCAATGACCCTAAAGAGCAGGAAGTAGCCAGGAGAGAACTACACCCCTCTTCTTTCAAGGCCAGAACCCAGGCAACCTGCCGCCCCAAGCCCTCTGCAGCAGCCACCGAAGGCTGAGGCAATCTCAAGCCTCGGACATCCCAACCCACCCCAAGATGCCCACCAGCCTGAGGTGGCAGGCCACCCACCAACCCACGGGCTGTGCTCACCCACTCCGCCCCTCCCCCGCATCCCACAGGAGCTGTTTAGAGGCCAATTAAATAGAGTCGCAAGTGGCTCCTTCCCGCCTCAGGGCAGCCAGCCCCTCCTTCCTGCCCTGGGGCTGTGGAGACAGGAGACAAAATGACAGCAACAACTTAGCAACGCCTCAGAGGGAGCTGTCCATGGTGGCGCTTCCTGCCTCAGCCTAAGGGAACTGACACCTTTCCTGCTTCAGAGCCGCGGGAGCTGTCCATGGTGGCGACAACCTTTCCTCCTTCCATCTGCTGCTTTCACAGTAGATTGTACATTTTGGACTTTATCAGCCCTCAGGGCAGAAAAGCGGCCAGACCTCTGTCTGAGGAAGCTCCAGCAGCCCAGCCACCCCCCCCCCAAACCTCTGTCAGTGTCATCCCTACCCCTCAGTAGGACTCATCCCACGTTATGCAAATTTGAGGTGAAAAGTCTGGACAAAACCCACCAATCCCTGAGCAGGAAAACTGACCAATCCCTGAACAGGAAAGCTCATCAATCCCTGAGCTCCCTCCCTCAAGCTCAGGATTGGAAATCCCACCAATCCACACTCTGGAAATCTCTGCCCCAGAAAGCTCCCCCACCTAAGAATTTCTATATAAATGCTGTGTCTGCCCAGTTCCCTGTTGCCTTCCCCAGGGAGCCACTCCTGGGTTCATCCCTCCTCTCCTGGATTTGTCCCTCCAATAAGTCTCTTTTGAGAGGTTTACTGCCTGCTGTCACTCTCCCATTGGAAGAAGAGAAGGAAGAAGAGATGAAGAAGGAGCAGAGCTCAGGTTTCTAGGCTCCTCAGCTCATCAGGGTTGGGTCAACCCTCCCTGGGAGCTGCAATGTCTCTGCTAAGGAGGACTCTTATAGCTGTGAGGTTCCTGGGCTCCCGTGCCTCGGATACCCTTGGGATTCTGTCCCACCTCAAAGCTGGGATGCCTTCCCAGTCCTTGGATTCCCAGCCTTGGAGTTGTGTGTTTACCCAACACACTTCCATCTGAGCTCCAGAAGGTAGGCCAACAGAAACAACAACACTCCCCACTAACCTCCTTTTTCTCCTGCATGGTGTTGGGGTGTTAAAAGAGATTGAGGTGGATAAGGGAGGTAGAGGCATAAGGAACCCCAACAAAATAGATTTTAAAAAGTAAGCCAACAGACCATCTGCAAAGAAAGCAATGTATCTGGGTTGGAATAAGCTGGGATCTATTCACTCTGAAGCAAAGCACGTCTGATGCCCAGGCGCCTGGTACATGCACACTGGCAGCAGCCGCTGTTGACACTAGGTCTGAGGCTTTCTCCCGCACACAGGAAGTCACTGGGCCAGAAGCAGGAAGAACTGGGGCATGGAGAAAAGGGAACAGCTATACCAACCAGAGAGGGACGATGAGACCCCTCAGAGGCATGTCTAACGCCATTTCTCCTCAGCCGGAGGGACTGAGCCCCTTCATTTCCTTAAGGGAATTCACACCCCTTCTTGTTGTTCTCCATCCTGTCTCCCTCTTACACTTCTTTCTGGGCTCACCTCGCAGAAAAATGTCCTGCAACCACGTCTTTATATTGGTTCTATTTGAGAGGATCCAAGGAAAACAATGTCCATCTATCCACCCACTTGTCTTTCTGTCCATCCATCCATCCGCCCATGCATCAATGATGACACTACTTCCTAGCTGTTGTACTAATGTAGGGAGAGACAGCCTAGAATGTACACAGGACTAAGGTTTTCTTCCTCCCTCAGGGATCAGGGAACTAGGTCTTCACCACAGACAGGCAATTCTAGGATAGGGAAGGCTGCACAGTGTTGTGAGTCTGCAGGCCAAGTTACAGAGGGCTGCTGGGTGGACCGCGTGCCTGATGCTCCTAAGTACTTTATGTGATTCTCTTGACATACTAAAATACTTTATTTTTATTGTAATAAAAACATGAAGAGAGGCACAATGTCTCACACCTGTAATCCTAGCACTCAGGGAGGCAGAGGCAGATCTCTGAGTTTGAGGTCAGCCTGATCTACAAAGTGAGTCCAGGACAGCCAGTGCTACACAGAGAAACCCTCAACAAAACAATAACAGCAACAAACTCAAAAAACCATTACATTTATTCACTTATATATGAGAGCATGTATGTACATTGCATGTGTATTTGTGAGTGTGCATCTTGTCATGAACATGGCTGTCAGAGGACAACTTGCAGAAGTCAGTTCTTTCCTTCTCCCACATCCTGAAGATTTCTCTCAGGTCATCAGGCTTGGTGGAAAGTGCCCTTGCCTGCTGAGCCACCTCTTTGCCTTTTTCTATATTTATAGTAAATTCAAGACCATTTTAAACAGCACTGTGCCACTCTGGGGAGGGCAGTATGGGAATGAGATCACATCATTCTTTGGATTCTTCTGGGGTTAGTGCTACCCCTGGATACCAAATCCCAAGGTTGCTCAAGTCCCACCTCCAAATCTGCAAATGTAGTGTGCATCCTTACCCAGGCTTCGGCTCTTCCCTAGGTGACCTGCAAGGTCTCCT
The DNA here is from genome assembly GCA_028658305.1 of Pachyuromys duprasi. Classification (NCBI taxonomy): domain Eukaryota; kingdom Metazoa; phylum Chordata; class Mammalia; order Rodentia; family Muridae; genus Pachyuromys; species Pachyuromys duprasi. The sequence continues at coordinate 1,494,368 of CM053749.1, forward strand.
CCAGCACACTGATCACATGGCTGGTACCCTGTGTTGTTAGGGGTGATGATGAGGAAAACATCTGCACATTTGCAGATGCATGCTCTCCCGAGGATGGAGACCGCATGGGCGCAGAGAGGAATTCTCTCAACTGGCTGGCCCTACAACACCCTGCCATTCATTTCTGTTAGCATGACCTTTTAAAATATAAATCTGAACCAAAGTCCATGAACTGAAGTGAGATAAAAATAAACTTGGAGTCCTTCAAAGCTGAGTGGGCCAGAGCCGGTATGCTGCATGCTGTTTGCAAAATAGCTCAGAGAATTCTTCCCTCCTCTCCCTGAACTGCCACCCTTTGCTGTATGACCTCTCTCTCTCTCTCTCTCTCTCTCTCTCTCTCTCTCTCTCTCTCTCTCTCTTTGTGTGTGTGTGTGTGTGTGTGTGTGTGTTGCTATGGAGGTCAGAGGACAACCCTGGATGAAGGTCCTCAGGTGCCTTCCCTTTTTGAGGTAAGATCCCTCTCATTGGCCTGGAACATCACCAAGTAAGCTAGGCAGGCTGGTTAGCAAGTGCTGGCGTTGTGCCTCTGGGTGCCATCTTGCCATCACTGGGTGACAAGTACACAGCTCAACGCCTGGCTCTATGTGGGGTTATAGGGTACCGAACTCTTGAACTAGCCAGGCAACCGCTTCCCTGGCTGGGCTGTTTCCCAAGCTCCACCCCTTCTCATCAAGAGAGAGGTGCCCTTCACTTCTCCCCTAGAACATGGAATCAATGGCTACAAACAGGGACTTGCCAAGCGCTTGTGCACGAGGCCTAGGCCTTGTCACTGGTCTCTCAAATCTGCGTGTCACCCCTGAGTTTTGTTACAGGAAATGAAGCACCTTTGCCTTGTGGTCTAGGAGGCTCTGGGAGGACAGTTCCCTCTGCAGCCGTGGGTCCCTCAGGCTCTGCAACTCGACCGACTCCCAAGAGCCCTATTCATCACAGGCTCATTAGTCCATTTTGTGGGCTCTGCCAGCAGACAGCCTGCTGTCCACTGGCCTTCTAATAGCATTAGGAGAACCCTGGCTCCAGCCTCTCCTCAGTTCCTTCCTATTCACACACTCACCACGCCATCCATGTTATTAAGGAGCAGCCAAGACGCAGCACTCTCTCCACCCGCCTGCCTGCCCCTTACAAAGGATGCAGGAGCCAGAAAATTCATGACAGAAGCAGTTGAGAGCTCAGAGAGGCACTTAGAAGTCTTTGGAATTCAGAGGCGGAAGTCAGCCTTCTGGGCCTGGCGCTGGCAGCTCTGCTGCGCAGGCCCAGCCGCCATCACTCTGGCTTGCTTAGCTGCACCACTCCCTGCTCCTGGCTCCAGGGAGGCTCATTCCCAAGGCCTCTGGTAGCAGCGGCATTCAATCACCGCATTGCTGTGGATACAGCTTAAGGAGCCAACTGTCTGAAGAAACAAGCTCTAGTTGAGTGTGCAACAGTCCCCTCTTTCTTTCTGCTTCTCATCTCTAGTTCACTGTTCGGGGCTGTGCTCGGAGCTGTCGTTAGGCTGTTATTGATGTGCTGACTGGCTTTGAGCTGGCCAGTTATCTCTCTGCATTTGAGAAGCATGCCAGCTGCCAGTGTGAAGAATCTGGCAAGTTTTCACCTTGCTCCCCTCACCATGGTACCCAGGGAACAGCCAGAGTCTGGGGGTATAAAGAGCAAGTGAAGCCACCTTTCTACCCCATCCAACCGCAGCTTGACCTGCCAGCTTGTCAGAACCTCTGCACCCCAAGAGTAGACCTCTTTTTTCAGCTCAGCTCTGTGCAAGTGGTGGAGGCAGTAGGAGGTAGGCAGGGCGTGCCCAGTCTATGTGCACTGGGTCCGAGTCAGCAGTACACAGAGATTCTGCTGCTGCAGCAGGTAGCACTGAGAGTCCAGCCAGGAAGATGTGGGACATCAGGAACATGGTCTCCGTGTGGGTCAGGGATCGTCAACTGTTGCCTTAGTCAAGTCACTAGCACTTGCTGAGGCCCCGGGTTTGCATCTGTCAATGGGGGTTGTTACCAAGTTGAATAGATATCAACAATAAGGCAATTATCCCCAAAACCCTCAGAAAAACAAGTGGCAATAGTTGATACTGCTGTGCATCGTGCTTACTGGAAGCTCACTGCTCTTCTTGAAGACATCAAATGTGAACGGAGCAATCAGGGTCAGGTCAGGGATGCAAGCTGGGAGAAAAGGCTCAGGGCTGGGCAGGGAGGGTTGGGCCCTGCTTTCCCAGGCTTATCTGCCATTCCTTTCCTTGAAGAATCCCATCGCTGGCAAGTTGTGCATTATTGGCTCCTGCTTTCCTTGACAGGCCCCGGATGGCAATTCTTGGCCACCTCCAAGCTGAGGATAATTGTTGGCAATTCCTAGCAATGTCTCTTTCTGCCCCATCTTTCCTTATGAAGTTTCTCATGTTACAGTGGTGCTTTGTCCTCTAAGCTCAGGTCTGTCCAATAAAACTAAACAAACAAGTAAACCAAGTCAGACAGCCCTTCTCATTGTTGGGGTGAGAGGAGACCAGGCACCACTGACGTATTAACAAGCAAACACTCCGGGTATTACCGTCAGTGCAAACGGAATCTTTATTACAACTGAATCTACTCTGCTCACTCTTCATGGGGCAGGATTTGATTCAGAAATCAGACCAACAATTTCAAGACTGCTATTTGTTGATAAAGTACTTCCTCCTAAAATACGTTCTTTTAAAATACCTGTGTTCTTGTTGTGTGATGGACAGACAGATGTCTGTCCACTTCAGCTAGGACACTGAGAGCGGACTGCAGACATGAGGCTGAGTCTCCAGCCCCACCCCGGGCCCCACCCCTGCAGCTGCTTATATTTACTGGTGCAGGGGCTTTGCTAACCTTGCCGCTTTCTGGAAGCTTCCCTCTTCCATCCTCTTTGGAGGAAAGAGGCAAACCCATCCTTGTCCAGCCCTTCTGCCCTCTCTCTGGCTTGGAGGACACACGCTGAACCAGGAACTCTCTTCAGCCTGTGAGTGTGTGAGACTGTGTGACAGACAGCATGCCCCCAGCTCATGCACTCCCTGTGTGTCACCTGCTTTCTGCTGTGAGTCCTCTAAAGGGCCCCAGGTCATCATCCTGGTGGTTTGGTGGGGTACCAATTCCTACAGGAGGCATCCTCGCTCTCCTCTCTGCCTCACAAATTTCAATTTTTGAAGTTTCTAGACAGTAACCTAAAAGTCTCAAGGAGGCTCTCAAGTTTCTGTGATCTGGTTCTTTGAGCCAAGCTCACCAAGAGCTGAGAAGGGCTCCATTGTTCTCAAAGACACTCTGATGTACTCGAATTGAGAGGTGATGTTTCAGGATAAGTGAAGGTGTTCTTGGTCCTACCTGCCTTTTTCATTCAGGATCCACATTCTTGCGAGAAAAGGCAGATGGTGCTGATTGCGATTGTGAGGTGTACTGCAAAAGGCTCCTTAAGAAACCGCAAAAAGATGGAGGAAAAAACCCCTGTGATGAGCCAGGTGCACACAGTCAGAAGCACAAGAAAAGGCTGCGTCTGAGTGGGCTTAAACATGGAGGGAGATAGCACTTAGCAAAGTTCTCTGCTGTTTTTCAAACTTAGATCGAGAACAATAGAAAAATTGTTCCAGATGTTCGCTGAGACTTGGGAAGGAGCCAGAGGGCAGCCTGTGAATAAGAGAGGGAGTGGGAGGAGGGAGAGAGGGGGAAGGAGGGAGGGAGAGAGGGGGGGAAGAGAGACAGGGAGACCACCAGAGAGCATGGCAGCTCTGTGTGCTTGATTCCCCCTGAAACCATTCACAAATGTAGCAGGACTCAGAACCTGGCAAACCTGCGTGCCCAGGGAGACTGGTCTCCGGCTAGTTTAAGTCCGCCCAGTGCTAAGCACGAGACTGGGAAGCCAGGGCTCTGATAATGGCTGTGGGTTCTTCTTCATCAACAGCAGTTGGGCTTCTTAAGCAATTCTTTGTAGCTTGGCATTGTCTTCCAAATTGACAGTCTGGTCATGCTAATTTATTTATAATCTAATAGGGGCTGGGATGCACATCTTTTTTTCTCCCTCTCTCTTTTTTTCCTCCCCCTTACTGTCCAGTGAATCAGACTGCCGCTAACTGCCAGAGTTCACTTGAGAATGTGGTGGGTGAGCATCTGCCAGTCACATGAACTGTCTCAGCACATACACTGTTTCCATGAAGAGGTAGCAGCATGGCTTTATGAAATCCTCCCAACAACCTCATCTACTCCCAGGCTGGGCAACGGCTCAGTGGGTAAAGTGCTCGCTGTACAAGCGTGGAGACCTGAGTTCAGATCCCCAGACCCTACAGAAAGGCTGGGTGCAGTGGTGTGCACCCACAGTCCCAGCCCTGGGGAGACAGGCAAGAGGATCCCTGAGGCTCAGGCAGCTTGCTGACTCAGCCAGTTCCAGGTCAGTGACTGAGCCTGTCTCAAAACAAAAATGAGGTGAACTGGCTCCTGAGAAACAACACTGAGGTTCATTTCTCACTAACACTCAGCTCCTCAAGCACACATATGCTCATGCACACACACGAGTAAGTAAAATCTAACAAACAATGGAATATAAACCCCTGCCCAAGCAGTACAAAACCCTACTGGCTCACCACCATTAAAATGGCTCAAAAATGCAGTCAGCTGGGTGGTCCCTGAGGCACACATTTGTTGAGTTCCCATTGTGCTTGGGGCTAGCACACCAAGACTCCAGTTTTCAAAGCTCCCAGTCAGGTGGGGACAGACGAGGAGACGCAATCAGGTGTTGTACACGGTACCATAGGAGCCCAGGAAAATCAGGGAAACCCTCTGCTCTGTGTGTGTGTGTGTGTGTGTGTGTGTGTGTGTGTGTGTAAACCAACTTCAGGTCAGCTGGAAGAGCAAGAGGCTCTCTTGACCCCTGAGCTCCCCCTGTGGCATCACCTCATAAATTCTTTCCTTAGATCAAGCTGCCCAGTAAACGCTAAAATGTGTTCACTGAGATGTGATTTACACACCGTGAAACTCACCATTTTGAAATGAAGTGGGTTGCGGCTTACAAATGTCCATCCATTTACAGTGGGTTGTTCTGATAAGCCAATCAAAAGCTGAAAACACTGTAAACCAAGAACGCATTGTGTATGCCAACTAGCGAGACTTGGCAACAGGGTCCTGTGATGGCCCAGCACGGTGAGAGTGTGCAGTACCACACGTGGCTGGTCCCAGGAGAGGCCAGACTCCACCACTTAAGAATGAGTGTTTTCCTTTCTGCGCTGCCCGGGGATGGGGCCACACGGCACTGTTTTTGATTCCTGTGGTGGCTTACAGAGAAACCACAGTGTCTGGATCCCCTGATGTCCTGCAGGTGAAGGAGGAGGGGGTCCTCAAATTCCTCGCGCAGGAACCCACCTGGTGGTACCAACCTTGACTTTCAGATGACACAATACACCTACAAAAGGAAGAGTGATGGTGTCTACCTCATAAACTCGAGAGGACCTGGGAGAAGCTGTTGCTGGCAGCACGGGCTATTGTTGCCATTGAGAACCTGCGGATGTCAGCGCCATCTCCTCTAGGAACACTGGCCAGGGAGCTGTACTGAAGTCTGCAGCTGCCGATGGAACTATTCCATTTGCTGGCTGCTCCACACCTGGGACCTTCACTAACCAGATCCAAGTGGCCTTCAGGGAGCCACAGCTTCTAGTGGTGACTGATCCCAAGGCTAACCACCAGCCCCTCACAGAGGCCTCTTATGTCAACCTGCCCACCATCACTCTGTGCAACAAAAGTCCCCTCTGGCTATGTGAACACTGCCATCCATGCAACAAGGGAGATCACTCAGTGGGTCTGATTGGTGGATGCTAGCCCAGGAAGTACTGCGCATTAGTGACGCTATCTCCCGTGAGCACCTGTGAGCCGTGATGCCTGATCTTTACTTCTGCAGAGACCCAGAGGACACTGAGAAGAAGAGCAGGCTGCTACTGAGAAGGCCGTGACCAAGGAGGAATTCCAGGGTGAATGGACTGTGCCAGCTCCTGAGTTCACTGCTGCTCAGCCCGCAGTGGCATACTGGTCTGAGGGTGTGCAAGTGCCCTTGGTGCCCATCCAGCAGTTCCCTACTGAAGACTGCAGTGCCCACCCAGCCACTGAGGATTGGTCAGCAGCTCCCACGGCCAGGCCACTGAGTGGGTTGGAGCCACCACTGAACGATCCTCAGCTCTGCAGACACCTGAGCAAAGGGGGAAAAGGTGGAAGGAAAATAAAGTTCCTGAAAGCTGAAAATAAAAAAAATAACCAATGTTCTACTAATCAAGTGGCAGTTTAGGTAATGTGGCAGTTTAGGTAATGACGTCAGAAGTTCTGGAGGGCATCCCAAATTTACATACAGCAACCCTCCTCCTCTACCACAAGATTATTTGTTATTATTAACTTACATATGTTTATGTGCATGAGTGTTTTGCCTCCATGTGTGTCTATATAACACATGCTAACTTGGAGGCCGGACAGGGTGTTGGATCCCTTGGAACAGGAGTTGCAGACAGTTGTGAGCTGCCGTGTGGGTGCTGGGAACCTCTGGAAGGGCAGCCGGTGCCCTCCACCATGGAGCCCCACCCCTGATGGCTTTGCTTGTTCCCTCATGCCCTTTGTACATGTGTGATTTTGTGCCACAGCATCTAGGACCCACAAATCAGAGGAAACATGTTACTTGTCTTCTGAGACTAACTCAGTTTAGTCAATATGATTATTGTCTGTTGCATCCATTTCCTGGCAAACAGCATAACCTGATTTTTTATGAATGAAAACAATTCCATTCTGTTTTGTTCCTCTGTTGGTAGACACCTAGCTCATATTTATATTTTTTTGTTCACATTTATTCTATATTTTATCTTTATATTTATCATTATTATTCATGCTTATTCCTATTTTTTGTCCAACATTAAGAATAAGTTTCAGAGACCAAAACCCTAAACATTTAGATATTTCATATCTAGCTATTACATAGACACACTTCACGGACAAAGTTTGATTTGAATTGAAAGTTTTATATTCTTTAGTTGAGAGCCTAACCCAGCCCATTCCTGCCCCTTGGAATCAAGTTTAGAGCCATTTGGTTGGCATGTGGTAACAGGACCAGCTGGCTTGGATCCTGTGTAGGTTCTGGGGGCAGAGAGCAGTTAGTCAATGCTAACTGCTAACTGGGAAGATAATCTTTTGATATGGTTTGAATACAAAATGTGCCTATGGGCTGGGCTGATATGTTTGCACAGTTGGCTCCCAGCTGGTGCTGTTGTGGAACTTGTGGAAACTTGAGCTCATGGGAGGAAGTGGGTCTTTGACATTATGTTGTCCATGGCCTCTTTCTGTGGAGCGATCTGCTTCCTCCCTGTTCTACCACAGTCTCTGCTTGGGCCACCCTGATGTTTTGCCCAAACACCTGGGACCAAATATCATGGGGCCTCTGAAACCATGATCCCAGGTGAGTCTTTCTCCCCAAAAGCTGCTTTGGTGTTAGTCACTTTTTTGTTGCTGTGAGAAAACACCATGAGCAGGCCAACTTATAAGAGAAAGTGTTTAATTGGGGGCTTACAGTTTCAGAGGATTAGAGTACATGATGGTAGAACCCAGGCATGATGGCAGGGATCATTGAGAGGTCAGATCTTGATTCACAAGCAGGAGACAGAGACCGTGAGCTGACTGGAAATGGCACAGACTTTTCCCCTGTGGCAATAATTAACTGCTCCCTGCCTTTCACAGTGCACAAGACTCCAGCCCACCTAACCCTCAAAACCATGCAAGTGACACACCTCCTCCATCAAGACCTCACCTCCTAATCCTTCCCAAATAGTTCTACCAACTGCGAACCAAGTATTTAACTGCAGGAACCTGTGGGCAACATTCTCAGTCAGACCCACATTGCAGCCAGCACAGCCTCCAGCAGGTCTGAACTGAAGGCTCACTGTGCTTGAGCGTTTAGAAAAGCCAGCACCTCTGAGGAACCATTGTGGGGCCACCTCAGGATGGCTGGGAGTAGACACTTCCCTCGGGGTCACATTCAGAAACAAAACAATCCTGGCTTGCCTTTCCTGGGTGGAGTGTATTCTGCCAGAGCAGCCTGGGGTAACATAGTCTCCCTTCTTCTCCAGAAACACCCCCAAATGCCTCTGCACTTGAGATGGACTTGTGAGCCACTCCCCCGACTCCCTCACCTTGGCAGTCAGGGGCCATTAGTTCATAGCTATGCCATGAAGACTACATTGTAAAGATAAAGTCAGTGTACAAGGATTTAAGATCATGCTCTAAGATTCTGGAACATGTGGATTTCTTTAAAGGTTTCTTCTTTTTAAGCAAAATATTTATTAAAAAATAAATTCAGAGTAGAAATGTGTGTGTTTACATGTACCACACATACACAGCCATGCATCGCTCAATGACAAGGGTGCCCGAGAAAGGCTTTGCTGGGTGATGCTGCCTCTGCGTCAGCACTGCAGAACATGTACCCCAGCCAAGGTCGCTGTGATGGTCCTAGGTGAGGTGCCTGTGGGAACCACTGCTGAAGGCTCCCAGCTGCTTATAACCAAGATGCCTTCATGCAGCATGCAATTATATAAATATGATCTTGTACAGGTACAAGACACATGTGTGACACATATTTATACATGCATGATCTGTGTGTGGTCACTTGGCAGCTGATCACCTAGTATACCATTGGCTTATAGATGTGATTTCAGACTCTTTTTACGTGTTGTGGAGACATAAGAAGGGGCAATTGCAGACCCTGCTGGTCAGCTTACCGCCATACAGCAGTGTTCAACACAAAGGTGGAGACAGTATTTATGCCAAAGCAGAGAAGAAATAAGAAGATATTGAAAGCTATGTCCCACACCAGGCACTGGGTGGGTAAAGATGCAGGAGTCCTCAAAAGCATGAGAAGTCGAGGGACGGTAAATAACTTCAGATGCACAAGGAGATATGTTTCAAATCAGGGAGTCTATATTTTCAAGTCAGTAATCACACTTAAAAGCAAATATTTTTAGAGGAATACACTGTCCAAAACGTTGCTTCCTTGGCAGCCATTTCTGAGACACTTATACAGGGTGTGTTTAAGCAAGAGAAAACGGGGAAGAGGGGAAGACAGCAGACAGATTCAAACTAGAGATACCAACCAAAATGGCCACGGAGGAAAACATGGGTGAATCTACACTCAACCTAGAAGTGATCAAATGGAGAGCTATGGAGAGCGATTGCTAGGAAGACAGCACAACACGGAGAACATCTCCCTACATGGCCAGTTAGTCCATGTTCTTCTCAGACATTTTACAGATTTACTGGAAATATGAAGTAGATGGGAAAGCTTGAGACAATGACAAACTCCAAGAAAACCAAAAATTACAAGCTATGAAAAGATGCCTCCCTGACTCAAGAGTGGCTACTATTTATTGTCACCAGAATGAAATCATTGGCTGTTCAGTCACTCCAGTTCCAAAACAGCAGATGAAGAGAACAGAGCCAATGGTGGCCAAGGCAGGGAGGGTGAGATGGAAGAGTGTTACTGTTGTCTGACCTAAAGGAAGTTAGCAGCTTATTTATTAAAAACAAATACGTGTATATATATGTATATGAATAGATATACACACACATATATAATGTTACTTGTGTATACATGCTCATCCAGGTGCCTTTGGAGATCAGAAGAGGCCATAAGCTTCCCTGAAGCTGAAGTTATGAGTGGTTGTAAGCCCTCTATCCCCCATGGGTGCTGTGAAATGAACTTGGGTTCTTTGGAAGAACAGCATGTGTGTTTTAAATTTATTTATTTATCTATTGTTGTTATTGTTACTTTAGACTTATTTTCCTCAACAGAGCATTTTTAACACTGATTAATCAAGAAATTGTGATCTGCCCTTGTTATGGAGTCAGCTGGGTGAATACTTTGGACAACAGCTGAACTAAGTGTCTCCCCCTGGGGTGTGGGAATGAGGGAATTAGCCCCTTTTGTTGCCAAGTTCTCAGTCAGTGCTATTTCACTTAGAAAAACAAAGCAAAACAAAAATTAAAAAAAACCCATGTGACACCTGCCAGAGCCCGCCAGCAGAGCTGAACAGTACCTGAGTGGGGAGTGAGGACAAATCACACTACACACGGGATCGGCTTGAGAGGGCTGTCAGTCTGACTGAAGCAGCATGGGTTTATTCCAGGGCTCATTATTTATAGGCAAAGCAAGCAAGTAACATCAATACAAAAAGAAAAAGGTGTGGAACCGCCTAACATTTTTTCAAAAACTACTTCCCCAGGTGAGAACATAACAAAGCAGCTTAACAAGCAGCTCTCCACACCACAGTGTGAGTCCTAGTGATCCAACTCAGCTCGTCAAGCTTGGCCACAGGTGTGTTGCTTTAGCAAGAGGCCATTTGCGTCCAGGTGCCGGAGGCTTCCAGGTTACCTGGAGTGTTTGGGACTGTCTCTCAGGCTGGCTTTGTCTGGAGCTGCATCCCACGGCTCTCCACAGGTCTCCCTTATTTTATACTTCAAAAGACCATAGCTTAAGAGCTATGGAGCAGCAGATTGTGCCTGTCTTAGGTTGTCTCTCTTGAAAGATATATTTTTACCTGTCATTGGTACATTAATTCCATCATTCATGCCCTGGCTTAAGTTGAATACACCTCAGAGATACCTTACCTGTCTCTGACTACCAGCCTCCACTAGGGTAGATACTGGAGTTTAATCTTATGCAGACCAGCTTTAACATTCCAGAAGGCTCTATACAAGAACTATGTAAATAATGGTTAAAGAAAATTGAGGGCCAGCCCCCTTGTGTCCCACAGTTGAAATGAGCAGTTGAAGCCTAGGTGGTTTTCCTCTTCTTGGCAGATGGTCGCTCAAACACATCACACACCCCAATGGCCTTTTGTTTAAAGAACTTTGTGTTCTGGGCACTCTCTTGGCCCCATGCAGAGTCAAAGAAAGTGGTATCTTAATCCACAAGGCGGGTGTACTTGGCATGAACAGACCACCCAAAATTCTTGACCTGCATGTCTTTTGGAAGAATGTTTTTGTTGAAATGGTCCTCAAGAGGAGGAACACTAAAATCTCTCTTGTAGACTTCTTCATCCTCATCCATGAAGAAGGCACCCCAGTGATAACACTTTTGTAAAAAACCTGTATTTGCCTTTAACAGCTTTGTTGGTAATGACTTTGCCATTTGCCCAAGGTTCAGCCCACTTTTCTTCCTCAGTCAGGTGTCACATGCGTCCAATTTCTGCTTTCTCCTTTTCAAGTGCTTCTGGGTCTTCTCTGTCCCTCTTGTTTCTTTTGAGCTCTTTTGGACTTTTCATGCCTCGTATTCCTCCTCATCGTTTTCGTTGTTGGTATTGAGTGCATACAGGGCAGGAAGGGACCGCTTGTCCTCTGGCTCTTTCTTGGTCTCTTCCTCTATAGTCTTTAGTGTGTACTTGCGCCAACCCTCAGCCATACGTTTTGCTTCCTGCTCCAGTTCCTTCTGTTTCAATGCTTCTGCTTCTCATTCTTGGACTGTCATTCAGTCCTTCTTTCAAATGAAGACAGGCTTAAGTCGAGATTCCATTTCATCTTCACTGTCTGCATACTCCTCAGACTCTGACTCCTCCCCAGAGTGTCCTTCATCTTCCACTTCCATGACTTCCATCTCTTCATTTTTCTTCTCTTGTGCTCACTGATGCAACATGCCATGGCACCGCTCTATATCCTCATCATCAATTTCTTCCTCCTCTTCTTCACTGCTACCTTCTCATTCCATACGCCAAGCATCTCCTTCTACTTCTGAGTCACTTTCTCCTGCTACTTCAGATTCCACTATTTTTCAATGTTGAGCCAATCTCTCTTCCACATCTTCACTAATGTGGTTCTGTAAACGCCAAAGTCAGGGATCACTGGGTGAGTCCTACTCCCGTTCCTCTGCTTTCTTAATGAACTGAAATTCTTCATCCTCTTCATCTGAGAATTCCACAGAGGCATAATCTGGCCTCTTTCTGGACACATAACATTTTACCTTCACTTTTTCCATTGAAATCTCACCTTTCTCATTGTGAACTGGGATGGCCCCAGCCATAGACTGAATGGGCAGCTGCTTCAAGAATACGCTTGGGATCGGCATGGTGATGGCTTCTCGGAGACTCCCAAAATTTGATTGAATCCCCAAAGTGAAGACCAAGGAACAGAACACCTCTTCCCACCAAGCTTCTCCCGACTCTGCAGTGTGACTGACAGAAGCCACTCTGGCAGAGCTGGAGGAACTGGAAGAGGACTGTCTCTCAGGCTGACGTTGTCTGGAGTCCCAGCACTCGGGAGGCAGAGGCAGATGGATCCCTGTAAGCTGAGGCCAGCCTGGTCTACAAAGCAAGTCCCAGACAGCTGGAGCTCTTGATACACAGAGAAACCCTATCTTTAAAAGCCAAAAAGAAAAAAGAAAGAAAGAAAGAAAAAAAGAAAGAAAGAAAGAAAGAAAAGACTTACCAGCTCATTTACCTGTGAGAAAAGGGACTGTGAGGTTTGTTTATTCGTAGCAAGTTTCTATAGCATACCCTCCTCCAAAACATATGCCTTGCATTTGTGAAAACACTCAGACTTTAGGGGAAAAGGAGAAAACAAGTGTACAGAATTCCAAACAGCTTATATGGGGAAAGAAAACCACCATGGCAACCCATGCACATATTTATTTGCACCACAGGAAAATGCTCATATTTGGTTGGAGAGACTTAAAATCATTAGTGTCTACATTAGTGTCAAATGTGTTATCCACATCGCCTTCCAGAGAAGTGTGTGTTTCACAAATAAGTAGGCAACGGAAAGGATGGAGCCAGGAAGCCAGGAAGTGTGACTCAGAGATCGCTGTGAACTTTACTTGGGCGGCCCTGCCAACTCACTGCTTGGAAGGGGAAGCTCATCTTAACGCTGTTTCCTCTGAAAGACATTTCAAATTAATCTCACCCAAGACAGGAGCTGCTCCACCACCACTGTGGGTCAGGGGACCTTCCGGTGCCGGTTCTCTGGTTCAAGCTGCAAGCTTCTAGCTGGGAGCTCGGGAGGGCACATTGAGAATGGTTTATCTTCACACCCTTCCCGGCAATCCCTAATGCTGGTGGATTCCTCAGAGCCGGTCCAAATCCCAGAAGGTTGCTGAGAGAAATGAGAACATATACATTGGCTCAGCAGAAATGCAAAGTGCTCTCCAGCTGGGAGATCTGAAAGAAGACGCCCAGAGTGTGGATGGAGTTCCGTTCAGCAAACATGGCGGCTTTTTTACAGGGAGATCTGGGACTGGGCCTCAGGGGCCCTGCCATTTCATCATGACTCTCATTCCAGTCCCTTTTCCTCCCTCCTTCCCTCCCTCCCTCTTTCTTCCTTCCCTCCCTCCCTTCTTCCCTTCCTTCCCTCCATACCTCCCTCCTCACTTTTTATGTGCATGTGTGGATCTGTGTGAATGCCACAGTTTGCACACACATCTGGAGGCAGATGTCAACCTCGGGTAACACCTGCCCTGTGTTTTTGAAATGGAGGCCGGCTGCTTAGTCTTCTTCCTTGTGTTTTTGAGATAGGAGGTAGCTGCTTAGTCTTCTTCCTTTGTGTTAGGATCATGAAACACACCAGGGTGCCCAGCCTTTTTATGTGAGTCCTCAAGATCACACTGTGTCTCTATCCTCACACCAAGCCTCTTGCCCAGTGGGCACTCCCACACTCTGGCTTATCATTGTTTTTATCCCACAGAGCTGGGGTGACCCACACCATCTTCCGGGTAGGAAAGAAAAGTGAAGGGAACCTGCCTCCATCTTCTCTGGCTAGTCTGTTATGTTCACCAGAAGCCAGTGAAAAGTCTGTGTTGGGATTGGGTTACTCTTTCAGAAATGCCTTCTAGTTTTACATATATTAAATACAAATCAACATTTGATGGTCTTTATTTTAAATTTAAAAAATTAGTTGACACAATAGTAGTTGTACAAATTCATGGATGATAGTGTTTCTAATGATGCCCTCTTTGTCTAACTCAGAGGAGCTGCTTTTCTGGTGCCTGGCCTTTGGGTGACACGTGGTGAGCCTCTCTTCTCATTTTCAGGACTCAAACCCTTCAGCCTTACATTGCTTTCTGCAAGCCCTTCTCTTCCTGCTCTGAGCCACCGGGGCCCTAAGCTCTTGGGTACCCATGGGCTTGTTTTGCTCCATTTTAATGGCAGTGACCATTTGAAGGAGGGAGGAGGTGTCGGATTTTCCAGCTTTCTGCAAGGGTGTTAGAATCAAAGTGTCGGCTTCCAGAATGTTGGAATATAAATACCCTAAACGTGGTTGTGTGACTCATGGCGTATCACGCATGGTCCTGTCATGGGCTGAGGAGGTGGCAAGATTGCTCAGTGGGTAAGGTACATGTATGAAAGCTTGGTGACCTGAGTTTTATCCTCAGAATTGACAGTTGGAGAGAATCAATGCTAAAAAATTGCCCTATGATCTCCACATGGACACTGTGACACACACACATTCACACACATGTGTGCACAGAAGTCTGATGCGGTTGCCTCTTCTCTGAAGAGGCTGCCTGCTCACTTGTGCTAACATGGTACAAGCAGCAGCCTTTGGAACCACTGTCATCTGGGTCCCCGGGGACTGCAAGGGACTTGGCTTTTCTGCTGAAATATTCAAGTTTTGGTATGTATTAGGGAGTTTGGGTTGCTGGGATGAATACTGAAGCTGAGCGGCTTATAAACAGCAGGAATTTATTTCTTAGTTCTGCAGGCAAAAGGCCTCAGTGTGCCTTGGTCTGGGGAGGACCCTCCTCCAGGCGCAGGCTTCCTAGAAGTCTCACCAGGTCTCACAGCTAACGCCGCATGCGAAGGCTTTGCTCAGAAGTGCTTCACTGCCTTTTAGAAGCACGTTTGGAGAGACACAAGCACAGACTGCCACGCTATGTGTGGTCCTGAGAGCCAATTTTACAGTGTTGTAAAAAACCAAACGAAGAAAGTTTATTTTTCCTTTTAAAATTCTTTATAAAAAGTACAATCATATGTACAAAATTGGCTTTTTATGTACTACAAGAAAAACATGTTTGGCAAAACCAGACACTAGGCTTTGTTTCCTGAAGAGAATGTTCCAAAACACCTCCTTTCATAGTCGAATGAATTGTAGCAACACAGAAAAAAACATCTGAAGTGTTTTCATTTAAAAGTGTATGTTAGAAGTATTTTATTTAAACATATTTTTGTTAAGATTGCTTTGTAATCTCTTTTTCTTAACTGCATTTATTTACTTGTGTGCATTTTTGAGGAGGAGGAAGGACACATGTGTCATGGCATGCATGTGGAGGTCAGGGGGTAACTTGCAGGAGTCGGGTCTCTACCGTGTGTGTCCTGGGGATTGAACTCATGTTGTCAGCCTTGGCGGCAAGCGCCTACACTTACTGAACCATCTCACAGGCCCCTACAATTTCTTATAGTGTGTTTATCAACAGAAACAAATATTGAAGTAAATTAGGGGAAATCACAACTATTATATATACATATATGTATTTACATGTATATATTCTTCCAGTTGTTTTTGTTTCTTTTTAGGTATTTGTTTATTTTTCATTTGTGTGTGTGAGAGAGTGTGTGCACCACTTACATGCATTGCCCACAGAGGCCAGAGGAGGGCATTGGATCCCCCGGAGCTGGAGCTGCAGATGGTTGTGAACCCCTGTGTGGTGGCTGGGAACTGAATCTTGATCTTCCGCAAGAGCAGCCAGTGCTCTTAGCCACAGAGCCATCTCTCCAGCTCCTGCCCTCTTCTGGTCTTTTCTATCATGTAGAGTATGTAGCTGTAGTTCTCATTTACAAATATTTTAAAAATAAAAAATGGATTATTCGTACTTTATTTTGTAGCTCTTTCTCTGCTTAACAGTGTCATTGACTCTTTAGAAATTGTTTTCCAGTAATTCCTGGTGTTTTGCCAAGGGGTGAGCCAGGATTTACTGACCTCACTGTCAGCCCTTCCTGTTTGGACCAATGTTGTGATAAAAACACATGTCTTTTTGCAGTCCTTCATCTGTCTCCACAGGAGTGTGGTGTGATCCAGAGACAAGATCATGGAATCAAAGCTGTCAAGGGCTCCAAGGTTTTGGATGTCTGGTATCAAATATCCCCAGTGCTTTAAGTCTTAGATGCCCCTCTCGACACACACTTCGTTGCTGTCTGCCTCCATTGATGCTCCTTGCTCTTGTGTAGTTAGGACACCATTTATATTTCTTCTCAAGCGTTCTGTTTGTGTGATAGATGGCAATTACTCCAGAACATCTTCCATAGCTTGTGGCGGCCTCTGACGTTGGTGGAACCAGGCCCTCTGAGATGGAGCCTAAGGGTGGGAAGGTCTCAGATGGAGGAAGCGGTGTTGAGAAGGTGGTCAGGGCTCCCACCTCGCAAAGCCCTGGGACTGGCCAGACACTCAGGGATGAGGCACACAGTGGGGGTAGCTGAGTGCCTCACAGCCTGAGACCCATAGATGTGTGATACCAACAGCAGACCCCTGTCGGGACTTCATGACTCTCCTGACGCTATAAAGGAGAAATAATGAACTGGAAAGCTTGGGTCAGGTAATCAGGGGGAATCAGAAAAGACAACTGAATGAGAAGGTCTCTCTCTGTGCTCGGGCTGGCTCATCCTGGCCAACCACATGGCTATTAATACCAAAGAAGACAAATGTTTCTCAGCCTGCTCTCGCACAGATCACACTCCTCCCCAGCCCCACAGCAATGCTTAACTCTTGGGTGAGCCTTCCAAAGCCAGACGATGGTAGTGTTGTCTGTGAACTCACCAGCTCTTCACATCCTGGGGTTTTCTGAGGTCCGTTCACATCTCCAGGGCTTCCTCTCCCTTTGGCCAATGCTCTACCACTGATAAGTAAGCAGTTTGGAAAATTATTTTATGATTTTTTTAAAGATAAAAGAGCCAGGCATGGCGGGACACACCTTTAATCCCAGTACTTGGGAGGCAGAGGCAGGAAGACCCCTATGAATTCAAGTGCAGCCTGATTTACATAGCAAGTTCCAGGTCAGCTAGGGTAGCAGAGTGAGACCCTGTCTTAAAAAAATAAGGTAACAGCACAAATTGTGTCTATCTCACGGACAGAAGCAAGTCAGAGTTCGACAGTGACAGGAGAGATTGTCCACTCATCATCTGCATTTGGGCAGTGTTTATGGTGCTGGAGATTCAGTACAGTTCTCACTGCTCTGAGAAGCATCTGAAAATGTAACTTCAGGGAGAAGGGGTTTAAGTGTGCCTACAGCCCATCATTTAAGGGAAGGCATGGTGGCAGTCACTTGAGGCAGCTGACAGAGAGAACAATGTATTTGGTACTGAGTTGGTCATGAGCTTTTAGGGCAAAGGATCGGAGGGTCGTGGCTTTTGCATGTCAAGCAAAATGCTTAATCAACATGCTTAATATTGATTGCCATCTTGACAGGCTCTAGAGTGGCCCGAAACACAAGCCTCTGGGCCTGTCTGGTAGGGATTGCCTAGATTAGGTTAACTGAGGTGGGAAAACCTGGCAGACAAGCTTGCCACCAGATTGTGTGCTGAGGCTCCAGAGCACATAAAGCCAGAGAAAGTGAGCTGAGCTTCACTGCCCTCTGATTTCAGTTCCTGCCTGGATTCCTTCCACCATGACGGCCTCTACCCTTGAGACTCAGGCCAAGTAAGTCTTTCCTTTTGTGAGTGCTTTTGTCAGGTAACTAATTAATTCAGGTTCCTTTCCAACCTGTGCAGAAGGGAGCTTTGCAATGAATGGCCTGGCTCTACCCTTCCCATACCCCCTTGTGGTTGGAGCTGATCACGTGGCCCGTCCCTTGCCGTACTGTGCCCCAAGAGTGCTGGCGTGTTGTCTCAGAAGGTTGATGCTTTCCTTCTAAGCAGGGACAGCATTAATTGACACAAGCCCCTCATTCTCTATATCTGGGGTGCAGATGCCGTCCTGCAGCAGGCAGCTACTGTTCCAGAAGGAAGACAGAAACTTCCTGCTCAGGGCACCACAGTCTTGGGTTCCTGGCAGTTTTTAAGCACCTGTACAGCTAGCTCTAGGCCACAGATCTGGACTCTTAGTCACGCGAGGAAAAGAAAAGCCTTATTTGATTAAACCATTCCTCCTGGGTTTCTCTGCACCGAGGGTTAATGCAGCTGCAAACCCACACAGAGCCAGATAAGTATAAAAATCTCCCATCTCATGGTCAAGGTGATGGCTGCCAGGAGCTGCTCCAGTTCGCCTCCGGAGAATGCTAGGCAAGTGACACAGATTTTACAGGAACCCAAGGGCACACGCTTCCAGCTCACAGTGACTGTGCGCCGGGAACCCAGCCTCCTCCTCTAGGGTGTCACTTCTCTTGCTTTCTACAGATGGCTTAGGCCCTGTGTTGAGACAGCTTGAGAATTCTGCAAGAACAGGGCTTAGCCAGAATCTGAAAGGCGTGTTAATGAGGCGTGAATCAGGTAGGGTCAGCTGAGGGGATATTAAGGGGCAGGTCCATCAACTGCACAGAAATGTGCTGTCTGTAGGGGTGCACCCATGGCACAGTAGTGACCACTAAGATGCATGTCAGGCGCATTTCTGGAGGTGGAGGCCATGGCCACTGTATGGTAAAAATGCACTAGCCTTCCTCAGTTCTGCTGTGGCTTGTTCCTGCTGCCCTGAAGGTGGAACTTTTAAGTGGAAATGCAGAGCCCAGAGTGGCTGTGTTCTGCCGTAGTTTTGGTCACTTGTGAGAAGTAGAAGTAAGCGAGGGACCACCCCCTTGCATACCTGGCCAGCTGGACACAGCGGCCATTGTTGCTTGTGTTTAAACAAAAAGAAGCCCGCAATGGGAGGGGTGCTGGCTTTCTGAGTACTCAGAGCAATCAGCAATATGTACTATTACTTTTATTAATCTCAACACCAGCATACAAAGAGCTCCATCTTGACATTTCATACACACAGGGCCTTACACTTGGTTTTCAGGTGCTCTCTCCCCTCCTGGCTGCTTTCCTTCCCTCCCTCAGGTGGTCCTCTATGCTTGCTCACCATGTGTGTTTTACACCTCATCCCTTAGCTTTCAAGAGAGCTCCCTGTCCCCTCTCTTGCCCTTCCCTTAGTCTCATGATCTCTCTCTCTCTCACACACACACAATGTTTAAATCTCGGTTTTGTTTAGAAAAAGATACGTGTTTGTTAATGGAAAAGTAATTCTTGGAGTCAGTTCAAATTGAATATTGCTGAGAAGTCTTGAACAATGTTATTTGCAGATAAGACAGCGCAGCTGCCTGAGTGTCCTGGGCTGATGTATGGAGACGATGGCCAGAAGAGGGTGCTCACTGCGGACTTGGTGCTGTTTGAAGCACTCAACCCCACCAGCCCCACAGCTCATGAATGACAGTCATTGTCATTGCTTACAGATGAGCTACCTGGCCAGCACAAACACTTGCTATTCCATTCTCAAATGCTCTTTAACGGGAATGCCATCACAGAGCTGAGAAGCCTTTGGCTCAGTTATCAAATGCGTTTTACTGTTTTGTTTTCACGTATTTTCTTTCCTATAACCAAGAGGATATTTCTTCTGCTTTAAATGAGCTCCTGAGTGGTTCTAGAGGGAGAGAAATAACAGCGTGGCCATGAGGAGGATGATGTGGGAAGCAGGGGTGACTTTCTGTGGCTCTTGGGGATTCATTACCAAGGATATTTAATTTAGGGTTAATAATCATTTTAACCAAGCCATTAAAGAATGTGCTAAACTAGCAAGAAAGAAGGAAAATGAATTTATGATCTGAGATTTGGAGAGGAAAGCTTTGCTCATTAGCCAACAGCTTTTCTTTTGTAACACAAATAAATCTAATAACGTGATAACGGCCAATTACGCATTTTATTAAGTTTTACAAAGCTGTGTTACTGACCCTTCCGTGCTCACTGCTGCCCTGTCCTGTCAGTCATGAGGGTCTGGTCTCTGGCCTGAGGGTCTACTTCCCGTCTTTATTTCCCACAGCATTTGGCACAGGTGCTGTCTAAAACGTCCAGCCCTGAATCAAACGGGCTCGAGAACCAAGCACCCTGCATCACTGCGGGGGCCGCTTCTCTTCCCCCATCCACCAACAACTCTCCACCACTGCCATGTACCAGGCATAGCATGGTACGGAAGAGCCTGCACATGCCAGCCCATGGGGGCATGGGGCGCAGTGGGCTGTGCTGCAGAATTGGCCCTTCAGTGAAGGGAGGCCACCGCCCTGGTTCCTGTCCAGAGTGCTCCTCCGGGACGGGGTGAAGCTGGTGAGAAGCAGCGACGCCACAGCCATGCCGTTTGGCCTTTCCCTGGACGGTCCTCTTTGATGGCTTCCTGTGGGCAGTGGAACCTGCTGTAGTTCAACCCAGTGCCTAGTTTGCCAAAGGCTTCTGCCAGGCACTGCGACTCTCCTGTTGCCTAGTCAGAAAGCCCCTTTCCGTGACGTCATTAGTGGAAGGAAGGAGGGAACTGAAAATGCCATTCTGCCCAGCTCCATGCCCAAAGCGTGGAGCTGAAGACGCCCCTCTGCACAGCCACTGGCTTCACCAGCTTGTGCAAAGTCCACTTCTTTTCCCCGTGTGACCTGAACATCTGGACTGGCAGGAACACAGGCCCGCTAGTGTTGGTTAGGGAGGCCTCAGCTTACGTTTAAGGAAACAGACTTCAGCATGGACGTCAGCTGTTCTGCGGGCTGCTGCCCCTGTCAGTTCCTGTGTCTATGCAGGCCATTGCCACCCCCAGCATAGTCTTCCCTTGCACTCTGGTCTCGGACAGTGAGTGTGTGCCTCGTGAGAGCAAGGACCTGAGCTGGATCCTCAGAACCAATGACAGAAAGCCTAATGTGGCGGAGTAAGCCTGGATCCCGGGAGTCGGGCTGCGGAGAAGATGGCTTCCCCTGGGCTCCCCGCCAGCCTGGCCTAGCGGGTAGAAGCCAGACAGTGAGGGCCCTGTCTCGAAACAGCTGTAAAGTGTCCTGAGGAAAGGGACTCAAGACTATGCACACACACGTGTGCACACAGACGCACACGAAGGAGGGGGAGGACGAAGGGCAGGAGCAGCCACCAATGCCAGCAGCAGCGAGGTGTAGTGGCCCCGGCGGGTAGACTCAGCGCTGGGGAGGCAGGGGCAGCAAGACCAGATCAAACCAGTCAGGGCCACGTGACAAGACCCCGTCTGGAGACAGACATGCACACACACACACACACACACACACACAGGCACACAGGCACACACTATCCTCATGCACACACAGCACACAACTGGGACGAGAACAACATGCTGGCGTCTCCAAGGCTCGCCCTGTGTGGGTGGCTCCCACACAGGCCTGCTCCTCACGCGGCTCTAGAATCGTCCTTTCCCATCTTTCCCGGAACATCGTTTTAGTCAGACACCTGGCAGAGCTCCAGACCCGGAGACAGCAGGGTGAGGACAGGCTGAGGAGGAGGCTGAGGACAGGCTGAGGAGGAGGCTGAGGAGGAGGAGGCTGAGGAGCAGGCTGGGGACAAGCTGGGGAGGAGGCTGAGGAGGAGGAGGCTGAGGACAGGCTGAGGAGAAAGCTGGGGAGGAGGCTGAGGACAGGCTGGAGAGGAGGCTGAGGAGGAGGCTGAGGACAGGCTGAGGAGGAGGTTGAGGAAGAGGCTGAGGACAGGCTGGGGAGGAGGCTGAGGACAGGCTGAGGAGGAAGCTGAGGAGGAGGCTGAGGACAGGCTGGGGAGGAGGCTGAGGAGGAGGCTGAGGACAGGCTGAGGAGGAGGCTGAGGAGGAGGCTGGGGACGGCTGGGGAGGAAGCTGAGGAGGAGGCTGAGGAGAAAGCTGAGGAGGAGGCTGAGGACAGGCTGGGGAGGAGGCTGAGGCGGAGGCTGAGGACAGGCTGAGGAGGAAGCTGAGGAGGAGGCTGAGGAGGAGGCTGGGGACAGGCTGCATGAAGGATCAGCACTCGGCTCCTGCTGCTGATGTCCGTGTGGCCTTTACCTTATGTCTCCTCAGGGCTAAGCGCAGCTGGCACTGCACTGTCCCCCTTCAACTTTATGTTTCCATCCTTTGTGCCTCCGGAACCTCCCTGGTTGTGGGCTTCACCACCTTCTTCCCTGGACCTCTGCTACCCAGGCTGTGTGCTCTGCTGCTCTGCACCTCGGGGACAGGACGCGTGAGTGGTTAGGACACTAGGGGATCAAGTGTGGCAGGAAGGGGCAGGCTGAGGGGGGTGCCCACAGCGGATCCTCTCAGGCCCTGGCGAGGCCTCAAGAGCTGCTGGCCTTGGGCAGACAGTGCAGGTCTCTATTTCCCTTGACTGAATGATGTGTGCAGGACACGTGTGACCTCACACAGGGCTGGGCTGGGCCAGTATGGAGGCCTGTGCAGGCAGCCAGGCGGGGGCAGCCAGAGAAAGGAAGGAGTGGTGTGAGAAGAGGACAGAAGTACAGTCAGCTGAGGAGCCCAGGGAGGAGGAACCCAGAAAGAGAATCCTGCAGCCATGAAGGCTCAACTTCTACATCATTACTAAGATCCTGGATTTGCAGTTACTCTCAGCCTCAGTGGCCAGGCCATGGTGAGGTGGGGGGGTCACGAAGAGAAAGCACTCCTGCTGGGTAGTGTCAGTCAGCACAATGCTGCTGTCACAGGCCGTCACAGGCCCTGTCAGGAGAGAAGTGCCTGATGCCATCACAGGCCTGTCAGGACAGGTGTGTCCTGACTACGCTTCCTGGGGCTTTCATGACGCCTTCCACGTCCTGCTGTCTCACGGCCTTTTAAAGCCCCAAAGAAGCAGCAAAGGCCACTCCTCAGCCCTGAGTGGAGAGGCGGAGCCAGGATGGTTCCAGGGCTTCCTGTCGTCATGGAAAAGTACCACACATGCCTGACACAGGTGTGCATGTGTGTGAGGAGTAGCCTGCCTCTACCCCCAGAAGAAGCTCTTCCATAACATAGCAGGCTGTGTCACCCGTGAGAGGAAGCAGATTCTGAAAGGTTCACTCAGCGGACCAAACCGCGGCAGGAGGAGGAGAGACAGTTACAACACTGGGGTTTCGGCCCTGGCTCGTGCGTGAGGCAACTAGGAAATGCAGAACTTCTGCATTTGGGCTGTTCCCCACCTTGCAGGCCAGAGCCTCAGGTGGGATGAATGTCAAACATGTGTAGGAGACATTGGACTCTGCTCTGTTCCATAAGGGTTTCCGATAAGCCTGGAGCAGCTTGAAAAAATAGTAGGGTGCAGGGTGAGTGGGAAAGATAGCCAAGATTGACCTTTAGCCTTCACAAGCAGGTGTGGATGTGTGCACAAGCATGAATGTGTGTGTGATTGCATGTACACACACACACACACACACACACATACATGTGAAAACCTGATGACTGCATCCTCTGGGGTTGTTACCCCATAAGCTTAGCATAGACAGCCTGGCGCTGCACACAGAGAAGTTTGAATCCTGGCACTTCCTCTGGTGACAGGAGGAAGCAGAAAAAGGGAGGTGGCAGATGTGGGGTTCGGGGGCCACAGAAATGAAGAGGGACAGACAGAGCCAAGGTTTTTCCTCTTCCAGGTAGGCCCTTGATGAGGGGTGGGGATGGGGCCACCTTCCGCTGCTTCCTCACTAACACCACCCCCTCGGGTGCTGAGAACCTTGTTTGCTGTGCGTTGACCGCTGCGGGGCTCTTCTAGGCTGATGGCTCTCACCTTCCCAGTGCTGTGACCCTTCAACACACTTTCTCGTGTTGTGGCCCTGACCATAACAGTATTTTTGTTGCTAGGTCAAAATTGTACTTTTGCTACTTTATGAATCACACTGCAAATATCTGTGCTTTCCAATGATTGTAGGAGACCCCTGTGAAAGGGCCATGACCCTCAGGTTGAGACCTGCCATTACAGGAGCACCTACACTGGACATGCTGCTGAGGTTCTCTTCAGAACCTCTGCTTCTCAGTGCTCCCAAGGCTTTCCATATCCTCGGAGTTTGAGATCTGATTGCAGGTGGCCACAGCAGGGCAGCAAGGCTTCCGGAACAACCCAGGAGAGAACAGACCCCAGATTCCTGAAGTCTCAGCCTTGAGGACAGAGGGTGGATGAGGTCAGTGGGCTGAGGGAACTGGACATGGTCCCCTCACCCGTGCCTCGGCCCTCTGGGCACAGCAGGTCTTGGGTGAATTGAGCAGCCTCAGAGAGGGTGGGAGGGCAGCAAAGCCCGAGGAGGCTGTGCAGGGACACAGGCATGGAGCCACCATCCTGTGATAAGGATAAGGAGCCAAGATGCTTCTGTGTGTGATGACGATGGTGTGCTCACAAACTGACCAGTAACAGCAGTGCCCCTTCCCTGTCCGCCACAGCACCCTGTTGCCACCTTCATATCTCTTTCCGCATTACTGCCTCTCACTGCACCACCGTCAAGCCACTGTATGCCGAGCAAGTTGTCGGACTTCTGTGAGTCTCTGCAGTCCTAACTGGGAAGCAAGGGTCATGATGAGCTTATCAGTTACTTGCCTGGCTGTGACAAAACCAGCTTAGGAAGGAAGGGTTCGTTTGGGCACACAGTTCAAGGGTTCACTCCATCATGATGAGGAGAGCAGGATGGCGAAAGTGCGAGCAACCGGTCCCCTGGTGTCCTCAGTCAGGAAGCGAGGAGAGGAGTGCTCAGCCCTCACAGTTAACTCAGCCTGAAAGCTTCTCTACAGCCATGTCCAGAGGTTCGTGTCCTGACTCCTGACCCAGTCAAACTGACACTCAGTTTCAGCCGCTGCCGAGAGCACTTCTGTCATCTGAGTACCCTTTACCTCCTCAGAGAAGGAAGGCTGCCTGGTGAACAGAGGTAAATGATCCGATGGTTCTGGCAGATCCTTTACAAAGTGGGTTTCTGCTGAGGTGTCCCTGTGCCAGTCAGCAAAGCAAGCCGCACAGACCAATGCCGGAGAGAGAGTGCGAGATTTGCAGAGGCAGGGTTTCATGAAGACAGTAAATGTTAAGCTCTGGAGGATTGCTAAAGCCACATGAACTTAGCAGACACCAAAAACCTTGTGGACTTAAGCCAAGAAAAGATGTCAAGTACCCAGACAAAGGTCTGGTGCCCTCTGTTCTTGGTCTGAGAGCAAGCCCTCAATTGCTCCCTCTCTCGTGTTCATATCAAATGTTTAGTGCACTAGCCCTGGTTCAGAACACACTACAAACAGCAGAAGTCTCACTGAAGACATGTTTTTGTAAAACACAAGATAAAACACATCTTTGTAATCTTTGATTTCATTTTTTCAAGCCTGAAAAACAAATCTGATTGAGTTTTTCCAGGAACTTGAAATAGCATTTTGTTCTTTTCCGGGTGGTTTCCCTCAGGCTGCTTCCAGTGTGCTGACCAGATTTCTGTCCTCCCAGCTCCCAGACTGCAGGGAAGGAGGTGGCATTACCCTCCTGTCAGCAGCAGGGGGAGTGGTTGTCCCCGGGGACTGCTTCTGCAATTTGGCCTGGCTTGTTGAAGAAGTGGGGTCTCCTCTTGTTTTACTATTTCAGGTGCAGGGAGACCCCAAGTTCTGTATGCCCACAGAGACACACATGAAGAAAACCAAACCTCAGGAACAAACAAACAAAATCGAACTGTGAACATGCTTACTCACACCTCCTGAAGGTTCAGCCCACAGCTCCTGGGGCGACGTTTCCAGGAGAACAGTCCTATCAGAGGGCCGCCTGAGCCACTAACTGCCAAGTTCAGCCCCTTCAGAAGCGGAACACAGCCCCCTTCCCACCACCTCGTCAGCCCTTACTATTCATTATCTTTCTATTTTTGTCCCCTCCTGCGGCTGCAGGATGCTAAGTCTACTGCTTCCATTGTGTTGCCTGGTTATGAGGGTTTGAAAATCCTACCTATGAACAGACACACCTCTCCTCTATCTATTCTCTATACGTTTTCCAATTTTCTCTTGTTAGTTTCCAGTCTATGTAACTGGAAGTTTTTGGGTACTCCGTTTTGGTTATTTATTTTGAGTATGTATATGTGTGTGTGTCTTCACCATAGTGAAAGCATGGAGGTCAAAGGAACAGCTTTCAGACCTTGGTTCTCTTCCTCCACCACTTGGGCCCGGAGGATCCAACCCTGGTCATCAGACTTGTACCCACTGAGCCATCTCACCGGCCCCCAAGTTTTTAAAATAATCGAAAATACTTTTACCTGTTTGCCATGGTTATCTGTTGAATAGAAATCACCCAACATGGTTTGCTGAGCTTGTGTGTGTCTCATCGTTTTTCGACCTCTTGCTTATGGGGGTATCCTCGCTAACTGCCTTTGCTGTCTTTATTGATGTTCAGTTTGGAGTCTTCCTTCAGAAGGGGCGGGGGGGGGGCTGCACAGGCGGTCCGGCCTCCTGCTCCCGTGGACTGAGTGCTCTGTTCCCTGTGGCTCTGTGGAACTCTCTCACCTTCATCGCTATGCTACTTCACCACATGGAGACACCTGTTTGGATGCCTGCCTCCCACTGTAACTGTCTCACATCTCATTTTCAAACCTTATGAAAGCCGTTCAGGCTGCACATCTTGTTTCATGATATCATGTTCAGTGTAATAATATAAAAGCCATATTTTAGCAGTCCAAAGCCAGAACTCCATGGTCGTATAACAGGGAAATAAGAATGTTTGCCATGTGACATGCACACGACTGTATCACATTTCATTCTGTGGATGGAATAAGTCACCGCAATCTTAGTGACTCACATCAGCTCAGGGTTAGCCTCCTAGGTCAGAAGGCTAGTGTGGCTGACAGGGCTCTCCTCGCCCAGGAACTCCCAGGGAGAGCCTGCTCTCGAGCTGCTGCCAGCTCCCAGCAGTCTTGCTCACAGCCCTGTCACGAACTTCTGACTCCATTGCCTCATCTTTTTCTGATTCTCCTGACTCCTTCCTTCTCTTATTAAGACCCATGTGGTTTGTGGAATCCATGAGCTAGCCCAGGCTTCTCTCCCCATCTGAAGAGCTTTGTTATGTCTGTAGGGTCACGGTCCTGGGGGCTGGTGGTTAGAATATTGCATTAGTAACTTTTGTCACGCCTGTGACACAATGCCTAGTAAAAGCAATGTAAGGAAGGGAATGTTTGCTTTAGATCTCAACATTTGGGGGTACAGTCTACCGTGCTGGGAAGGTGGCAGGGATGGGGGGCAGGAAGAAGGCAGTGAATCCTGGTGCTCATCCAGCTGCTCTGGAAACACCTCACAGGTGTACCCAGACTCTGACCCAGTCACCTCGGCAATGGGGTAAGACATTGCAGACAAGAGTACTGTCATGACTTGGTTTGAAATGTCCCCACAGGCTCACATGTGGTCCCAGTTGGCAGTGTTATTTCCAGAGCTGCTGAAGCTTTGGGAGGTCTAGCTGGTAAGAAAACCAAGGGTGAAGTGGGAAGTAGGTTAAGTGTCTTTGGTGATTCCTGGTCCCCAGCCCTTTCCTCTCTCTCTCTGCTTCCTACAGGCTGCCGTCACAATAAGAGAACTAACACAGACATCTTTGAGGAGCCATTATTTTGCCTACTGCACCTTGGACAGATAACTTCTTATCTCTGAATATCAGTTTCTTTATAAGATAAGGGTTGAAGAATAAATAGAGGTAATGGGAAGGTGGCCGGCAGCTGAGAGTACTGTGCTGTTCTCGAGGAGGCCTGAGTTCCGTTTCCAGAATCCGCACAGCAGCTCTCAACTGCCTGTAACTCCCACTCCAGGGGATGGGATACCTCTGGCGCACACACACGGGGAGAGAGAGAAAGAGGGTGCACAGACACACACGCAATTAGAAATAACAAAAATAATCGAAAAATCGGCAGAACTTGTTTGCCTGGCTCCGTGCTGGTGAAGTGGCCGGCAGTGTGGTGAGGACCGGGTTCATGGTGGTGTGGCTGCTGCCGGTGAGTACAATGGCTCCTGCTGGTTTTCTGGACCAGTTTCCCAGCACAGCCAGGGATGGGGGCAGACGATAACCTGTGTGAGGCTGGGAACAATCTAAGGATGCTATTTTTTGGTTGTTGTGTTTTTGAAAGGATGCTGTGTTTGCTCACTCCCCCATTGACTTTCTAATCCCTCTCTCCCCCTTCAGTCTTAGAAACTGTTGTAGTCCCCAGGTGGGCAGTGACCGTCCAGGGACTGGGAACTAGATGGGTGGTGGCTGCAGCCTGGGGAAGCCCCTGTCTTCTTCCTTTGCTGTTCATTCACTTCCCTTCCATCCCTTCTATCCCGCTGGCCATAGTTGTTGGGTGATAGCAGAAAACACTTAAAACCAGCCTGAGGGACAGAAGGTAGGCCTGGAAGCCAGGTCGGTGCCAGTGTGCCAAGGGTGTGTACCTGTGCACGTGGGGTGTTTCTGCCTGCTTAGGGATCCCTGCTACACATCTAGGATGGAGAACACTTGCACTTCTGGCTTCTGTGTGGCCTGTGCCCTCCTCCCCTAGCCAGAGTGCTTTCAGCGCCTCTGCCAAGCCACAGGGGAGACTGGCAGCTTCCTGCCAGGCGAGGAAGGCTGTAGCACCTCTAGGCCAAGGCGCCATTGGAGCTCCGCGTACAGACACTCAGGTGACCCCAACAGCTACCAGTTGGTGCTATTAGCTTCCTTCCGGCGGAGGAAGCGAGGCTCAGAACGGTTTAGTGGCCCAGCTACCGGGAGACTCTGAGCCCAGACAGTTTGGCTCCAGAACCCTAAACCCACGAAAAGCCTGGGGGCTCTTGTTTGAAGGCGGTGTTGGAGGGTCCGCACTGCATCACCGTTCCGGTCACCTGAAATCCAGAAGCACAGGGTACACCTAGCTCCAGCCTGTCCAAGTGGACTGTCCAGTGGCTCCTTGCTAAATCGAGCTGGTCAGAGCCATCTTTTCAGTGATGACACAGGGCTTTGACGCTTCATCAGACTCTTTGCTGCAGATTTCATCATCGTTTTCCTCTCAGTGAGTGATACAGAGGCCACCTACTCTCAGCTTCCTTCAAATGTGGCCTGGAAAATGCTCCCAGTGGCGTTCCTAAGCATATGTACCTAACAAATTTAAATTTATTAAAAGAACTAAAAACCATCATAATGCATTGTCCAACAGCATTTTATAGCGACAACATGAAAGCTTCCATATTATCTACCAATCTACAGCTACTTTAACCCTGCACAGTATTTCATTGCTAGAATTTACTCAGATTTAATTACTCACTAGCCTCAGTTTTCACTTCCAGGTTGCTTCCCTACCTTTGCCTTTGTAAACGCTGAACCCAGAACGCAGTAATCTCTGTTACCCCTCTGCAATTCCTCAAGGACAAACAGGCAGCAATAGCTTTGCCAGAGCAAGAAATTGCTCTTTCTGTTTTTCTTTTGTAAAAAAGGTCCATGTAGCCCAGGCTGAGTTCAGAACTCACTATGCAGCTGTCTTGGTCAGGTTTTGTTTGTCTGTCTGTCAAATGACTAGGGTCATTTTGGAAGAGGGAACTTCAATTGAGAAAATGCGTCTGTCAGTTCAGGTAAGTCTGTGAGGCATTTTCTCCACTGATGGCTGATGTAGGTCGGCCCAGCCCAGTGTGATTGCGCCACCCCCAGGCTGAGGAAGCCATGGGGAGCAAGCTGATGAGCAGCATCCTCACGGCCTCTGCTTCAGTCCCGCCTCCAGGCTCCTGCCTGAGTTCCTGCCCTGACTTCCCTTCATGATGAACTGTGACCTGTAAGATCAAATAAACCCTTTTCCTCCTGAGCTGGTTTTGGGCATGGTGTTTTATCAGGGAGATAGAAAGCAAGGTGGAACAGCAGCCAATGATGACCTTGAACTTCAGATCCTCCTGTCTGCACCTCCTGAAGGCCACAGCCGTATACCACCATGCCTGGTTTTATGCAGTGCTGGGGACTGAACCCAGGGCTTCGTGAATGTTAGGCAAGCACTCTGCCTCCTGACCTACACCCCCATCCCAGAGAGCCACACTTTTAAAGGGTCAAGTTATTCTCCAGAAGTTGAGCAGGTCCCCACACCGCCAGCTAGAGTATGTGTGCTTGCTTTCTCTCCTACTTCTGGGTATCCGTGCTCTGGAGACTCTTCAAGGAAAAACAGGTTATATCTTTGAGGGGGGAAAAAAATGCCTGAATAGCAACCTGCCAGATTTCAAGAGAGGTCACATGATCACAGGCATTTGAAGTGTTTAGGAAATTCAGTTTGTTCAAGATGCTCCTGGATTCAATGAGATTCTGCAAATCCACAGCAAAACAGGAGGGAAAGGGAAGTGGAGATGCTAATCTCCAAGCCAGATTCCTCAGGCAGGAGGCAGACACTGTCTATCAAACGGAAGAGGTGGCGTTGGCTCTCTGGGCAGCTTTCCCATCCTCGGGCCTGAAAGAGCTGCAGACCTGCTGCAGCCGCATTCAACCTGGGCAATTAGAGGTTCCTGTTCATTTCCTTCCCTTCTCATGCTACCAGCTTTCCCTCCTCCCAGGTATCAATGAGTTGGAGTGACAGGTGTTTAAAGGCAGCCTGCCATGCCTCAGCGGCTCGGCTGAGTGAATGACTGATTTCCGTGACATTCTAAACAGCTTTGTGTGTGCGTGTGGAGACCCACAGACCCCTCACCTGCTGCCATCTGCCTCAGAGAGCAGCCGTGGTTTGGGGTTCCAGAGGACGGTGGGATCTACGCAGGAAACAGACAGACTTACTGTCTGTGGGTGTACCTACTGCCTATTTGTGAAAATGACCAGCAGACAGATTTCCTCAGCAACAAAGGAGACTTTCGGGTGTGGCTTATTTTCCTGTCCCTACAGAGGTTGCTTTAAAAACCACTTTTGCCTAACAGACTGGGGACCGTGGTGTCCACAGCAAATCTGAGAGATACATGTGGACCCTGACATTTTCTCTCTCCCCACTCAGCATTGCAGCTAGAGGAACACACATGCATTTGGAGAGGCCCGTTCCCTTTTTATATTCAAGGCTTGTTGCTAAAAAATCTCTTTTAGATGAATTATTAAACCCAATTTTTAAAATAAGGGGAATGCAGACTTCTTGGTTCCATCCTTGTCTCTGATGTATGACACCTGGTGAGCTGGGGTAGGGGGAAGAGGGGAAAGATGAGACAAAGGTCCTTTTCCAGTCCCCAGATTTCCTGGGTGGCCATCCAAGGAGGGACAAAGAAGTGTAAAGAGAGTCTCTCACTTGGCTATGACCCCCAGGATTGGACCTCTCAGGGGTCTCCTGCTGGGGGAGGGGAAAGACCGAGGCCTCCAGCCAGCCAGAGGGGATTCTTGTCTCCCAGAAAGAGGAACACACACAGCTCTGACCACTTTTTAGACAGCCTTACAGGTTAGCAATGGTGGTGGGTGGGACCGCACCGTGGCCTAGATTGCTTAGCTTCAGAAACCTCTTGTTTTGTATTTAAACTTGGATCTCATGTCGGGATCCCTCAGACAGACATGGAATACAAAGGGGTCGAATGGCCTCTTTGTCCAACTTCCCAAAACAGCCACACTGAATACATCTTTTTCTACCTCTTGCTGATTCTTGCTTCTTTAATCACCTAGTGAAGATGCGGCAGAGCCCAGCTTGTCCGAGCCATGGCCTAGCAGCTCTGTAACACCTGCTCAAATAAGGATTCTTCACCCATCGGATAGAAACATGGAAACACCCAGGCCTCTTCTCTTCTGGCCTCATGAAGTGTCAGTTTTGCATCTGTCAGAATTCCTTCAAGAAAGACGCCGTCCTTGGGATGGGGAATCATTTGGTCTACAATGTCAAGGCCGTGGTCTCTGAGAGGAGAGGGGTTTGCGTGGCTGCTGAAGGAGACTAAGCAGGAGAGGCGTTGGAGAGTTGAGGGGACAGTAAGCTGTAGTGTATGTGGCCCAAAGACAGGGGTTTCTGGGGTTCTTTTGCACCCCTAATGTGAGCGGCCTGCCCCACCCCACCCCATCAAAGCTGCAGCAGCAAATACAATGTTTTAAAGCATCAACGCCTTGACGAATGAATATTCGCCTTACTTTTTTTAGAACCCTGTTATAAAATTTATATCCCTTTTTGTAATACATGAATTTTGATAGCAATTATATATAAAAGGAGTTAACTGTGAACTTAGAATCCACGTCTTTGAGGCAGTCTTGGTTGCCACCCAGGCAAGACTTTTCTGCTGGTGCAGGGTAACGTTAGTCTGTGTGGGCCACAAAACAAAGCCCCTTGCACCAGGTAACTTACAAACAACAGAAAGGAGTTGCTCAGAGCTCGGGAGGCTGGGAAGGCCAGAGTCAAATGGCTGTGGATTTTGTGCAGGATGAGAGGCTGCCAGGGTTAGGCTAGGGTTAGGATTGTTCTTCCTCACACATAAAGGCAGACGTGGGGAAGGGATCCCTTAAGGTTCCATCTTGTAGCACTGCCAGTGAGGAGTTAAATTCTAGAAGAATCCAGAGTGAGGTCATGGAGGAGCAAGGTGTCAATCCTCAGGCCTTGGTGAAGCCGAGCTTTGCTCTTACCAGGGTCCACCTGTGCTATGGCTTACTGTCCCCCCAACTCTTCAGTGCCCCTCCAGCCACACAAACCCCTCTCCTCCGAGAGACTGAGAGACCATTGTACAGCTTTAGCGTGCTGCTCACTCTGGTCTAAGCTGGGGAGTGGCAGGTGCTTGAATGTGATCTGAGTGGGGAAGGAGAACCTGGGGCTCTGGGTCAAAACACCTTTGTCTTTAGGTCATGTTAAACCAAGATGCCATGTGAGTAGCCTAGGCTGAATGCAATCCCCATGCTGAGGGGTTTTCGTGGGAACTTTGCCTTTTCATTGCTCTTGCAGAGTATGTGGGCTCTGTTGCCTGCACCAACAGGGCAGCTCACAACCGCCTGCTGGGCGTCCAGTGCCTCCGCTGGCCTCTGCTGGCATTGCGTGCACGTGCGGCCCAAAACACACGGAGGCTCTCTACATACAAAACAACAATCACTAAATGACCTGATCCTTTTAAACACGCATCCAGAGAGAGTTTTTAAGGGAGGGAGCCACATGAAGCATATTCTTGTGGATTTAAACATTTCAGAATAAGAGCAGATTCTCAGAGCTCTCTGAGGAGTTGGGCCACACCCAAATAGCCAACATAGGCATGAGATCAGTCACGGAAAGAATGAGTTTCCAAATGCTGAAGGAAACACATCCCAAGCCTAGAGCTCTGCATTAAGCCAGGCAGCCCTCTGAGGCACAACCCAAACCCTCCAGATTTAAATCTAGAATACCACACCTGGCCCAGCCGCAAAGGGAAGTGATTTTCTGCATCCCTGTCTCCAGTCCCTGAGGTTTCTCCAGCTGTGATGCAGCCTCAGTGACGGAAGTAAATGGCAGACATGTTGAATGAGAAATCCCTATCTCCACCATACATATAACCAGGGAGTTCTTGGATAAAGATTTTATCTAAATGAAAGACAAAACAAGACAAAGCAGTGTCTCTAATCTGCTGGAATGGATTAGAGGGTCCCCAGCGGCACCCATGGCTGGTTGCCTTTCCAATGACAAGATGTCCGACAGAGATGGCTTTCGCTCATGGCCAGAGAGGGCCCCAGGGAGAGGAAGGTAGGACAGAAACCAGGTCCGTGGAGGAGGCAGAGCGTGTGGCCAGGACCCACCTTACAACAGGGAGGGAAGCGCAGAGAGGCCCGCTGCTGCCCTGCCATTTCCTTCCCCTTTGTGTTCAGTCTGGCTGTCAGTCTCTGAGATGGTGCTCCCCACACTCAGGTCATTTTATCTTCCTCCTGCTGCTCTGGAAGCGCACCGACAGACACACTCAGAGGTGCGACCCACCAACCGCACAGGTGTTTCTCTTTGTTTAATGATTTATGTGTGCTGAGTGTCTGCCTCTGTGTGCGTGCGTGTGTGCGTGCATGAGAGAGAGAGAGAGAGAGAGAGAGAGAGAGAGAGAGAGAGAGAGAGAGAGAGAGAGAGAGAGAGAGAGAGAGAGAGAGAGAGAGAGAGAGACCATGTGCATGCAGTACCCACCGAGGCCAGAAGAGGGCATCAGATCTCATTGGACTGGAGTTGCAGATGGTTGGGAGTCACTTAGAGGGTGCTGGGACTTGGCTCTCTGAAGAGCAGTTTTAAAGCCGAGCTGCCTCTCCAGCACCAGACACACAGTTTGAAGGTGGACTTGAGGCACCTGGAGGGAGCGTGCAAGGGAAGGACATTAAGTTTGCGCGGGGACCATGGCTGCAATCCTTCTTTCAAACAAACCCCTCACTCTTACCGCAGGTAAGAGAGAATCCTGGCGAAGTTTGAGGTCTTGGTTCTCCCTGACCAACAGCAAGGCAGGTCTGGTTCTGTGGCCCCAAGCCTGGCTTGCTGCCGGAGGGCACAGGGACCCCTTGCTTTAGCCTCTGAAAGGAGCTGTGTGGGATGGTGGTCCCAAGGGCTCTTGTAGACACCTTGTTCCCAGCGTTGCTTGTTTCTTTAAGGCTAACACCAGCATGTCCAGTGATCTGCTGTGTAAAATCCTTATAAAGAAATTACTTAGTTTTAAAAATTGCATCCATTAGGGGCAGGGGAGGAGCAGGGAAGATCTAACCCAAAGGAAAGGTGTGTGGTGCTGGGACCTGGAGTCTCGTGGTAGGTTGGTGAGATGGGTGTGTATTGCACTCATTTACAGAGCGCTGACAGAACCTGGAAAGGCAAAGAAATGCTGGTAAGTGGCTGAGCTGAGCCTCACATCCAGGTCTGTCTACTCAAGAATCTGAGCTCTTACACACACACACACACACACACACACACGTAACCAACTACGGCCCTGGGGCCTGTGTTCACAAAAGTAAGGTGCAGACTGGAGTTGGCGCAGTTCACTCGCCCCACATCGCTGCAGCCATGAGCCTGTCTAGCACACTGGCCATGGCCCTGTGTCCTGGTGGTTTATCCCAGGCCTGTCCTCCCAGGTTCAGAGCTGGAAGCATCACTTACCAACTGTGGGTGTCTGCTTGGCTCTCCTCAGGGCTCATGTTCAAGGACAGGGCTCCCAGCCAAATGAAAGTAGGGCCTGTGAGAGCCCAACTGCACTTAAAA
Organism: Pachyuromys duprasi; assembly: GCA_028658305.1. Classification (NCBI taxonomy): domain Eukaryota; kingdom Metazoa; phylum Chordata; class Mammalia; order Rodentia; family Muridae; genus Pachyuromys; species Pachyuromys duprasi. The sequence continues at coordinate 1,529,319 of CM053749.1, forward strand.
AATAACAGTGATTGCATGCGCTTCCTTTAATGAGCTCTCTTTCCTGCTTGGCTGCAGCGTGATGCTCAGCCCACTCCAGCCAAGCCTGGGCTAATCCAATAACAACCTTAGCCCAGTGTGGGCTCAGGATCTGGGCTCCGGTGTTCCAATGCTCTCTCCTCAGGCAGGGAGCCCTCCACACACCAACCCACAAACAGGCAGGAGGGGGCAGGGAGCCCTCCACACAGCAGCCCGCAAACAGGCAGGAGGGAGAGCCCAGCAGGGGCCAGCCTGTGTTATTCAGCTCCTTCTTGGTGGCAGCCACTTGCCTTCCGCTGTGTTAATGTCAGAGGCCTACCTTTCCAGCACCTTACCTGAATGCCAAGAGCCAGTAGGAACTTGGGGGCCTCTTCACCTGGGCAGGTGGAATCCCACCTAGCCTCTGCCAGACCTTCACATCCTGACATTTGCCTTCCTTCCAACCTTCCTCTGACCTTTTTTTTTTCTTCTTTACAAAACTCTGCACCCACTCTTGCGCTGCCAGAAACAGCAGTTAGGAGCTGGCAGCAAACAAAATTCACAAGTCTCAGGAAGGTCCTGAAACTCATATGGTTATCCTGGCTCCTCTCCAAGACCATCAAAGCAGGGGCCACTCTGGAGTGAGGAGGTCCTCTCATGCACTCTGGAGCGAGGAGGTCCTCTCACGGGCTGAGCCGCCGGCTCCACCGCTGTGTCCTTTCCAGACTGTCATGTGAATGGGAACATGTGGATGCAGGAGCCATGTGGTGTGAGCCCCCGTGTCACTCCATCATTAGCCGGAGTGACTTTCCTTTTTCCCTCTGTTGGTCCATTTCCCGGTGGGAGGACATTTGTGGTCAGAGGTGCTTTCCCTGAGTCTTTTTCACCCTTGTTTTGGTGTTTCTGCTGCTCCTGAGGTGTGACAGGAGGTGTCCCAGGCTCGCTCTTGCTGCTCTCCTTGTGATGGAATCTGTCTCTGCTTACTTGATGCCCAGTCCTAGCATGGACCCTGGGGATGCTTCCCAGCTCTGAGTTAACATCAGCAGGCACCACACCCACATGTCTCCAGAGTGAGACCTCGGGAGCCTTTAGTTGTTTGGGGCATATGTCTGCCTTTCTCAAGGACAGAGACAGCCTCCCAGTCTCTTCCCTCAGCTGTGATAGTCTGAAAGCAGCCACGCTCAGTTCCTTGTCCTACAGCAGCTCGACCTTCTACCCTGGAGGAATGGCAGCTTGCCTCCCAGAAGCCCCTGCTCCCCTGGCTCGGCAGTTGTTTCTTCTGCGCCCTCTGAGGAGGGCCCAGAGCACCCCGTGAGGGCAGACCTGTTCCCCTAGAAGTGATGGAAGCCGAAGGGCTCTCATGTGAGGGGTGGGTGGACCACTTATGGGGTCACATTAAGAGTGTGTTCCTGGGAGGGACCTGGAGGAAGTGAGTCACTGAGGTGCACCTTGCCCTTACTCCTTCCTCATCCTGTCCCTCCCACCCCATCTCTTCCTGGCTGCTGTGAGGTGAGCAGATTTTTCCTAACATATCCTGGCTTTGCTGCCTCACATCAGGCCTACAAAGAATGGGACTCAGCCTTGGGTCAAAACCATGAGTCAAAGCCGATTTTCTGTCTTTTACTTGTTTCTCACAGGTATTTGTCATCGCTGGGTTAGACTGACTAACACAGTAGCTTTTCTTGGAGAAGGGCACTAATGCCCATCAGGAAGGTTCCTCCTCAGAATCTAACCAATTCTGAGACTTCACATCCAAATGCTAGCACCTCAGAAAACATATGAATGTCCAAGGACACCAAGCCCCTGTACCTGGTTTCCGGGGCTCACTTTTCCTCCACTCAGCCTTTGGTGAGGTCTCCAGTTATCGGAGAAGTCATACCGGCCAACACGGATCTGGTGACATTTGTCTTGGGAAGCAAGCCTCTGGGCCCTAATTTCCCTGGAGGTCCATATTTGTCCTGTGGCCTTAGCTCTGTTACAGGGTCAAGAAAAGCTGAGGAATTTGTTCGCTTTGTTTCCTGTTGTTGGATCAGGATGTTTCCTGTCCGTTCTAAGTTTTAAATGGAGGGTGAGGTGGGGAAAGAGCCACTCTGGTAGTGGAGGGACCATGGCCTAAAGTGAGAGCAGTTTAAGGCCAGCGCTAGCTCAAGGTTGGTCCCCAGTGACCTGCAGGGGTTGGCTCAGGAAACCTCAGCATCTGAGATTTCATCAAGACAGAAATCTGGGGGAAACTTCCAGGCGTGATCCCGTCCAGGCTGTTTCCCGGGCGTGTGGTAACTCTCTGGGTCCTGCGACCCCTAGCACTCGTGAGCCCCCGGTAAGTTCCAGAATCTTCCTCGATCACCTGTCTCCTGTCTTGGCACACCAGCCAACTGGCTCTGGTGACATTTTACTAGTTGTGACAACACTGAATACTTCCGTGCCAGTGAAAAAGCAGCCAGGTCCTCTCCCCCTGAGAAGTCCACATGATATTAACCACCCTGGCACCTTCCCTAGGGCCCCTCATCCTAAAGAGGTAAAATTAGCAAACCAAGTCACTGTGGGACAGAGCTGAGCCCTGGCTGCTTGCTGCCGGTGCCTGCTCTGTGTGGTGTTCAGTGACATGGGCAGGGAGCCTCTCAGAATCCGTACAGCTGCCACTTCCTGCTAAGTGCTACACACACACACACACACACGTGCACGCACACCTCTGAGAAGACATCAGGAGCAGTGATGACTAAGGGCTTTCCAGCAGAAGTTGGACAGTCTAGCAGAAAAACAGGGCTTTGGATATTGGTTCTAGAAGCACAAAGAAGAGGCGGGGAACACATGTGAGGAGCTGAGGAGGAGCGTGAAAGCGCACACCTCACAGTGACGAGCAAGCTGGATGCTCAACAGAGATAAGGTAGGGGCTCTGCCTCGGGACAGCAGGATCAGAGAATTTCAGCCTCTTACTACTTTAAAGAGATACACAATTACAACAAAGTAATTAACTGCTTTGTAATTAATACCAAAATAATTAAATTTGAAATTAAGCACGATAATATCAAATTGTTCAGACAGGACTTATTAGTGTCTAAATCTGATAAATTATTTTTATTAAGGTCAGGATTAAGTCTTAGAGGGAGGGTGTAGCAACAGACATAGTTTTTATGCTGTGGAGAAAGGCCTCCCTGAGTTTGATGCACCTCGAATTCTCTCTGACCACCTTGGAAGCCTCAGGTGGAGGATGGTTCTTCCTACTCCTCCCCTCCCCCTCCAAGGTCTTACACAGCCCAGACTGGCCGAAAGTTCTCCGTACAGATTTCAATGGCCTTGAACTTCCGATCCTCCTGCTGCACATCCTGAGTTCTGGGGTTATAAGTATGCAGCACATCACTGGTTTATGCAGAGCTAGAAGTGAACTTTGTGCACCCACGAGCCTGCTACCCATCAAACTGCAACCCTGCCCTGAATTAAAATGTTCTTGAAGAGAGATTGTTTTCTGGTATTTGCACCTAAATGTGCACTTGGATTTTGAGGTGTAACTGACGTTTCCTCACGGGCTATAATAATTTTTTAGCAGAAGGAGGAATATAAGCTGAAAACATAGAGAGCCAACCTAAAAACTATCTATGGAACAAACATTTAGTGTCTATTTGCTGCAAAATACCGCGCTGGAAAATTCCAGAATGGGCAGACTGTGCGAACTCAGTCTCTCTTCTCTCCAAATGCAGAGAACTATTTCATGTGGTGGGGGGGCGAGGAGACAGCAGTCAAGAACCACTGCTGATAGACAATGTTCAAGTGGTGAACTTTCAGTCCACCCAGCTGGGCCAGCGTGCCCAGACACCACTGTACATGTTTTTGTGAAGGTGTTTTTCTAGGATGACCTTAAAGTCTGTGGCCCTTACCTCTTTAAACACAGGATGGGGGATGCAGCTCTGTGGAACAGGGCCTAGGTTCCATTTACAAGGAAGCAAGTATATGCCTGTAATCTCAGCTTCCTCTGAGCTGAGACAGGAGGATCACAAGTCTAAGGCTAGCCTGGGCAACTTAGTGAAACCCTGTCTCAAAACAAAAGGTGAAAGAAAGGATGGAAGCACAGCTCAGTGATAGAAGCGTCCCAAGTTCAGTCTCCAGTAAGACACATGCATACTCATGTGCACACACACACACACCTATGACAAGTGTTCACTTGGGGTGACCTCCTGTGTTGGGGGCTCAATGAACCCCAGAGCTATTTTGTCTCTCTCAATGGTACATCATCATAACAGCACTGGAGAGTATTGACACGATTTCTTCTCTCGAAGCTGAGTGAGTGCGTAGGACGGCCGTGACCTCGGAGCTCGAGGCCCTGCTTCCTCTTTTGGATGCTCTCACGTCATCTAGGTCCTCTTTCCCTGTAACTTACATTTGGCTTCGTCTTAACAAAAGCCAGGTGAGATTGTATCTGCGTCACACCCTGTCTGTGTTAAAGCTTAGGGATACAGGACCTTGCAGGAAACCCTGGCTGTTGGGAGTTTTCCACCCTGCACTGGGTTTCTGGGGCTGGGAAGGCAGACAGCTTCAGCAGTGTGTGCCTTCCGTTCATTTGTGGGGCTGAAGCTGGGTCAAGGCTTCTTTGACAATGAACTATCGGCTTTTATTTCTAACAGGTGTCAGGTAGCTGCTGTTTTGCCACGGCTTCTGCCTGTGGCACTGTAGCCAGGGTGGCCTGGGAGGCAGTCCCGGTCCTGGTGGGGTGTGCCCACTGAACGGGAGTGCAGGAGATACTCCCACGGGAGGGCGTGCCTAGGCTGCCTGAGCCCCCAGGCTCTGGGCTGAGTGCTGGCCCTGGGGCCACACTGCTGCCGGCAGTGAGTCAGCCTCTGCAATCTGCAGAGAAGACGTTGCCATGACATTTCTTGGGGATGTTGGGACAAGGTGGATGCTGGGTGACAATTTCAGGGGGGTTGGCAGGATTTAGCAGGATTGGGGGAAACTGGTTCTCTTGGTCTATAAAGGCACTGCCAGGCAGGCATGCTGGTGCACACCTGTGATCTCAGCCCTCGGGAGACTGGAGCAGGAGGCTTTGAGTTACATTCCAAGACCTTGTCTAAGAAACTGCTAGGTGCCGCCGATGCCATTTTCATATTGTGCTGTCGCCCATTCTCTGACAGAAACAGGCTGCTGGGTTAAGGTTGGTATTTGTTTTTCCCTATCTATATATTTTGTGCAATAAATGTGCATATTTCTTGCAATAAAAACATCTTAAAATATTTAAAGCATCTGAAAACCCTTACAGGTGATGGACAAGGTGAACCCAGCTTGGCACCTAAGAGTGGCATGAAGCAGGGAAGAGCAGGTGTTGAAATGATAGCCAGTGATGGTGTGTGGAGACCACAGAAGGGTGAGCTGGGGAGCCGGCAGCATGGCTCCAGAGAGTTCAGAAACCAGAAAAGAAGGCCTCCCGCCCTCTGACAGTTAATTCATAATGCAGGCAAAATGGAGCCACACAGAGAAATGCCTAGTCACCTTAAAGAGGCAGGAGGGCTACAGCCAAGCTTATTGTGACTGGAGAAATGAGAGCTAGGGGAAGGGGTGTGTGTGCGTGTGTGTCTGTCTGTGTGTGTGTGTGTGTGTGTGGAGAATGTATGTGTGCATGAGTGTGTGTCTGTGTAGGTATGTATATGTATATGTGTGTATGGTGTGTCATGTCTCTGTGTGTAATACGTGTGTCTCTGTGTGGTGTGTCTGTGTGTGTCAGTGTATGTGTGTGGTATGTCAGAGCATGGGAAAGGAGGCTGAGCTGCAGCATCCTCCCAGGAGGTTGGCAGCCATTGCAACAGGCTCTGAGGGATGGAGTGCGGAGAGAGACCCACGTTTCCCCTTTGCCACACAAAAGAGGAAGGGCCTCGAGTGCTCCTTTGGCAGTGTGGGTGAGTTTGTAGTCAGCGTGGTAGGCAGTGCCCTTTTCCCGCCACCACAGGGGAGCCTGTCACCCTGACAATCCAGTTCACAGCAGTTTCTCGCCTGGAGAGCGAGAGTTGACACGCCCCACACATGAGGACGGGGCACTTGACAGCCCGGTGTGGAGCTCCGGCTGGGCTTTTGAACAGAACAGTCCACCCCGGGCTCGGTCACCTTTGAACATGGTCCCAGCCATTAGCACCCCTCCCCACATGCCAGCAACGACTGTGGTGCTTCCTTATTCCGGGAGATGGAGGTGCCGGCACCGGCGGCCATCCTCCTGCCTCACTGCCATGACCAAACACTGTTCAGACCGCGACTGACTGGTACCTCATGGCTTGTCTGAGGTTGTGTCCCGCTCATCTGTGTCTTCCATGCTCACGGGAACTCCCTAAAGAAAACAGTTTTTCACTCAGGAACACAATCCTTGGACTTGGCTACCAGAAAGCATGTCAGTTTGCCGGCGATTCACAAAGCAATTCACTCAGATGCCCTCACAGCTCCCGTGATGGCACGCAAACCTCACGGTCACCAGGTTTGCAGACAAGGATTCTGGGTTGCCACATGTCTATCTAAAATCAACCCCACCCCACCCCCACCAACTCTGAAGAATGTGCTCTACCGATCGGGCCACATGGAGGCCTGCACTCCGGGCACACCAAGCCCATCTGCCCGTGCCAGGAACTGCAGTCTGATTTTGCATTTTTTTTCTTTCTTTTTTCTGTATTTTTTCTAATTTTTCTCTTCACCTAGAAATAATAATTGTGATTGTTGTTAATTGTGTGTGTGAGTATGTATGCATGTGTATGTGGGAACCAGAGAACAACTTTGTCTGCCATTTTTTACTCTGTCTTCCATCCTCCTCGGTTTTTGGTTTGGATTGGTTTAGTTTTTAGCAGATCTCTCACTGTTTGAAACTCACCAATTTGGCCATGCTGGCTGGTCATCAAGCCCAGGAACCGGCTTCTCCCTGCCTCCCAGATCAGAAGCTCAGAGCACCGTGCCCACCCCTGCCCCTGAGATCAAGCTTAGGCCTCATGCCTGCAAGGAGGCCCAGAACCACTGAGCATATGCGCTGCCCGATTTCTTATTATTGACTTTTTCTTTTTCAGCAGACTAAGGCTTGACTTGGGCAGACCCAAGAATAAGAAATGATTGAGGACGGTGTGTTTTTGGAGGGATTTGTGTCTCTCCTTAAAGGAGAAGACTAAGTGTCTGCCTCCGACTGCAGGGTGGCGGCTCCTGACGCTGAGGCTGTCCCTGGTGTGAACAGGCTGTGGGTGAACCGGAGCAGGCAGCTGGGGAGGGACGTTGCCTCTGCCCGTGCTACGCCGTTCCCCAGCAAGCTCTGGGGGCTGCATGAGCCAAGTCTGACTTGAGGCTGCCGGCCCCAGAACTCAGGCTGGGCTCAGCCTTGGAGGGCATCCCTTCCTCACAAACTGGCACTCAGAGCTTCTGCAGTGCCTTTCTCTTCTCCCGCTGCAAGCCATCACCCGAAAGGGCAATTTTCAAGTGGCTCTTCCCAACAACGCACCCACCAGCACCTGTGGGGTGCCTGTCACCTTCCTCAGGCCCCCTTTGCCCGTTACCTCAGCCAGCTTCATAGCCACACTAAGCGCTCCATTTTCTAGATGAGGAAACAGGCCCAGAGAGTAGAACTGTTGTTGGCGCAGAGCTAGAACTCAAGGGCAAATCTGTGCCTTGAACCACTCTGCTCTCTGTGGCGTCACCGTGAAAGGCTCCTGTGACTCATGTCACATATTGCCGGTCCAAAATGACTGTGTCCCTCGCGTCCCTTCATGTGACTGGCGTCAGTTCCATCTCCACCACCAATTACACCGTCGGCACCTGGGAACCTCCAGCCTCGTGGATTCCGAGGCTGCGGTCCATCCTTGGCTTGCTCTCTGCTGTGGGCTTGTCCTAAAGGGAGTGAGCAGAGGGCGGCATGGCTGATGGGACATGGGTGTTACTGGGAGCCGCCCTGAGCTGAGGGCTGAGGTGGCACAGTGCAGTTTTGCCAGGAGCCTTTCGACACTGTGAAATGACATTGTCATCTGCATAGCTCACACCGGAGGGACTGGGTTACAGGGGACAATGCAAGCAAGCAAGCCTGCCCCTTCTAATGCCTTACGGGGCTGATGATTTTGTGTTGGTCTGCAGCTAGGGTCACCCTTAACTCCATGCAGCCTGTGGACCGGGGAGACACGTCTGGGAAGGGGTGTGTACCGACGTCAAGGTGGCAAGAAGCAGAGTTGGAGCCGTTGGCTTGGTCCGGAGTGCTGCCGGTGTGCCTTGAGAGCCCTGCCATCTGGGCAGGGTTAACAGAAGGCCGAAGCAGCCTCAGGCCGGAGTCCTGGACCGACTGAAAATGAGGAAAGCAGGAGGCTGGATAATCACTCCCCTCTCTGCCCCCAGGTCTGTGGAGATGTGAAGAGTCCCAGCCACAATGCCCTGCCGCATAAATAAACCCTGCCTTTCCTTCCCGCCATGATGGATTGCACCCTCCTCAACATGAATCCAAATAAATCCTCTGAGAAGGGCGTCTGTCAGGTGCCTGTCACAGAAGGGACGGGGCTGGCGATGTGCTCAGCAGTTAGCAGCATTGGCTGCTTTTGTAGCGGACCCGGGTTCAATTCTCAGCACCCACATGTTGGCTTACAACCATCCAGTTCCAGGGGACCCGCCACCCTAACCCTGACCCTGTGGGCTGTTTGTCCTCAGCTCTGTCACAACCGGAGCCCCTCACTGCTGCAGCCACCGCATTCTAACCTTGTTGGGGCTCCCTGGTCAAGGTCTCAGCTGTGGGAGGCAGAGGGCGAGTCACAGTCCCGGGATAAGTGGGTGAGCAAAGGTAAGAGACTGGCCACTGTCTCCGAGTCATTCCTCACAGCCCATTTCCCCTCTAGATGTGGAGAGAGCGATCCGTTCCAAGACTGAACCCCGAAGAGCTGCAGACAGCCCTGTGGTTCCACTCCATCCTGCAGTCCACACTGAGCCCTCCTACAAGCCCTTTCCACTCAACACTGTCCCTGTAGACCAGCATCCAGGGCCACAAGTCTGTGCCCCCCTAGTCCCTGCCTCGGCCTCCCCTTTGGTCTTTGCTGGGTGGAGCCCTGCACATTGGTGTCCTGGGAGGCGGCCGTTGGCATCCTGGTCAGAGCCTGGAGAAGTTGTCGGTGTTTGTCTCTGCTTCAGCTACTGTCTGCAAACGCTGTGCACCCTTCCTGGGAACAGTCCCTCCTCCCCAGGCCCTGTCACAGCTCCAAGTCCCATGTGATGCCTGCATCCACATGACGTCCTGACCCTGCAGGGTCGTGTCCCCCCTTGTATCAACATGGCCACCCTTCATATAAGAACACACATGTGAAACCAGGCTGTGGGCTGAAGTACGGTTGACTAGCCTACAAAATGTGAGGTTCTATGGCTGTCTAATTATCTCCATATTCATTTCTAATGGTTTTCTTTTTGTATAGCACAACTACCTTTATCTTCCCAGGCCTTGGGATATTTTATAATCTCCTGCCAGGAAACTCCAGGGACCTTTGAGTGTCAAAAAACAGCAAATAAAGCATTGGAAGGAACAGGTGCTAGGGGCCATCTCCTCAGATGGTCACCACTGCTGTGAGGAACCGGAGGAAGGGGCCCCTACAAAGAAAGGCTTTGCAGAAGACTGCCCTCCCAGGATGGCCCCTCTGCCCTCGATGGGGCTGTGAGCTCTGGAGGACCTGCAGCTGTCGATGGATGGATTGTCTCCAGAGGCTGAGAGGCAGGAGAATCGTAAATGTGTCGATGGAATTCAGATTTCCCAAGTTTCCCGGCCGCCGTAATAAAGTTAAAAGCAAGGCTCCCTGGACGGGTGCCGAGGCCTTAATGCAGGACACCCAGCCGCAGCAAGAAGACAAATGGCTGCCTGACAGACAGCACTTCTGTGCAAATGTACATGGGTGGGGTAGTGGGCCTGGGAGCCTCCAAGGCCCAGCCCTGCAGGAGCTTGAGGCATGCCCTGCAGGTAGACGGGCAGCCCAGGAGAGGAAACAGGGCACTGCCCAGGCCTCCAGCGCTGGCTTCTCGCAAAGCGGGAAGGAAGATCAAACTCCCTTCTGGCCTTGGCCCCCAGACCACAGCAGTTTGTCTGCAGTGGTGATCTTGCCTGGAACACACCCTGTGGCTTTCAGGAGGCCAATATGATGGGCACACCAGGATTTGGGGTGGGCGTCTCCAGGTTTGATCGGCTGTCGGCCATCCTTGCTGCTGACAGTGGGGACCAAGGTCCTATGCTCCCCCCGACTCCTGTTGGGAGCAGAGTCCCTTTGGGGCTCAAGCCGGAAAGCTAAGGAGATAGCATCTTGTAGAGGAAGGGACTAAGAAGGACCTGCCTTTCTCAGACAGACTGGGACCAGCCGTTGCTGTTTGGTAGACACTTGGGCTTTACTGAGTACCCACTGCGTGCCCGCCATCGTGGCCAGCAGGCCAGGGCTGTCAGCATGGCTGCTTTCTTCTAGAACACTCTGTGCTGACCTGAGAACAGTCATCCAGGGACAGCACCGTGTGCCTTGTTTGTGGGACAGGGAAGCAGCTGGCCAAGGTTGAGCAGGGTAATGTCAAATCATGCCAGAGGGCTCCAGGGGGCAGTGCTGTGGGAAGGGCTGTGGGGGTTGGGAGGAGGAAGATGTATTTACTGGAAATTTCAGGGAGTCAGGATGTTCCACTGCAGCCTTTTTGAAATAACTTTTAGGATGGATTGCCAGGAGAGTGAGGACGCTCACCTCTGGGCACGCTGTCCCTTGCTCGGGAGGGATGTGTCCCCCTCTGTGACTCAATGAGGTCTCCAAGCTCTGCTTGGAGCTCTTGTGGCAGGTAGGTGGAATTCTTCCTGCCCACCAAGGTCTCACCCTGGCCTCCAGTCAATAAACACTCAACAAATACATGCAGGATTCAGGGAGCCTGCACACCCTGCATCCTAGACCAGGCATGGCTGGAGATGTGAACCCAGGGAAGGAACTCTGCCCCTGCCCTGCTGTGTGCTGCACAGGTGACGCCATCTCTCTCAGCATTAGCTTCTTTATCTCCAAAGGCCTTGCTCGTGGCCTTCCCCAGGACCAGGTGAGCAGTGCTTGCTGAAGACTGCTTAACTTAGGATTTTCAAGAGCATGGGGAAAAGCAGGATGAATAATGACTGTGAAGGCTCACCGTGCCAGCAGCAGGTGACCAGGGGGACTGTATTAACCTGCTAAGGTCTTGCAATGACACCCACATTGATTTAGCCTCTTCAAGAGTTAGGATGAGTGTCAGGGAGTAGGCTGGGACTGAGTGGGCAGAATCGCCCAGGGCTGGGGCAGATGCCCAGCTTCCATTGCACTGACAGAGGGAAGCCATCACAGTAGCCAGGGAGGAGGGGAGTAGTCATCTCTCCACAGCAGGCTTTGAAGGCTTTGAGCTGATTTATGTGGATTCTGGGCTACAGGGCCTTGGGGTCATCCACCTCCGTCCTGGGTCTCTGTCTCGTGGACCCTCAGCCTGCCAGGAAAGGCCTAGACATGGAGGGCTTGGCTCCTGTGGAGCTGCTGGACTGTTTACCACTTAGTGATAGCCAAATGGAAGAAGCGCAACATTGATTAATTGCGATTTTTGAATACATATTCACTCTGCTGTTTTATCGTTAATGCACCAAGAAGCTGAACCAGCAATAAGGCCAAATGGACTTCTGGATGCGGCAGAATTTCCATCCAGTGTGGTCCGCCCTGCAGCCACTACCTCCTGCTGGAGACAGACCCATAATAGCACACACCTTGGCTGGAACATGAAAGCTCTTTGTCTTAACCTTCTTTGTGGACTTCCTGGGAGTGCAGGTGTGCCTCCGTGCCTTGGCTCTGTGCCGTAGGGTGGGCCCTTCATGCTGATGGAGACACATAAATGGGAAGGGTAGACAAAGCCATGAGCTAGTGAGCTTTCTGCTGTGCGCAGATGGGGGGATGGCTGCTTCTACCCTGGTTATGGGATAGAAACACAAGGTGACCTTCTCAGAAACGTCCCTGAGGGAGTGGAGGATGCTCAGGCGGATAAGTCCAGCTTCCCACTACCAGCTCACCCTTTGCATCTGGCTTCAGCTGGCTTGGACCCTGGGGACCTGAGCTCAGTGAGGCTAAGGCATTTCACCCACTGAGCCTTCTTCCAAGCCCCTGGGTCTTTGTGTGTGAGAAGCTCCTTTCTCCATTTTCTGACAAAGTAAACCGGGCTGGATACTGTCTAAAAGCCATAGGACTCAGGAGTTTAACTGTCTGCCCCTCCCCCATCTTTGTTCTGCTTTCCCAAACCATTTTATGATTGCAAGGCTTGACAAAACCCTGTAGTACACAGACAGAAACAAAAGTCACGAGGAATAACCACAAGCTTCTAAAGACAACATGTCTTGGGGCTCAGATGTGAACAGCACAGGCCAGAGAACAACACCACAAATGATGCTTCCTCCAACCTAAGGGGCCGCAGAAAGGTGAGTGGCCGGGAGAGGTGGTGCCCAGGGAGCCTGAGAAGTCGCAGGGCTTCTCTCTGTGTCTGCACGTCTTCCCAGTGTTGGCTGGGCAGCCTGCCTCACTGTTGGCCAGCTACGTCTCCTCCTTGCCATCACCTCCCACCTCCCACAGCCCTCAACCTCGCCATGGAATCTTCCCATGTACTGGGAATGCTCATGAGGCTCAGGCCTGGCTGAGGATAGCCACAGCAGTCAGAGCAAAAGGCAGGAGGACCCGATTCGTGACAGTCAGTTCACAACATGAGTGCAGGGACCAATGAAGATGGGGAGAAAAGTGTTCCAGACTACACATGCCACCAGCCTCTGCATCTGCAGTTCTTTATCTCACACCCAGATTCACACAGCAATCTGGGTCCTGCAGAGAGCAAATCCTGCTCCTTTTAGGGCTCCTGACTACCCTAGCTGGCCTTGTCCAGTAAGCACTCTCGTTGGGAAGGGGTTGCCCCAGAATTCCTGTCTGAAGCTTGATCCCTGAAACCGGAGAAGCTCTGTGCCAAGCATTACTTTCCCATCCTGCTCAGCCTGCGCCAAGCCTGCTCAGGCTTCCTGGGTCCCTCTCCTTGTCTCACCTACTATACGTCTCCGTGCCAGTTGTGTCCCCGCAAACACATCTTCTTTACCTGCAATGCCCCCTCCAAGCCCCCATGAACACCGCCTCTGTGCCCCCCCCGCATGTTAGTGGCTGCCCTGCCCCAAGATGCCCTAATAAATCTACCCATATATATCACATCAGGGCACGGCCAGGGTTATAAAAAAAAAGCTTACTGTTTGTAGATACTATCTTACAAAACCCTTTTCAGAGTTGGGTGTGGTGAGGGAGGAAGAGAGAGATGAAACTGCCCCTCTGGCATTGCCTGGCGGGTGTGAGACAGCCTTGGACGGAAGGACTACACAGCCACGTGAAGCCTGCAGGTTTGGAGCTGTCCACACCAGGCAGGGTTCCAAGAACTGTAACAGGCGTGTCTCAAGATGGATCAGCTGAGACCAGGATCAGCTGTATCTGGAGGCTTCTGAAAGTTCTGTCAGCCTCCTGACAGTTCTGTCGAGATTCTCAAATTTCAGAATGCTTGAGGGGAGGAAATGGAATTCCACCTCTTGCTCATTTCTTGAAGAGTCAATAATCTGAGGCTGGAGACAGAGTGTAGGGCCCAGGTTCGATTCTCAGCCCGTAACTGCAGTTCTAGGGGAGCCGACGCCTCCTTCCGTCCTCTGTGGACATCACAGATGCACACGCAGGCAAACACTCATAACCTAAAATTTAAAAACTATTTAAACACTGAAAATGAATACTTTGCTTCTTGCAGTTCTGTGGTGATGTGCTTAGAACCACACGATTGTCCTGTGCTCAGGCTCCAGGTGTTGTGCACACACGAAGTTAACAGTGCGCTGAGTTCAGAACCAGGAGGGGGATCCTTCCGGAAAGCCACTCCAGGGATCCCCTACCAGCTGTGCCCCTCAGACACTTGCACTGCTTAACACGGCACTTAAGAGCAGGAAGATATCTCGGGGTACAGTGAGGTGGGCAGTGAGGCATGAAATGGTCACAGGTTTGCATCGCTCTCTGAAGTCTCTCCTCTATGCCCTGGCCCTGTTCACTTGGAATGAGCATTTAATGTTCTTTATTTGTTTAGTTTGGCTTCTGTTTTGTTTTCGAGTCCCACTCTGTAGCCCAGGCTTCACTCAAGCTCACTGACCTAACAGCTGGGCTTGCACACTCAGCACCTAGCCTTTCTTGTGTCTGTTTTATCTGCTGGACAATGGGGACAGAAGTAATGGGAAATGCACCAGGAGCAATTCTTTACACATGCAGAGGGTGTGCAGATAGCCAGCAAAGATCAGCCCATCAACCGGAGCAGGTTTCCGCCCCCGATGCTACCTTTTTTTCTTATTTAGCTTTTCTTCACTATCATGAACTGAACTGTGCAATTGGGAGAGGAATGAGGAAAAGATGAGGTGCAGCACGAGCCCAGGTTGCAGAGTATTGTGAGTGGAGGGTGGGGACGGCCCTGGCCCACAGCAGGTGTGGTCTACTGGATAAGGTGCCCACAAATCAAGAGTTAGAGTTGTCCATAGGAGGCAAGAATGGTTTTCTTGCTGGCCTTGCCATTCCTGAGCCCCAAATGTTCCATGGCTTCCACAATGCCCATGCCTTCTTTCACCTTCCCAAAGACCACGTTTGCCGTGCAGCCACTCAGCCAGGGCAGGTGAAAACTTGGGAGCCGTAGGTGTCTGGCCCATCATTTGCCATGGACAAGATGCCGGGTCCTGTATACTTCAGGATGAACTTCTCATCCTCAGACTTCTCTCCGTAGATGGACCTGTTGCCAGTGCCATTGTGGTGTGTGAAGTCACCGCCCCTGGCACATGGATCCTAGAATAATTCTGTGAAAGGAGGAACCTTATATCCACACCCTATCTCTCCAGTGCTCAGGGTACGAAAGTTTTCTGCTGCCTTTGGAACTTTGTCTGCAGACAGCTCGAAGGAGACGAGGCCCAAGGGCTGGCCATCAGCTGCTATGTCAGTGAATGTGGTGGAATTATCCTTGGCTGCAGCAAGCTTCAACAGGGAACAGCGGCATCTGCAAAGCCAGCTCTCACTATTATTAAACATCACAGCAGTCACTTGGACCTAGAGTGCCTTGTTGTAAAGAGTTCTCTTTTCTGTAAATGGCGTTTCCTTGTACAGGTGAGGGGCCACACCTGAACATGGCATTCTGGGTAGGTTTTTCTCTAAGGCCTCATCTCACAGGTAGGCTGAGGCATAGGACCCCTGTACACAACCTGAAGCCTGAAACATAGAGGTGTCAAACCTGCCTCCTCACCGTGGATGGAGGCCTCTCCCTGGCTGGCCTGTGGGTGAGGCCCCATAAGCACATTCTCTTCCTTTGTGTGGAAGCCAGAGGCTGTGGGCTGGGCCATTGTCTGCTGAGAAGCAAGGAAGCAAGAGGGCAGCAGCGTTTATCGATTTAGTAATCGACTCTCGTGTTTCCGGAGAGATTATCTTCCCGGAGTCTTAGCCAGCAGCATCCGCTGCTAATGTGATACCAGGCAGCAGGTTCTGAGCTTGGGGGCTGCAGAGGTCCCAAGGACTGGCAGTCAGGGGAGGCTCACATGGAATTGAGCCACTCTGGGCCACAGACCATGCCAGGTGGGACGGAGCTTGCAGTCTCAGGTTCACTGTTGAAGAGAAATGCTGTGAGAGTCTGCTTTGCAGGAGTTTCTGGTGACTGGGGTTGGCTCTGTCCGGCACTATGGCAGGTGGCCAGAGGAAGACATCCCCTCAGAGTCAGACCTAAGGCTGCACAGCAGAGGACAAAGTCAGATGCACATTTTTCAGGGGACAGTTTTAACCTCTTCTTTACCCAGAACCCATTCAGAAATGAGAGTCTCCCAGCTGTCTGTTCCTGGGCACGCTCTGAGGACATTGCTATCCAAGGTCACACTTTCCTGAGGGAAATTACACACCATTGATCCATAGACTAGCCCTTCCACACAGAACCTTCTGGAATGCTCTTCAGCCCTGAGCCCTGCGGAACCAACCACCCTGTACTCACACTGGCTTCTGTCTCTTCACTCTTCAGGGGCTGTTTTCAAGAGCATTATCTAACGAAGCTGCACACAGCATGCCTGGCCTCGGGGCTGCTCCTGCAGACACCTTACATGCCAGCCATAGGGCCCAGGTGGCCTGCTGACTCTTGACCCTGAAACCCCTCCAAAACAAACTCCTACAGTGTGGCTTTTTAAACAGTGAAGAATCGGCTGTAGATGGTCCCTTCTGGACTACCTGCCTATCATAGGGCAGATGTATATCCTTCCATCCACCATGCATCCATCATCCATCCATCCATCTATCCACCCACCATCCATCCATCCATCCAACCATCCATACACCATCCATCCATCTATCCACACACCCATCCATCTACCATCCATTCATCATCCATCGATCCACCATGCATTCACCACCCACCCATCCATCCATCATCCATCCATCCACCCACCATGCATCCATCCATCCATCCATCCATCTATCCATCCACCATACATACGTACATACATCTAGCATACATCCATCATTCACTTACTAAATTCTAATATAGTGGGTGCACATAGATAAATAAGTAGATAGATACAGCTGCAAATAGAAGACAGAGAATAGATAATTGGTAGCTGGTTGATATATAGATATCTATGATACATGATATATATACATATATATGTATAATTGACATATGACTGCTATATGGTAGAAACTGATAGATAGGATATAGATAATAAGTAGACAATATATAGATGATTGATAGATGACAAATAGAAGTTAGATAAAGACAGACAGACAGACATCACATCTGGGTATTGGTGTGCCTCGACGTGGTTGGCAGTGATTGGGCATCAGCCCTGTTCTCCCACTCTGCTTCGCTCTCTGCGGGCTGGGGGGCTCTTCCCTCCTGTTGCCCGCTAGCCTTGCCTTCTCTCCTGGATTCCATTTCTGGCCCACTTAGGGCCCCTTGAGGAGGGAGAAGCTATCACTTGTTTGGGCAGAATAAAATTCACACAAAGAATGGTGGCTAGGCCTGGTGGCAGGTGCCTGTAGCCCTCTGCAGGCCCCAGCTGCAGGGTTGCTTGAGCCTGTGACTTTGACATCACCCCTGTAAAGAGGTTAACTGTGCCAGGGTGGGTTAGAAAACTATAAGAAGGACAGAGATGGCACCTGTAGCAAGCTGTCTGTACCCCAGTGCTGGGGAGTTAATCAACGAAGGTAAGACTGTCACATCACCTACAGGTTTTGGAGGGACAGACCTGGTGCAGCAGGGCCCCGGATAGCTAGGAGTGAAACGGGCACATGCCCCATCTGTGGAGAGAACATGGGCTGGCACAGACTGGAGACACAGAAGATGGGGACTGCTGTGTGGGTCCAGCCAGCAGCTACTCTAAAAAGAACCTGCTGCAATTGGGAGGGCGAAGGCTCCAGGGGGCCAGAGCTGCTGGCTCCCAGAGCCATCTACCCTGCTTCCTGCTTGGCCTTTTGTTTTTCCCAGCACCCCCTGGGGTACAGCCCCACGGGAAGTTGCTGGCAGGGGAGTATCCCTGCTTCACAGTGTCCCTGGCCAACACCACAGACTTCTTCCTGAGACTCCAGATCAGACCCAAGGTGACAAACCAGGGCAAGCTGTGATGGAGGAAAGCGCCATGTATGGCTCCCTTCCTTGGGAGTGCAGGCCTGGAGGACATGTGGTCCTTGGGGACGCCTCTGAGGAGAGGTGTGAAGGAGCCCTGACAGCAGGGCAGTCACCAGGGGTGAGACTGGGTAACGGATCTGGGTCCTGGAGTGGCTGAGGGGCTCTGGAGGACTCTTTGCCAAGCCAGTTGGAACCCTAGTGGTGAGCAGAACTCAGGCCAGGCTGTGTCTCGTGGGCCAACAAGGTGGGCAAAGACTGTCTTTCCTGCTCTGGAGCTAAGGAGACTGAGGTCAAAAGGATCAGTGAGCAGGGAGTTACCAGGGGGCCACCAGCACCTGGGAGAGCTGTAGGAGCTGTCCAGCACAATTGTCGATGACAGTGTCATGTCACACCCTCAGATCCTGGGCCAAGGGCGGGACTCAGCATCAAAGCTATTCAATTATCCCTCATCAGCGCCGCAGAAGTAGAAACACACCAGGCCTCAACCCCGTAGGAGAATTAGGCCCCAGCACCAGGCTGCCTCTCCGTCCACGCGGCTGGGGCTGGGAAACTCGGTGTGGCAGGTGGAATCCCGTAATGGGTTGCTAATTGTTCTGATGGCAGCTCTGGGCGGAGTGTTTCTGGAACTGAAGAACTGACAGGGGAGGAAATACCAGCAGAACATTCTGGATGAATAATTCAGTGTGCTGAAATGGGAAATGAGAAAGTTTGCTTTCCACTAAACTCAAATTTGAAAAGAAGAAAAAGAAAATAGGCAAGCCGAGAGTGTGGTCTCCCCACACTCGGCGTGTGCACTCGGCGTGGGCACTCTGCCCACACTCAGACCCGAGTGGGCACTCTCCCCAGTCAGACTCTTTCTTTGTATCATAAAGAACTAATTCACGATGTGCTCTTGGTGACCTATAGAACACGTGCTGGTATGGGGAAATACCTCTGGTCACCTTCTTGTTCATAAATTTGATTTCATTGCTTCCTAATTTCCTCTCACGCATTTATTCTACAGTTTTTGCTTAGGCAGCTTCAGCAGCCAGTCCCGGCCTTGGGTGTTAGAGGTGCTGCAGTGGCAAAGACTGTTGTTTCCAGGAGAGGAGGGGCCGCGAGGAGTGGGGCATGGAACAAAGGCAGAGCAAGTGTGAGAGGAAGACCAGCAGCCAGCCTTGGGCCCACCAGACAGACCCTCCTCCTGCTTTTCCAGCATTGGGGGGAGCAGCTGGAGGGCAGGCGTGCACAGAGCACACGGAGTTAAGTGTACAAATGACTGCCCGGAGCATGGACTAGGGGAGGTGGAGCCAGGGAGATGGGGAATTGACTGGGGTTCCAGAGAAGGTCTGCGCCTGCTATCTTCACTAGAAAAGGGGTTTTGACCCAGAAGTGATGAGCTCCCAGTTTCTACCACACAGGGAGGTGGTGATTTTCACAATACCCTGTTGTACGTTTTATGAGGAAATGAAAGACAAGAGTTCGAAGGCTGTAAACACAGATCTGTAGCTCTCTGGACTCTGCGCTGTTGGTAACTAGTCCCTAAAGACGAGGGGAAGCCAACTAGTCCACCTTGACCACTGAACACTACACATTATACACACCTAATTACCACACCACACCCTATGAAGGAGCAAAACTCAAACAATGATTTAAAAACATGTACAAATAAAAAAGGGCATTGGAAGAAAAAAAAAAGAATGTATAGTACTTGTCACTCCTAGATAAAGCAAAAACTTAGAAGTCTTTCCAACATTTCAGAACACACAGGACAACTTTGTTGATGGATTGTCACTGGGTTCACACCAGGTCTGAACAGCTAGAGTTCCGCTCCGCAGACTCTGTGAAGAACTGTGTAATGACCGCCTTGGCTTTTCTGGAACCTTCTCTTCCAGCTCCCCGGGGAGCCTGTCTATGGAAATGAGCAGCAGTCTTGACTGGATTTGCACTTCCGACACAACTTTCTCCTCCTTCACTCCCTCGCCTCCTGTGAGACCCCATCAGACAGATTTAAATGCTGTTCCTTGTGTGACTTGTTTTAAACACATTGAAACTCGTGTGCACAGTGAATCTAATTCTGTGCTTCTTGAGAATACATTTTAGCCCATCTTAAATTTTAATCAGATGGAATTTTTAGGAATGCATGGTTCCACGAACTGCAGACTTCCGTGTGCTCAGTATGAAGTCCTGAAAACAGGAATGCATGAATTCTTTATGGGTAACAATTCAGCAAATGAATGTTAATATTTTACTCAGAAGTAGCTTAACTGTGTAACCGAAACTATGTTCCGTGCTGCGGTGTTAACAGAATAGTTGTTGGGCTGCTGAGGTGGCTCTGCAGTGAAGGACCCAAGTTTGCTCTCCAGCACCCACATGGTGGCTCACAACCACCCCAGTCTCTAGGTCTGGGTGATCTGGTCCCTTCTTCTGGCCTCCTTGGCACCAAACATACATGAGATCTACATACATGCAGGCAAAACACTCATAAATCTAAGATAAATAAATCTAAAAGAGATGCTCACCAGATGAGTCCAGCTTCTGACAGGAGGACCACACGGATGCAGCAAAACCCAGATTCCTTAGTTTAAGGCATATCAGATTTTTGGTGATTTTTTAAAAAATTACGTAGCTCTGTGGTTCTCAGGTATGAACTTGGAAATGACAATATCATATTGTGCTATCTAGAGGGCGGACGTGTCGGGTTGGAGACAAGACCAAACATTCTGCTACTCTTCGAGAGAGAACCTGAGCTCAGCTCCCTGGACCGCAACTGCCTGAATTCCAGCCTCAGGGCCCCAGCACTCTCCTCTGGCCTCCACCGACACCTGCACCCTCACGGCAGATACACTCAGAGACACAAACACACACACAATAAAACATCTGGATGTGCCTGGTAGAGTAACCAGGATCACACTTATATTTCTCTGTTAGCTAGAAAAGTAAATGGAATGTATAAGAGCAGATGTTTCCAGGCCAGACACAGGGCTTTGAAGTCCCGGAGGACCACAGACCTAAGGCCACACTGGATACACATCAAGAGAAGGAGCAATGAGAGGGAGGCTATAATCAACCTGGCTGTGTGGATGTCTCTTCTGTGGGAAGGAGAGCCAAGCAGAGCGGGTGTCTTTCTGAGGTGAAAACATAGAATAAACTGGGCTGACCACGAAAGGTGGGAAGCTTGTTAGGGAAATGTCCCCAGGGAATTACACAAGGATTTCTTGACTCCATCCTGAATCCCAGAGGCCGGTCATGGCTTCTTAAACCTCTACACATGACCCCTTTTCTCCTGAGAAGTTCTTTCTATGACCCTGAGCATTATAAGCTACATATATAAGCAAGATGCTTACTAATAATAACTCATAACTTAATTTGAATATAACTTTCAGCATACATATCAAGACTAATGAAATAGGTATGTTCATTTATTTTTACAGGAAGAGTCAAATCTTATCTGAATATTTAATATGCAGGGTATAGAATATCTTCATCGTTTCTCAGAACTGATCAATATTTTGCTTTTATATCATCAATGCTGAGAATTCCTCTTCATAACTATGTATTGAGCACAGCAGAAGTTGGTCTAGAGAAATGGCTCAACGGTGAGAGCACTTGCTTCTCTTGTAGAGAGAGGACCAAGTTTGGTTCCCAGCACCCGTGGTGGGCCATTCGCAGCTCCAGGAGCTGTGACAGCCTCCTTCCGGCCTCTGCAGGCACCACAGATACACAGCAGTCTCATACAGCACGCAGACAACCACGGCAAACCCAAAATAAAGATGAGCAGAAGCAGAAGATAATTGGGGCATCTCAGAAATTGTCAGAAATTCTATCCTTAACCCCAAGCAAAATATACTGAAATGTTATTTTATGAAACTCACGAGCCACTCAGATAGGAAACATTT
Organism: Pachyuromys duprasi; assembly: GCA_028658305.1. Lineage (NCBI taxonomy): Eukaryota > Metazoa > Chordata > Mammalia > Rodentia > Muridae > Pachyuromys > Pachyuromys duprasi. The sequence continues at coordinate 1,550,813 of CM053749.1, forward strand.
GAAGTTCTAACCCAATGCTAATGTGCTCAAATGCTGAGGAACGGCAGCAGCAGGACATGATAAGTTTTCCTTGATTGGATCCTTCTGTTGCTAGGAGAGCAGAAAAGTTTGCAATGCAAACACCACAGTTCACACTGGAGAGCAGTCTGAAATCTGATCTAGGTGTGTGGGGCGGCATTGTTGGTACTGGGTGTAAACCACATCTGCAGGGGGTCCCTGGCGTGCACCGTGGGTAAAACAGCAACACTGTGTATGGACTTCTGACGGTTGACTTTGAAGTAAGTTTTGTTCACTGCAGTTGAGAAACCTTTTACCAACGCTCTCGAGCAGTGGGACCTCATGTGGAGTCATGGCCCACACTTTAAAACATTGTAAGGGATCGAAAGCACAGCCGGATTCCACCTAGAGAAAGCCTGACTCTAGGGCCGTCAGCAGAGACCCCGACCAGTCACAGCCTGATAGCGAGACAAACCTGATCCTATAAGCAAGACTCAGGGCTCAGCCCAAGGAAGTTTAAAGGCAAACCTCCAAGGAATCAAACAGTTCCAAGGAACCAGCTGCAGGCCATAGATGGATGAGCCTTTAAAGGTTCATGATAAAACCCAGGACTCAAGCCATGAAACTCACGGGGAAAAAACAGCATAGTGAGACCCAACACTTGGATTTAGACAGTGGAAACACACAAGCATGCACAAAGGGGAGGGAAAATGGAATTAGCCCACAAGAGCTTCAAAAATGTATTGCAAATATGTTCAAGCTTCGTGTGGTGGGGCATGTCTTTAATTCTAGCACTTGGGAGGCAGAGGCAGGTGGATCTCTCTGAGCCATCCTGGTCTACATAGCTACAGGACAGCCAGGACGACGTAGAGAGAACCTTGTCAAAAAAAAAGGACAAAAAGAAAGGAAAGAAATGTATTTGAGGGTTCAGTGGAGGCTGAAACACAGTAAGCATTAAGAGGGAAATTATTAAAAGCAAAATTTCTACAGATAAAAAAGCCTGACTGTAACAAATCAATAGTAGATTAGACACTAAAAACAAGTGTTCTCCAGTCTTGAGGACATAGTGATAGCTCATGACTGACAGAAATTCCTAAAAACAATTAGAGAGGAAAAACACATTCTGTAGAGAGGGGCAAAGCTATGCAGACATAACGAGAAGAGGAATGCAGTTGAAGTGCTCATGAGGGGAGGGAATTCTGCAAACCCGAAATTCTTTACGCTCAAAATAAAACAAAAGAAAGAATTTTTCTGGGCAATCAAAGAAGACAAATTTTAAGCAGCAAACTTGCATGGCAGAACTTGTTGGGGGCGGCAGTTCTGAGAGGGACAGGGGTGGACCCACCCTGAGAAACAGGACATCAGCAGGACCAGAGGCTGCCTGTCCCTCAGGGCCAATCTGCTGATTACACTGGGTCTGGTCGCCTGGGAGACCCACTCTGAGTGTGTCTGCCAAGGGGCTCCCAAGGAGGTCTAACAAAGGGAAAAGACCAGCTGAGAATGTGGGTGCTTCCCTGTCATGGAGGGGTCCCAGGCTGAGTAAAACAAAGAGCAGAAAGAACCTGGCATCCTCCAGTGCCACCAGTGTCCTCCCACGCGCTGCCTGGCACGATCAACTGTGTGCTTTAGAACTGTGAGCAAGGATAACTGTGAGCAAGGATTTCTTCAGAACAAGAAACGTAACCAAAAGAAACAGGTACGGGAAGAGCCGGTTCCCCTCACCTTTACTTACTGTGTAAGTAAGACACTAATGTGCTCTGTGGACACAGCCTGTGTGGAGTCAAGAGGCACAGAAATACAGCAGAGGATAAAAGGGGAATGCTGAGGTCCGAGGAGGTGGAGTGTTTAACCCTGCAGGCACAGCCACTTTACAGCACGCTGCAATCGTTAAGCTTCACACCAGACACTGGACTAGGTTAAAGGGACATTTTGTGAACTTAAGAAAAGCACTCAAAAGAAGCAAGCATGGCTAATAAGCCAATATAACAGAATGTTCAGAGTACTCATCCCAGAAGTCAGGAAGGAGAAAAATATGGAAGAAAGACCAGATGGGAAGGAACAGACACCGATAGCGAGATGGCAGCTCAGGTCCAACTCCACAAACGGCCTCATTGAATGTTAACAACACTCTGTTAGAAAGTGATCTGGAGACTAGAATTTAAAGAGCAGAGTTCACGTATGTGCCATCTAGAAGGAACACGCTTTAACAGCAGAGACACGGGAAGGGACTGACCAGCCGGTATTACTCACAAGAAGCAGCTCCAGCTAAGTTAGTAAGACAATGTAGGATTTTGTACGAGCGTTATTACTAGGGATAAATTGGAGGACTCATAATTTTAAAATGATCAAATCATCAGTGAATACCAAAACTTAAATCTATACCCACACTTTCCAGAGACATAAACCGAGAAAGCTGAAGAGAAGTCAGCAAATCGGCTTATAGTGGGAAACTGTTTGTCTCTGTAGACAGAATCCATGGACCAGGAAAAATGCAGACATCCCCAGCCACTCTGACTTTGCTGGCATTGCTGGAATATTCTTTTCAAGAGTGCATAAAAATTCCCTAAGATAGGCTCAATGGGAGAGGACAGAAAGAATAATGAGTAATGGATGTGATAAAAATGCATTACACACTTATATAACATTTTATCACAAACCCCACTATTATACACATTTAACGGGTAATTAATATATACCAGTAAATATTCATATGTATATCGGCAGCAAGCCACACCATTTCCTGAAATATAAAAGACCCCAAATATAAAAAAAAATTAGCTAATAGACGATTTTTTAAGTAACCAGTTTGAAATTAACCCAGAAATCAACAACAAAAAGACATCTGGAAAACCCCAAATATGTTTTTTAGAACACTTGTAAATTACCCATTTATCAAATAAGAATTCACAAGAGAAATGAAAAATGAAAAATTCATGAAAAGGGCTCAGTAGCAGGCTAAGATAAAAGGAAGTGGTGTGATCTTGAAGCTCTTCTGTCACCCAGCTATGTCCATTGCCCTGTAAGGTCTCTCCGAGTAGCTTATGTTGACCTTGAACACATGGTGTAGCCCAGGCTGGCCTTGAACTTATGACGCCCTGTCTCCCAGCTTCTAAATGCTGGTGCTGCAGACACGTACCAACCGCGTGTGGTACCAGCCACATTCCTAAACCTCCAAAGAATATTTCTCTGCTACTAATATTTTCTTCACACTTACTTATTCAACATTTTACTTCCTGTTTAATTCTGTGTATACTTCTTAATTGCTAATAGTTTAGTTTCCAAAACTGTTGGAACATATGTATGTATGTATGTATGTATGTTTGTATGTATGTATGTTTGTATGCATGTATGTTTGTATGTATGTATGTGTGTGTTTGTATGTATGTATGTGTGTGTTTGTATGTATGTATTCATTCCTTTGCATGAGTTTTAACATTGTGAAACTGCAGCTGTACCCCATTTAGTCTGTTCTGTCTGTTCTGACTCTCTCTCAGTTTCTCTCTGACAGTGTTCAGATTTTCTCCTCTGTCTCTGATGGTCACCCATTCCATTATGCTGCGTGCAGACATCAGTACTGATTTACACTGCTTAGTATATGAAGGCTTTTAAACTCTCACATCTGCTTTGGTTTACTACCAGTATTTCAGGTCTGTTCCAAATATAGAAAATAATACAAATATGACCCAGCCATCTCCCTGTGTCCTCCGCCAAACATCACAATCACAGTGAGGCCCCTCTGCCCACTCAGTCTTCCCCTGTGCCCCCTGCAACAGTCACCACCCTAAATTTCGTCAGTCAATTTGTTTTCCTATTATATATATATATTAATATGTTTTAATATTTTTTGACAGATGACCATACCACTAAGCAATTTATAGTAATGTTTTTCATGTTTTTAAGTTTTAAATAAATGACATGTGTGTGCAAACTTCTGTAACTGTGGAGCTAAACAGCTTAGGTTTGGGGAGCACCCAAGCTTTGTGAAGGGCTGGGCTGCAGTTGGCTGACCGTAGCCCCCAGAGCCCCTGGGAAGTGCTCCAGAGTTGGAGAGGTCCAGGGGCAGAGACAGGAGCCGGAGAGATGGGATTCCGGCAGATGCAGCGCCAGGTGGAGAGCTCCCTGTCTCTTCACCAAGTTGGACGGAGCTCCCCTTCTTCATCCCGTGTTCTTTACGTGGTGAGAAGCAGGTGCGGTGTCTGCCGAACAGTCTACACCTCAGGCTTCTGCCCTACTTCAAAGTGCATCACGAGAAAGCTGAGGATTCTCCCAACCTTTCCGATGTCTGAGTTGCAGACAGCAGAAGGCCTTAGGATGTTTTCACCCTGACAGCCCATCTCTTCCGTCACATCTCTCTTCTCCATGGTTTTTCCATCTGTGTTTCTCTTTAGGTCATGAATGTTGCTCCTACATGTCTTATCATCAGTGTTAGTTTAACTTCCCTAGCACATTTGTCCTGGCCCCTACACAGAACGCTCTTGTGCAAATTAGAAAAGGTGCTTCCTGTCCAAATGCTTTATTTAAGTCTGTGGGAAGTAACATTTATTGAATAATACACACACCACACAACAACAAAACACATGAAAACAGACCAGCATCACTATCTGTAATACAGCTGGGACCTCAGAGGGGGTACCCCAGAGGGGCACCCCAGAGGCGGGACCCCAGAGGCAGGACCCTGCTCTGCTACGTCAGACAGCCAGCTGGATGAGTCTGTTCCTTAAGCCCAGGTCATGGAGTCTCTGCTTTCCTTCTGGGTTGACTTCCTAAAAGACACAGAACTTCAGCAATACATCCTTCATTTTTTCCTTTATAAATGTTTTATTTCCTTTTTATGGTTAAAGGAGCTTAAAGTCATCGTGAATAACTGTTTTTTTCTAAATGCTTTGGTAGTAACCGGCACCTTGAAGGGTTTTTTCTTTTTAGCATTTGTTTTGTTACTGTTTCTGTTGTCATTGCTGCTGACCCTTGTTCCTTTAGTAGCTCACTTCTCTTTGCTTGCTTCTTATGTTTGTTTTATCTCTGGAATTCTGCCAATCCTTCTCTAGTTGCATATAGATTTTTGTGTTCTTTGGATCTTACAATTTTGTTCACATCAGCGTTGAAAAAATTTCTGTCGTTAATTTTTTAAAATGCTTTCTCTGCTCTTGCCTCTATTCTGTCTCTGGAATAGAAATCAGATGTAAACTGACTTTCTTTTGACTTCCTTCTTCTGTGTTTTCCATCACTCCCTCTCAGGATTGTGCTTTCATCTTCCAACTAACCAGTTCTCTCTTCAGTTCTATTTAATTTCCGAGTGACTGGAACTCCTGAGATACAAATTTCTACTTACACTGTTTATTTCTAGAAATCATCTTTGGTCATTTTCTCAAAATGAAAAGCATTTTGGTGGTATAGAAGTCCATTCTCATGTTTTCAGTGCCACTGTTAACTTTGAAATGTTCTAAATATATTTGCTTCCTTTCTTTAAGTTTTTAGTTAGCATGCACAATCATGTTTTCACTAGAGCAAGTGCAGACATAGGTATCACTGGGTTTTGTTCACAGTCATCCTCTCTTGTTCCCTTTGCCCCTTCTATCATCCATGGCTGCCCCTTTAACACACTGCTTGGTTTCAGTGATAAACCTAGACATATCTGGGAAGAAGGAATCTTAAATGAAAAAGCCTCCATCAGAACGGCTTGTAAACAAGACCATTGAGTTTTTCTTGGTTAATGGTTGGTGTGACACTGTGACATACTCCTGGGCTAGTGGTCCTCGGTTACATAAGAAAGTAAACTAAACAAGCCATGAGGAGGAAGCCCACGTGCAATGCTCTTCCTTGACCTCACACCCATCCCTGCCTCCAGGCTCCCGGGAGCTCCTGCCCTGTCTTCCTTAGGTGATAAGCATTCTAAGATGAAATAGCCTTTTCCTCCTCCAGTTGTCTTTGGTCATGGTGTCTGAACACAGCAATATAAACTCTAGCTAAGACAATATATACACGAATATAGATTTCACATGGAAGAAAACGTGACATTTATCTTTAATTTTCATCCCATTATTATTTCTTGTTCCCATTTCTTTAGGAATCCTATCTCCTGACAGAGTTCTTCTGCTTGTGGGTTATGTGTGCATGTATATAAGTATGTAAGCATATGTGCATATATGCATATGAATATATGTGTCACACATGCTTGTGGGTATGTGTGCATATATATGTTAAAATATAGATTTTGCATATAAGAGAAAATTTGTAATATTTGACTGAGTCTGGTTTGTTTTATTCATGATGATTTCCAGCTTCTATCCACTTTCTGGCAAATGATATAATTTTGTCTTTCTATGCATAAATTAAACTCCTTTTTGTATGTACAACGTGTTTTCTTCCTTTTCGTTCCTTCCTTGACTGCCTGCATCTTCATCTTCTGTTGAGACAGGGTCTCATGTATCCCAACCTGGTCTCAGACTCTATGTACATCTGAGGATGACCTTCATTCCTGAGTCTCCTGCCTCCACCTTGCAACTGCTGGTGGGCATCATGCCAAATTTATGTGGTGACGGTGATTAAGCTGAGGGCCTGGTGCACTCTAGACAAGTGAATCATCAGCTAAGCGGCATCCACACCTGTCACACTCTTCACCCACTCACCTGCTGAAGGAGTCGAAGGCTGATTCCATATCTTGGCATTGTGAATAATGCCTTGGTAGGCATGGGTGTTTGTATGTCTTTAACATACTGGTTTCGATTTATTCATACTACTGAGGGGTGGTAGAGTTGGTTCATACAGTAACTCCATTTCACCCCTTTTCTCTCTTAGTTGCTTCCTTCCTGTTTTCCTTCCTTCCTCTCTTTCTTTCAGAACCTCCACATTGATTTTCACAGTGGCCACCTAAGCTCATGTTCCCACCAGCAGGGTAGAGAAGCTTCTCTTGCTTGTCATCTCAGCCAACATTTGTCATCACTTGTTTTCTTGGAAGCAGCCATTCTGTCAGGGATGAGAGGCAATTTCACTGTACCTCTGATTTTCCTTTTCCTGATGACTAAGAATTTTAACATCTACTTCAGTTTGGTTAATCTGTCCATTTATTGATTGCACGACTTTTGGTGTTTTGGTGTTTAATGGGGTGGTTTGTGGACAGGATCTAAGTATGTTTCCTTACTAGCCTGGACCTTGATATGTAGACCACTGTGTCGTTGAATCTACAGAGAGTTCCCTGCTTCTGCCCCCGAGTGCTGGGATTAAAGGCAGGTGACACCACACTGAGTGTAGTGTTTAAGTTTTGGGGCTCTTTATAGATTCTAGATATTAACCCGCTGTCAAATATATAGTTGGCAAAGACTCTCTCCCACTCTGGCGGTGGTCTCCTCATTCTATTCACTGTTTTCTTTGCAGTTCACAGGTCTCCAGACTCCACTCAACTCCATTGGTCAGTTTTTCCTGCTGTTTCCTGATCTCTAGAGTCTTTAGAGAAAGTTCTTCCTCAATTTATATTTCTTAACCTTTAAAAAATGTATTTACTTATTTATTTTTAAGTATATGAATAATCTGTCTCCACACACATCAAGAAGAAGGCACCAGATCTTGAGCCACAATGTGGTTGCTGGGAATTGAACTCAGGACCTCTGGAAGAGCAGCCAGTACTCTTAACCACTGATCCATCTCTCCAGCCCCCTGAAGTTTATATCTGAAATAAATTTCCTCTAGCAGTTTTTAAACTTTTTTGTTACGTTTCTAAACTTTACTTATTCAGTGTGTGTATGTGTGCACATGCCACGTCATGGGTGTGCTGTTGAGAGGAGAACTTGCAGGAACTGGTTCTATCCTATCTTGTAGGTACGGGCACCAGTCTCAAGCCATTAGGTGTGGTGGCAAGTACCTTTATCCAATAAGCCATCTCTCTAGCCCCCCTGACAGGCTTGAAGTTCCTGAGAAATCTTACACTAACATCTCTGGTTGGATTGATTTTTGTATAAGGTGATGCACCTCGTTTCATTCTTCCAACTTGGCTCTAATGTTTCCACAGCTGCACATGTGCTTCTTTTCAATGCATGTCTGAGGCTCTTTTTAAAAAATCAAGTACTTGCACTGGTTTATTTTTGAGTTCTCTACTCCATTGCTCCATGTGTCTGTGTTTTTGGGTTTTGTCATGGCCATGTTTGTTCTTGTTTTGTTGGCCTGCCCTCTGGTACTCGGATGGAAGGGTGTCTGTGAAACACAAGGACTGGAAATCCAAGGACTGGTAAAGCATCCCAGATCTGAGGTGAGACAGTGTCCCAAGGGTATCCTGAGGCACGGGAGCCCAGGAACCTCACAGCTCTGAGAGGAGGCCTTCTCAGCAGAGACATTGCAGCTCCCAGGGAGGGTTACCCCAACCCTGATGAGCTGAGGAGCCTAGAAATCTGAGCTCTGCTCCTTCTTCATCTCTTCTTCCTTCTCTTCCAATGGGAGAGTGACAGCAGGCAGTAAATCTCTCAAAAGAGACTTATTGGGGGGACAAATCCAGGAGAGGAGGGACGAATCCAGGCATGGCTGTCTCTGCTCCCTGGAGAAGGCAGCAGGGAACTGGGTAGACATGGCATTTATATAGAAATTCTTAGGGGG